>JAJAGP010000705.1:0-40000 GCA_025084515.1 Ancistrus triradiatus | reverse complement strand
TGAAAATAATGCAAATTATATATTTTACAGAAAAATTCAGACTTAACAAGTCCATTAAGTTCTGAAACCTTAAGCAGTGGCAGATCATTTGGAAATGAGTGTGAAATTTTTGCCTAGTTAATTTTTCATTTAGAATAATGCCACATCATTTGACTTGGCCAAGTTGTAAGAACTTAAACCTAGTACACTGTCCTAATATCAATTCTGCTTCCACATATGATATACAATGGGCATCATCAGACCCACTATACTGGGGCATGTTCACTACATACATTACATTTCCTATAATGCCCCAGCATCTTTACAAAAACTCATAACATCTCAGAATCTTTCCTAAAGGTTGTCAGAGCCAGTTTGTTTCGGTTTTTGGAGTAATGGACATCTGCAAATATTTAAAAGAAAATCAGCCACACTGCAGACAAGGTAATGATATCTCATAGCTATATGTTTTAGCCACTTATAACCGTATGACCTACCAAAAATACATATTAGACCACTAAAGCAAAGAAATTTTTGTCAGCATAAACAAAATTAATGCAATTAATAAAAAAATCTTTATTGTTAATCTGTTCTTCATTTCTCATCCATGGCAAGGTAATGCAAGTTTAGTGTTAAAACCCTTAAACTATTTAGTGTTTGTAAGTCTTATACTTTATGCAGTGTTGTACCCCTATGACTGAGGGTACAGTTCGGTGTGTGCCTACTACATCTCAAGCGTCTGCTTTTTCTTGTGCAGTTTCATAACTGAACAACAGATGGCAATGTTTTACCTGCACCCAGCCTAAATTGTGGCACCATAAAATAAAGTTTTCTCTAGACTGCAGTGAGATTGATTTCACTGAATCATGTTAGTTTTGTATCCTAGGTACCGACATCAGTTGTTTCATACTGTTCTGGTTTATTATCAGCATGAATAAACTCCTGGATAGATTTTCTCTCATAATCAGCATTCATTCTTTAATCTGTTTAGCAGGTAAGCTTGGTCTTTTTTTAAATAATCTTATGGGAACAGCTTAAAATGGTAAAACCTGGGAATATAACGTGTTCTGCCTGTTTTTTTCCTCTACTACACACAGTCTCTGCTGGCAGTAATGAAGTTTTCCAGACTCCTCCTGATGTAATCAGAAACCATGGAGAATCCTCGACGCTTCAGTGTTCACACAGTATTTCAAGCTACAATGTCATCCTTTGGTACAAACAGGAAAAAAAAGAGCTCCAGCTTGTAGGGCACCTTCTCCGATTACAACCTCAACTGGAGCCTGAATTCAGTGTCAAAGACAAATTTCTGTTGAAAGGGAATGGAAATAGTAAAGGCAACTTAACCATAAACACCTTAACATCAAATGACAGTGAAAAATATCTCTGTGCAGCATTTGCACAGTGTCTCATAATGCCTGATTGCTGTACAAAAAGAGATTCTCATAAACTGATGTTCTTGCCCATGTAAAGCTTATCAGCTCCTGCACACCTGCATCCATTCATTTATTGAGAAACCGCCTAAAGGTGGCAGTATTGCATAACAAATCTCCAGTTACTCATTATGAACATTTCCTTATTAAGCATATTTCAATGAATACACATGTAGTATAAAAATATGAATTATGAATTTGATTTGTTGCCAATAAACCAAACAAAGAGACATGTAATATGAATTATTATAGAACCAACAGAACTTTATACTATTTTTTACGATTTATTTACTGTTCATACACAGGTGTATGAGCCTCTCAGACCCATGTAATCTGGGCTGAAATTAGCAAATCAGCAAAAATTAACTGCACAAATGAGCAGGGTGCTGATGATAGTCAGTTACAACCAATTACAACCAATTCTGCTAGTACCAAGAAGAAATTGGTGGCTGATTTTGGGACAGTGTAGAATTAGAAGCAGTTCCTGAGCGCAGTTCTATTACATTTAAAGATCTGGATTCCAATGCTGTGTATAGCTGTGCTATGACTAAAGTGGTATAACCAAAAGACAAAAAAATCTCAGTGGTTCTTCTGTCTAATCCATTATGTTATTGATTCTTGAGTGTTTTGTCACATTGCCTTACTGTATTATGAGGGTGCTGTGGGAGCAGGGAATATTTCCTGCCACATTTTTAATCCATTCAGTGATTTCAAGCTGCCCATATTCTTCCTATTTTGTTGTTTCATTTAGTTTAATTTCAGCACGCTTCAGAAATGTGAACAATGCATCAGTTTAATAGAAGGCATTACTCACAGATACACATGTTTTGAAGCAATTGAGAGCAGCCACTTCATAT
Source organism: Ancistrus triradiatus (assembly GCA_025084515.1). NCBI lineage: Eukaryota > Metazoa > Chordata > Actinopteri > Siluriformes > Loricariidae > Ancistrus > Ancistrus triradiatus. Next base: position 37,734 of record JAJAGP010000705.1, on the reverse strand, counting down.
GTAATGGGGTGTTTTTTGAGACATAAATGAGGAGAGAGAGAGTCCTAAAAGAAAGAACGATGACCACTGACGCAAGGATTGTGAGGATCTGGCAACCCAGACTCATTAGAGCCGATTCCACATAGGGCGCACGCTGTTTTGTAGCGGTTATCAGTTTATTACTTTTTAACTATTTTAATTCCGGAATGCATTTGTATCGTATATACAGTACTTTTTACAACATCTTAATCATTTCCTTCTTTAACCGGCAGATAATATTTTTTGCCGCTAATCGTTAATGAGTAACTTTACAGGTATACCGGCGTGTGTTTGCAGTAATTAGCCATTAGCTAATTACCAGAGTTGCGTCTTTTTGGCTTCATCTTTTGCTGTAGTGTGTGTTTTTATAACTTTTTACAGCCTTTTCCCAACTTCTTTTTTTCTGACACTTAGTTCTTTGTGAAATTTTGTATTAACTTTCCATCGACACTTTAATCAAGCATTGCATTGGACCATCAGCTGAAGCTTACCATCGGCTAAACCACATCTTCAATCGTCACCCCACAACACCACTCGAAGCTAAGTACCTTTAATTTATCATTTAATTAATTGTATTAACATGGCTTCTGCTGCACTTGTTCCCTGTGCCGAGTGTGGCATGTTCAGCTATTCTTCTTCCGTCATTAGTTTAAATTTCATTTATGATAGATGTAGGCTTGTAGTCCATGGCCACAGCGGGATCTTGCATCCGTGGGTGGATGGAAACTACATATCCCACAATCTCGTGTGCTGGCAAGATGGCATTTGGAACGGCATTTAAGTTGGACGTTTTCACCGCTATGATGCGGGAGCATTGCTCGTTTAGTGTTTAAACTCGACTGTGTTGTCCGGTCATCCTGTGTTTATATTCGATCATGTTTATCCAGTCCTTCTCTGTTTATCCTTACTGTGTTAACTGATTATTTGGTGTTTAAGCTAGACCACATGATCCGGTTACCCTGTGTTATATGCGACCGTGCATATCCGGTCTTCCTGTGTTTATCCCCGCCGTGCTCTTCCAGTTATTCTGTGTCTTAACTCTACCATGGTTATCCAGGTTCCCTAGCCGGCCATAGCTTTCTGTAGCTCTCCCCAGCCGGCCATAGCTTTCTGTAGCTTCCCCAGGCCGGCCATAGTTTTCTGTAGCTTCCCAGGCCGGCCATAGCTTTCTGTAGCTTCCGCGGGCCGGCCATAGCTTTCTGTAGCTTCCGTGGGCCGGCCATAGCTCTCTGTAGCTTCCCCGAGCTGGCCATAGCTCTCTGTAGTTTCTCCCAGCCGGCTATAGCCTTCTGTAGCTTCCCTTTGCCAGCCATAGCTCCCTGTAGCTCCTCCAGCCCGGTATTAGCTTTACCCTTATATCTCCTACCTGTTGGTTAGCTGTGTTTTTTTCTTTGGTTGATATTTATCGCTATTGTTTGTTGCTCATTGCTTGTTGCTTATTATTATCATTGTTATTGTTGTTGTGATTATTATTAGCCTTATCATTGTTGTTTTAGTATAATCCTTATCATTATTGGCCGGTGCCATCATCGCCTTTACTGAGGCAATATTAGTTATTACTGTTATTTGTATTGTTATCTCCTCTGGTGTTTGTCTCCATCATCTACTGTGGTTTTCGTGTTGCATTTTGTTCGGCCGTGGGAAGCCCATTGATTTGAGTTGGACATTTTATTAATACACTGTCACTTACTGGAACCCTGCATTCGTCTGCTCCTATAAGAGCCCCACGTAGCAGAATGCTCCCGCAGAGTATGCAGACGGCGAGTCCCAGCTTCGCAGGCCCCCAAGCCAGCTGGAGAGATTTGATGGGGACAGTGCCAGACATTGTAGCGAGTCTTAGTGAACTCGAGAGCCGTAGATTCTCTAGGATAGTTGTTCATGTAGGGGCTAATGATATACATCTTTACCAGTCAGAGGTAACTAAGGCTAATTTTGTAGAGGTGGTTAGAGTTGTGAAAGTGATGTCCGATACAGTAGTGTGCTCTGGCCCCATCCCAAGTCTAACCAAGTCTACAGCAGTTTAGTTGCTGTACTGCTGGCGGCCCAAGTGGTGCTCTGAAAACAATGTGGGCTTTATAGACAATTGGACAACCTTTGAGGGTAAGCCTGGCTATTTAGGATGGGACTGTGTCCATCCCACTCGGGAGGATGCTGCTCTCATCTCCTGCAACATTGCCCATAGTCTTATGGCCGGATTGGTTAGGGGCTGACTATCCAGAGCAGCGGTTTGGCAGCAGACAGGCCGGCTTAAGGTGTCTGCTGGTATCCATGCACCAGCACCCAGAACTCACGTTATTGAAACTGTCTGTTACCCGCATCTGTCCTAAACATAAACGCTCTCAAAAAGCCTGTTTTAATAACCTCATTAGTATAAACACAGATGGTTCCCAAAGAAATAACAACCTTAGACTATAGCTAGGATTTACTTAACATTAGATCACTTACAAACAAAGCAGTGATTGTAAATGAAATGATCACTGATAAATGCTTACACGCTCTCTGTCTTACTGAAACTTGGATTACAGCGAATGAATACTTAACCTTAAATGAAGCCTCACCTCCTGGATACAGTCACGCTCATCGGTCTCGTCCAAATGGTCGGGGGAGGGGTAGGCATAGCCACAATTTTTGACAAAGAGCTAGGTGTTACAACTAAATCCCATTACAAGGCTAATTCATTTGAAATACTGATTGTTAATGTGACTGATCCATCCTTATGGAAGTCAAAACCACACTTTCCAGATAAGGCTTTAATTGTAGGTGATTTTAATATTCACAGGATGCACTTAAAATTGCTTTTGAGTCCATCTTAGAATCCATGACTACCACGCAGAATGTGATGGGTCCAACCCACTGCTGTAATCGTACTTTAAATTTAATATTAACATTTGGTATTAATATAGATAACCTTGATGTTTTCTCACAAAGTGATTCGATTTCAGATCACTATCTTTCAGTATTTGAGTTATCTCTAATAAATAAAATCCTTCTGCCTTGTTATCACACCAAGCGCACTATCACATCTGCTACTCCAGCTGTGTTTATTAAAAACCTACCAGACTTAAAATTGAATACACCTATGGAGCCCGATCATCTTGAGTGTGTAAATGACTAATTAGAATGTGTATTTCGCTCAACCCTGGACATGATTGCTCCTGGTAGGGTGAAACGCATTGGGGGAAAAGGCTAGCACCATGGTATAATGACCACACCCGTACCTTAAAGCAAACAACGTGGCGCCTAGAGCGCAAGTGGCGACATAGTAAATTGGAGGTGTTTAAGATTGATTGGAGGGATAGCATGGCAAAGTACAAGCATGCCCTTACTAAAGCTAAAGCTGTATTTTTTCCTCAATCATAGAGAAAATAAGAATAATCCAAGATTTCTCTTTAATACAGTCTCCAAAAACTCGATGGTCATCACATCAGCAAACTATTCAGCAACCTTCCAGATGAATCATTAATGAATACATCTGTTTAATTAGCTGTAAATCAAGACTAGAATTTGTTTACCCCAATTACTAATACTGAACTATCCGCACTGATCAGCTCGTCTAAGTCCTCAACATGTTTATTACATCCAATTCCTACACATTTACTCAAAGAAGTGATACCTAGTATTATAGAGCCACTGTTAGTTATTTTAAATTAATCCCTTAACTTTGGTTATGTGCCTAAATCCTTAAAAAAGCCGCTCTTGACCCTTGTGTGATATCAAATTATAGACCAATTTCAAATCTACGGTTTCTCTCCAAAATCTTAGAAAAGAAACTGTCTATCAGCAGCTAGCCCTGCAGTTATCTCCAAATGAATGGTATTTATGAAACATTTCAGTCTGGCTTCCGGCCCCATCATAATACTGAAACAGCATCAATTAGGGTACTAAAGGATTTATTAATGTCCTCAGATAATGGATGTGTTTATTTTCTTGTTCTGTTAGATTTAAGTACAGCATTTGACACTATAGATTATGATGTTTTACTAAACAGACTAGAAAATACTGTAGGTGTTAAGGGATTTGACACTTTCTTGGTTTAAATCCTACATGAACGACCGGTACCAGTTTGTTCATGTAAATAATCTAAACTCTAAGCTCTAAAAAGTGAAGTATGGCGTGCCTCAGGGGTCAGTGCTTGGCCTGCTTTTATTCTCTCTGTACATGCTGCCAATAGGCTTAGTTATTTGTAAACATGGCATTAGTTTCCACTGCTATGCAGATGATACACAGTTGTACATATCAGCTAAACCAAATGACGGCCTAACAATCAACAAAAATGAGTAAAGGAAAGAAAATAAAAGATTGTATGTCATTTAATTTTCCCTTACTTAACTCACATAAAACAGGTTTTATTAGTGAGGCCCAAGGCTGTGAAAGACAGGTTGTCTACATCTATCCTAAATTTAGATGGCTGTTCAATATTGCCCAGTCCATCTGTAAAAAAACTTAAATGTCATATTTGATTCAGATCTCTACTTTGATGCGCACATTAGCAAAATCACTCGTATTGCTTTCTTTCAATTACGTAATATCGCTAAACTTAGAAATATCCTCTCTTCTAATGATGCAGAGAAACTGGTTCATGAGTTTATAACCTTAAAGTTGGATTACTGTAACGCCTTACTTACTGGATGCTCTAGTAAATCTATAAATAAACTTCAGTTAGTTCACAATGCAGCCACCCGAGTGCTAACTCGAACTATAAATTTGATCATATCACTCCTGTTCTATCATCACTACACTGGTTACCAGTTAAATTCCGTATTGATTACAAAATACTTCTTATAACTTATAAAGCTCTACATGGCCTGGCCCCACATTATCTGAGTGAATGCTCAGAGTCTTACAACCCATCACATCTACTTCATTTGCAGGGTGCAGGACTTCTTTTAGTTCCTAGAATTAAAAAAAAGTGACAGCAGGGGAAAAGGCTTTCTTAAGACTAGGCTAAAAACATACATATTTGTGCAGGCTTTTGACTAGATTTAGACTGGGATGCATGGCTTGGGTCACTGGAGCCGGAACTCACAGGGTGCAGGACTTCTTTAGTTCCTAGAATTAAAAAAGCCACAGCAGGGAGAAAGGCTTTCTCACATATGGTCCCCCAACTATGGAATAAACTTCCCACTTTAGTTCAAGACTCAGACACTCTCAAAATTTTTAAGTCTAGGCTAAAGACATACATATTTACACAGGCTTTTGCCTAGATTTAGACCGGGATGCATGGCTTGGGACACTGGGGCCGGAGTCTGAAGTCATGTCTGGCCTGCCTGTCTTGTCCTTTAGCCAGGAGTGTCAGGTGGGCGGTCCGGCTGAACTGGGCTTCAGTCCTCTTGATCTTCACTTGTGCATCCTTGCCTTAGACTAGGAGCAGAGCTGGAGGTTCATAATCAAAGAGTCTTATGGTGATCAGAGACGTTGGGTTGCTGTCTTTTGCCTCCTGTGGGGTTGCTGATGTCTCATGTGATCCGTCTTGGCTGTGTTATCTACCAGTTCTCCTCTTTCTAGCTATGCTGCTGTAGCTAATGCTGCCGGGGTCTCATGTTACACCTGGCATCAGTGATTGTTAATAGACACTGTGCTTTTAATCAATAACTAATTACATTTCCTGTTTTCTCTCAGAGCTGTTTTCCTGTACCAGTTCCTGCCCCACACATGATGTTCATTCAGGTTCACTCAAGCTGATTCCATCATCAGCTCCAGCCCCACCAAACCCAGGCCACACCACAGGGCAGTAACACTCTCCCTCCTCCAGTTGTCTGGGGACGAAGTGCCGCCATTGACTTTCCTGGTTAGACTCAAGATCCTAGAGTGGCTTGAACTATCACTCCATGACTTATTAGTTTAGATAAATTAGGTTCATTCTTCCATTTATCATCTACGCCACCCAAGGAGGTTGGATTCCTTTTTGAGTTTTGGTCCTCTCAAAGTTTCTTTCGCATAACACTTAGGGAGTTTTTCCTTGCCACTGTCGTCTAGGCTTGCTCAATTTGGGACTGGACATCGATATTAGGAGATAATCTAAAATTGTAAAGTTGCTTTGAGACAATGCTCCATTGTAAAAAGTGCTATATAAATAAATCTGACTTGACTTAACAAAGAACACAGACCATGCTCACAGTATGTGAGTATAAACACAGACAATAACTAGAGGTAATAATCAAACTCTGTCCCAGCATGCAGCCTGACTTCAGAAAACTTGACTTTGTCTCGTGTCCTCGGACTCTCCCTGCGTGTGGTCTGCATGTCCCCCCCCCCCCATGTCTATGTGAGTTTCCTCTTTGAACACCGGTTTCCTCCCACATTCCAAAGACATGTGTTCAGTTAATTGGTGTTTCTAAAAGTGCTCAGTGCCTGTGAGTGAGTTTGTGCACCCTACGATGGATTGGCACCCTGCCTTGGGCTGTTCCTGCATTCAGCCCTGTCCTGTCACCCATGCACTGGCTTTCCCATGATCCTGACCTGGATTCAGCAGATAAGAAAATCAATGAATGCATCCTATGCAGTTTGGTAACTCACCAACAGGTGGCAATATTTAATCTTAACACTGACTGAGTTACATCAAATTTTTGATTCACCTTCATAGCATTACTTTTCCTTCCAGTCATGTCGGTCTTCGTCAGTGTCAACATGGGTAGACTACTGGGTAGATTTGCTTTTATTGCCTCCATTACATGTTCATTCTGGTTATCTGGTAAGTTTAGTCTCTATCACATCCACACTGTCTCAACTAGACCTGCTGTACTTGTGATTAAATTCTGCATGTCTTTCCCTTGTTCCACACAGTCTCAACTGGCAGCAAAGATGTTTTCCAGACTCCTCCTGATGTAATCAAAAATCATGGAGAATCTTCAGATCTTCAGTGTTCACACAGTATTTCAGGCTATAATCACATCCTTTGGTACAAACAAAACCAAAACCGAGAGTTTCAGCTTATAGGATACCTTGTTGTATCACAATCTCAGTTGGAGCCTGAATTCACTGCAAAAGACAAATTTAAGTTGACAGGGAAAGGCAATAGTAAAGGCAACCTAACCATAAACAACTTAACATCAAATGACAGTGCAGAATATTTCTGTGCAGCATCTACACAGTGTCTCATATTGCCTGGTTGTTGTACAAAAAATATTCTCTAATAAACTGATGCTCATCAGACCACAAAAGGCTTATCAGCTTCTGTGCACCTGCTTTCATTCATTCCTTGCTGTATAAACACACTTTATTACAGCGACTGAGTTTGCCATGGTGTTGCAAAAGAGGAAGCTCATGCATGATGACATGCTTTAACACCATAAGGAATGTATCTGTGGTTCAGAGGCTGTCACAGAAGTTCAGAGAGTCCCAGAAGGCAATATGGTCATTGTTCAGTTCTCCGTTATTCTCTCCCTGTTCTGGCTCACAGGTATTATGTCTCTCATTTTCAAAATAAGTATATTAATTAAAGAAAAGCATATTAATTTTAGCAATATTATACATTTCAGGCTTTTGATTATCACTCTGTTTCATTACAGATTCTGTCCTCAGCAGCAAAGTCCAGCAGACCCCTTCTGATCTGATTCAATCCACAGGAGATACAGTGGAGCTCCAGTGCCAGCACAGTGTACTGAGCTACACTATGATACTGTGGTACAAAAGGAAAGAAATCCAGACCCTGGTATTACTGGGATATCTCTGGAATAAAAATGATTTTAAAGAAACTGACTTCACAGAGAAAATTGATTTAAAAGGAGATGCAACTAAGGAAGGTTCACTCATCTTGAAGAGTCTTTCATCGGATGATAGTGCAGTGTACTTCTGTGCTGCTTCATACCACAGTGATACAAAAAATTTGACTTCTGTACAAAAAGCTTTTTCAGTAGTCAGCTCTTCTACACCTGTGTGTGGCTTCTGCCTGTAAATACACATGGTAGATTATGTGTGTGCTCTGGAAGTCAGTACAGGCTTTTTAATTAGTTGCCAGTGTATCTACAAAAGGTGCAACAGTAAACAACAGCATTCTTCACTCTTTTATACACTACCCTACAAGTATAAGAAGTTGGGGCCTATTAGCTGACAAGACAAGAGAACTTGCATTATAGCTTTCTACCACCCTCTCTGGTAAGAGGTGGCAGTGCAGAGCTGGCTTGGAAAGTGTGATTAGGCCTCAAATGAAAAATAATTATTGTACCCTGTGGTAGAGACGACCAGGAGTCGGGATTTATACAAAGAATACAGAATCAGAAATTACAAATATATCAAACTGATTGGTGATGGGAACAATAACCCATGAACAGTTATCCAGTAAGCAACAGTGCTGTGTATTTCTGTGCAGCTTATTACAAAGTCCTGTAGGTGAGTTCAGTTCACTACAAGTTACCATAAAGCAGAACGCCTGAATCTGTGGGTTGGATATGATTTTGTGTCAATTAAACAAAGAGGCTCAGCGTTTATCTGAACATGTAACCTCCTTCAAATGAAAAGTAAGGGTGTTCCCAGCAACCCCTAGACTGTAACAAAATTGCCCAAAGAAACACTCATTGTTAAAGATAGTCAATGGACCCCAAATGTAGTGATGTAAATGGAAAATGAAAACACAAATACAGACAAATAATAGCAAACTCAATACCAGTATTTACATATATACACTCGCTAATCAACAATTGGTCCAGCTCAGTTTGATATCAAAGAGGATACAGTTGTTTGTTCGGCAGGTTTCCCAATAACAAGATCAGCCTTAGCAGAAACAGTCTTTGGTTTTAACTACTTCCAATGTTGGTCATAGTGAGAAGATTTAAGAAAAACTGTAGTTTAGTACTGTTTGTGAAGGTTACATATTTATTCCCATTCCCAGAGTTCCTTGAATAAGCAAACCCACTTTAGAAATGCCCCATTACAATATCCCTTGTCTATGCATGCATATAGGCAACCAATTCATTCAAACCATTAGCATTTCATACTAGCATTGCATACTAGCATTTTGGCATTGTATCAGGTCAGCTTTTCCTCAGTCCATATGAAACTAAAGCAAAATAAAATCAATACATAAGCAGTTGACCTAAACTATCATTTGCAATTTTACTTAAATCTGAGCACAAATCCTTTCACATTTCTCAGGAAAATAGTCAAAAGGTATTCAAAAATCCAATGTTAGGCACTTGTGCCCACATTGCACACCCTTTAGCTTCTCCCCACAAGGTGTTACGCTACTTCCTGTTTTGGGTAGAGAAGGTACACGATTTCTGCTTTGGCCCCCTACTGGAGGTTGATATATCTACTCAAAAGAACACATGGGACCATGTCTGTTACAAACGGTCCTTTGCACTTTAGTAATGTTAATGTTTATGTCAACCTTATGTATGATGCATTTTGTAGAGTATTTGAACAGGAAGAATATGACGCCACAACTTTGCCAGTGACCGCAGTCTGACCATTTAAACTTGGTCTATCACCTCATTAAAAATATCAACATGATTAAAACAACTTTAATACTGTATCAGAAACTCTTGCTATCATGTAGATCTAAACAGAACTCACAGAACCTGTAAGACAGTGAAACAGATTAGTTCTCACTTTTTATGCAAGGCTGGTCTAATATCGATTCTGCTGCCTCTTCATGCAAAAAAATTATCAAATGACTTCTTAAAAAACGCATGATCTACTGCATGTTCATAGTCACTTTTCAGGTTCTTACTGCTCTCCAACCTTGTGTAGTTTCATAGCTGAACAGGACAACGACCTGAAGCACACAGCCAAGATCTCAAAGGAGTGGCTTCAGGACCACTCTGTGAATGTCCTGGAGTAGCCCAGCCAGAGCCCAGACTTGAATCCGATGGAACATCTCTGGAAAGATCTGAAAATGGCTGTGCACAGACGTCTCCCATCCAACCTGATGGAGCTTCAGAGGTTCTGCAAAGAAGAATAGGCAAAACTGCCTAAAGATAGGTGTGCCAAGCTTGTGGTATCATATTCAAAAAGACTTGAGGCTGTAGTTCCTGCCAAAGGTGGTTCTACAAAGTATTAAGCAAAGGCTGTGAATACTTATGTAAATATGATTTTTGTTTTTTAATTTTAATAAATTTTCAAAACTCTCAAGAAAACATTTTTCACATGGTCATAATGGGGTATTTTGTGTAGAATTTTGAGGAAAGAGATTAATTTAATACAATTTGGAATAAGGCTGTAACGTAACAAAATGTGGAAAAAGTGAAGCGCTGTGAATACTTTCCGGATGCACTGTATATGGGTGAATAACTGTCTCTGATTTCGTATTAGATTCAAGCATACAGCATACAAACTGATTTAGAAATATCATTTAAATAGATGTAATCTCATTTTCCACACAGTCTCTGCTGCCAGTAATGATGTTTTCCAGACTCCTCCTGATGTAATCAGAAACCATGGAGAATCCTCAGAGCTTCAGTGTTCAGTGTTCACACAGTATTTCAAGCCACAATGTCATCCTTTGGTACAAACAGCAAAAAAGAGAGCTCCAGCTTGGAGGACACCTTTTCCTATCACAACCTCAGTTGGAACCTGAATTCAATGTTAAAGACAAATTTCTGATGAAAGGGAATGGAAATAGTAAAGGCAACTTAACCATAAACACCTTAACATCAAATGACAGTGCAGAATATTCTCTCAGAAGTGTCTCATATTGCCTGACTGTTGTACAAAAAGAGATGTCCTCTTGCCCATGTAAAGCTTATCAGTTCCTGCACACATGCTTCTATTCATTCAAACAAAAACGCCTAAAGGTGGCAGTATTACATAACAAATCTCCATTTTCTTATGAACATTGCCTTATTAAGCATATTTGAATGAATACACATGTACTGTAGTGTATAGTTGGTGAATTATGGATTTGATTTGTTGCCAATAAACCAAACAAGGAAACATGTAATATGAATTATTATTACAGAACACCAACAGCAGCTTATACTAACAATGTATTTACTGTTCATACACAGGAGTTTGTGTCTTTCAGACCCATGTAATCTGGGCTGAAATTGGCAAATCAGAAAAAATAAACTTCACAAACAAGCAGGGTGCTGAATACAATCAGATGTATCAATTTTGCCAATACCAAGGAGAACTTGGTAGCTGATTTGGAATAATGTGGAATTTTAGGCATTTTTTGCCAGTGAAACGGTCCTGAGTGCAGTTCTATTACAGTTAAAGGTCTGGATTCTACTTCCAATGCTGTGTATATCTGTGCAGTGAGGAAAGTGTTATAACCACAAGGCAGGAAAATGATCTCAGTTCTGACGTTACTGTTCTGAAGGACATAAATTCTTCTGTCTATTATGTCATTTATTCTTGACTGTTTTGTCACATCACCTTATTGCATTATGATGGTGTTGTGGGTACAGGGAATATTTCCTGTCACATTTCTTGACTCCAGTGTTAATCCATTCAGTGATTTCAAGCTGCCCATACCTTGAGAAAACAATCCAAATCCATGAGGATTCCGCCAACATGCTTCACTTTTAACCTGGGATGAGGTTTTGGGTTAGGATCACAATACCATTTTTAGTCCAGATTCTTCCTATTTTGTTGCTTTTCATTTCATTTCAGCGCACTTCAGAAATGTGAACAATGTATCAGTTTAATAGAAGGCATTACTCACAGATCCACGTGTCTTGAAGCATTTGAGAGCAGCCACTCCATATGTAATGGGGTGTTTTTTTGGGATGTAAATAAAAAGAGAAAGAACACATACCATGCTCACAGTATGTGAGTATAAACACAGATAATAACTAGAAGTAAGAATCAAACTCTTCCCCAGCATGCAGCCCGACTTCACAAAACTTGACTTTATGTCTCTTGTGATCTCAGACTCTGCCATGTTCTCCCCATGTCCATGTGAGTTTCCTCCAGGTACGCCGGTTTCCTCCCACATTTCAAACACTTGTGTGTTTGGTTCATTAGTGTTTCTAAAAGTGCCCATCGTTTGAGAGTGAGTGTATATGTGCCTTACGATGGATTGGCATCCTGCCTAGGACTGTTCCTGCATTGATCCCTGTCTTGTCGGCTAGGCACGGGTATTCCCGCGATCCTGACCAGGATTAAGCAGATAAGAAAATTAATGGATGTATCCTGTGCAGTTTGGTAACATACCAACAGGTGGCAATGTTTATCTTAACCCCGACTGACTTACATCTTCACAGCATTGCTTTTTCTTGAAGTCACATCAGTCTTAGTCAGTGTCAACATGGGTAGCCTACTGGGTAGATTTGCTTTTATTGCCTACATTATGTGTTCTTTCTGGTTATCTGGTAAGTTTAGTCTCTATCACATCCTTACAGCACAGTCTCAACTAGACCTGCTGGACTTGTGATTAAATGCTGCTCTTTCTCTTGTTCCACACAGTCTCTACTGGCAGCAAAGAAGTTTTCCAGACTCCTCCTGATGTAATCAGAAATCATGGAGAATCTTCACATCTTCAGTGTTCACACAGTATTTCAGGCTATGACAGCATCCTTTGGTACAAACAAATCCAAAACAGAGAGTTTCAGCTTATAGGATACCTTATTGTATCACAACCTCAGTTGGAGCCTGAATTCAGCGCAAAAGACAAATTTAAGTTGACAGGGAAAGGCAACAGTAAAGGCAACCTAACCATAAACGCCTTAACATCAAATGACAATGCGGAATATTTCTGTGCAACATCTACACAGTGTCTCATATTGCCTGGTTGTTGTACAAAAATGATAAACTGATGATTGTCAAACCACAAAAACTTATCAGCTTCTGTGCACCTGCTTTAATTTATTCCTGCTGTATAAACACACTTTATTAAAATGACAGAGTTCACCATGGTGTTGTGCAAGAGCGAGCTCATGCATGATGACATGATTGAACACCATAAGGAATGTATCTGTGGTTCAGAGACTGTCACAGGAGTTCAGAGAGTCCCACAAGGCAATATGGTCAGGGTTCAGCTCTCCATTATTCTCTCCCTGTTCTGGCTCACAGGTATTAAGTCTCTCATTTTTCAAATATGACAAGTATATTAATTTTAGCAATGTTATATATTACAAGCTTTTCATTTTCACTCTTTGTTGCATTACAGATTCTGTCCTCAGCAGCAAAGTCCAACAGATCCCTCCTGATCTGATTTGATCTACAGGAGATACAGTGGAGCTCCAGTGCCAGCACAGTGTACCAGACTACACTATGGTACTGTGGTACAAAAGGAAAGAAAGCCAGGCCCTGGTATTGCTAGGATATCTCTGGAATACAAATGATTATAAAGAGACTGAATTTACAGAGAAAATCGATTTTAAAGGAGATGCAACTAAGGACGGCTGGATCATCTTGAAGAGTCTTTCATCAGATGATAGTGCAGTGTATTTCTGCTGCTTTATCCTGGAATACCTGATAAGGCAATGTCTTAAAATAATCATAGTCAACTGCATCTCATCATGTGTCTTACGGTCAGCTTTAGCTTGTGCAGTTTTATAACTGAACAGCAAGTGGCAATGTTGTATCTGCATACAGCCCAAGTTAAGTGTAATAAGGTATTACACTTCATCACAAAAATCCTTCACCTGATCTAAATCACTCCAAAGCAGAACACCTGAATCTGTGTGTAAGATATGTTGTTGTGCCAATTAATTAAACAAAGAGACTCAGCATTTATTTGACATGTAACCTTTTGCAAAAAGGGGCACACACAATTTAAAGTAATCAGGGGTTCCCAGCAAACTCCTAGACTGTGAATAAATTGCATAAAGAGAAACACACTCAAAGATGGACAATGAACCTCACATATTGATGTATACAGACAAGGAAAACACAAATACAGTAACAACGCAAACTAAGTAATTGCATATGTGCACTTGGTAGCAAACAACTGGTTCAGCTCAGTTCGATATCAAACATAATACAGTCTTTTGATTTGCAGTTTTCCTAAGACAAGATCAGTCTTAGCAGGAATAGTCTTGGGTTTTCACTTCCAGAGTTGGTCTTAGTATGAAAATTTAAGCAAAGCTGTAGTTTAGTCCTGTTTGTGAAAGCTGCGTGCTTGCTCCCATTCCCAAAGTTCCTTGAATAAGCAAACCCATTTTAGAAATACCCCACCACAAAACACATTGTCTATACATGCATATTACCATTAGCATTTCATACTAGCATAGCAAATTAGCATATTGGCATGGTATCAAGTCAGCTTATCCTCAGTCCCTAAGAAACTAAAGTAAAATAAAAACACAAAAGCAGTAATCCTTTCAAGTTTCAAAATGCTAAGCACATGTGTTTCAAACACCCTTCAGCTTCTCCCCACAAGGTGTTACCCTACTTCCTGTTAGGACCATGTCGGTTACAAACAATCCTATTGCACTTTAGTAACATTAATGTTGATGTCATCATCTATCATGTATTCTGTACAGTATTTCTATAGAAAGGATATGATTCCACAAGTTGGCCAGTGACTGTAGTCTGACTATTGAAACTCAGTTATTACTTTGGTCTATCACCTCGTTATAAAGTATCAATACGATTAAAACAACTGTAACACTGTACAAGTTACTCTTGCGATCATGAAGAACTGAACATAACTCACAGAAACTTAAATTCTTCTCATTCTCACTTTTTGCACAATGCTGGTCTAATATTACTTCTGGGACTTCTCATTCAAAAAAGAAAGAAGAAAGAAAAAAAAACATGATTTCTTGAAATCATCACATCGTCTATAGACTGCGTGTATAGGAGTCACTTTTCGTGTTCTTACTGCCTGCTTTATCTTGTGCAGTTTCATTGTTAAACAACAGGTGGCAATGTTGCTGCTGCACTCTGGCTAAAATGTAACACCACATACTGTAAAAGAGTTTCCTCTAGACTGCAGCAAAATTGTTGTCAGTGGTTTTGTGTCATAGGTATGAACATTGCTCATTCAAACACGTCTTGTTTATTATCAGCATGAATGAAATACTTAACAGTTTTTTTCTCATCGCCAGCATTCAATCTTTAATCTCGTTAGCAGGTATGATTGGTCTTTTTCTCAATCTCAAATAAGTGTGAATAACTTTATCTCTGGTTTCTTATTAGATTCAAGCATACAGTATACACACTGATTTGGGATATCATTAAAATAGATGTTATCTTTCTTTCCACACAGTCTCTGCTGGCAATAATGAAGTTTTCCAGACTCCTCCAGATGTAATCAAAAATAATGGAGAATCTTCAGAGCTTCAGTGTTCCCACAGTATTTCAAGTCACAATGTCATCCTTTGGTACAAACAAACACAAAACAGAGAGTTCCATCTTATTGGACGGCTTACTGGATCACAACCTCAGTTGGAACCTGAATTCAGTGTCGAAGACAAATTTAAATTGGCGGGGGCTGGAAATAGTAAAGGCAGCCTAACCATAAACACCTTAACATCTACTGATAGTGCAGAATATTTCTGTGCAGCATTTACACAGTGTCTCATATTGCCTGACTGTAGTACAAATATTATTCTCTAATAAACTGATGTGTCCGACCACAAAGGCTTATCATCTCCTGCACACCTGCTTCCATTCATTTACACCGAAAGACCCAAAAGGTGGCAGTATAACACAACAGCTTCTCATTTGGAACTTTAAGTTTCAAGCATTCTTAATGTATACTCATATGAATATGTTTCACTTACTAATAGCTAGTGCTTAACATACAGAATCAACATGCCTCGTGTTCTCATCACACTTTGTGCCACATTATTGGCTCTCACAGGTAAATACAACATACCTAATACAACACATTTCATGAACTCTATCACCAGTGTTAAAGATTATTTATTCTGTTTCTCCATCATTTCTCCACAGGTTCAGTTCTGTCCAGTGTAATCCAGACTCCTCCTGATCTCATAAAGTATCAGAATGAGCATTCTGAAATTAAATGTGCTCACACTGTACAGTATTATGATCGTATACTGTGGTACAAACACAATCAGGGTTCAGAATTTAAACTCATGGGATATCTCTTTGGTACAACACCAAGCATAGAGCCAGAATTTGAAAAGAAGATCAAATTGAGTGGTGATGGAAACAATAACGGATCTTTGACCATAAACAGTCTTTCAGTGAGCGACAGTGCTGTGTATTTCTGTGCAGCTTATTACACAGTGCTCTAGCTCAGCTCAGTTCACTACAAAAACCTTCATCTGATACAAGTCACCCTCAAAGCAGAACACCTGGATTTGTGGGTTGGATTTGATTTTGTGCCAATTAAAAAAAAACAAAGAGTCAGTATATATTTGAATAATTCTATGGCACTTAATGTTAATCTCAACAATGTGTGTTATGTATTCTATACAATAAATCTATAGGAAGGAAAACTGATCTAATATGAATTCAGCTGTCTTGTCATAAAAGAAGATCAAATATCATTAAAATCATCACACAATCTACGTAACTAGTCTTGTGTCAGGTTCTTGTTCTTTTGCAGGTCCATGACTGGACAGCAGGTGGCAATGTTGTTTCTGCAACCAAACTAAAATGTTACATCACATAAAATCTTTTCCTAGATGGCACAGAAATTATTTCCATGCAGTCACACTGGATATGTATCACAAGTGGATCTATCAAATGTTCATTCAGGATGAATAAATTCCGTGTCAGATTTTCTCTCATCACCAGTATTCACTGTTTAATCTGGTTAGCAGGTATGTTTTGGTCTTCATGTCTCGATCTCAAACAAGTGAATAACTTTTGTTTTTGATTTACTTTATTATAATGTCATTTATTGTGCATGTTTTATTATACAATATCATTTATTGTGCATGTTTTCCCCCCACACAGTTTCTGCTGCCAATGATATTTTCCAGACTCCTCCTGATTCAATTAGAAACCATGGAGAATTTTTAGAACTTCAGTGTTCACACAGTATTTCAGGCTACAATTACATCTTTTGGTACAAACAAACAGACAACAGAGAGTTCCAGCTTATCGGACGCCTTGCTGTAACACAACCTCAGCTGGAGCCTGAATTCAGTGTCGGAGACAAGTTTACATTGGCAGGGAATGGAGGTAGTAAAGGCAGCCTAACCATAAACACCTTAACATCCAGTGATAGTGCAGAATATTTCTGTGCAGCATTTACACAATGTCTCATAATGCCTGATTGCTGTACAAAAATTATTTCTCTCCTAAACTGATGTTCTCGACCACAAAAGACTTATCAGCTCCTTCACACCTGCTTCCAAATTTAAAAACTTGGTTGTGATGTAGATAAATTCGTACAAGTATTACATATAGAGACAGAACTGTACTCTGCTTGTTGATGTCATTAGTTTGTAAAATAGTCACCAAAGAGGATACATTGTCATTCTACACCCACTATCTTTTTCTGTATAGTTCACTTTTTTCCCCAGTTATGACATGTGCACAAGAGGGAGCTCATGCATCATGACTTGACTTAACATCACAACAAACGTGCTTGTGGTTCAGAGACCGTCACTGAGTCCTACAAGGCACAATGATCAGATATCAGCTCTCCATTATTCTCTCGCTGCTCTGCTTCACAGGTATTATGCTTCTCATTTTTAAAATATGAAAGGTATATTAATTTTAGCAATATTAGATATCACAGATGTTTAATTTTCACTCTTTGGTCCATTAAAGATTCTGCTCTCAACAGCAAAGTCCAGCAGACCCCTCCTGATCTGATTCGATCCAAATTAGATACAGCGGAGCTCCAGTGTCAGCACAGCGTACCAAACTACAATGTCATTCTGTGGTACAAAAGAAAAGAAAGCCAGACCCTGGTATTACTGGGATATCTCTGGAATAAAAAAGATTATAAAGAGACTGAATTTACAGAGAAAATTGACTTGAAAGGAGATGCAAACAAGAACGGTTCACTCATCATGAAGAGTCTTTCATCAGATGACAGTGCAGTGTATTTCTGTGCTGCTTCATACCACTGTGATACAAACAATTTCACTTCTGTACAAAAAGTGTCTTCAGTATTTACTAATCAGCTCTTCTACACCTGTGTGAGAATTCTGGCTTTGACATGCTGCCAAATCCTGTGAATACACATGAAGTCAGATGAGGTGTGTGGTCAGGAAGGCAGTACAGTTTTTAAACATTAATTAGCTCCCAGGTTTTTGCTTGTTTATGTATTTGTTTTTGTAACTTGATCCATTTTGCTGATTCTGCAATGTACATTTAGCTTGTAAAATTGGAAATCATTCAAGAGTCATGTGAACATGATAAAACACCACTTCATTTCATTATTACAGTTCAAACATATGAAATTACTTAATTTATTAACCCAAATAAAATACTTTCAGGACACTGTCTAAATCATCATAGCTATGATAATATGGCAGCACAGAAGAAAAGACACACCCAGAAAACATCATATTGAAGCAAAAGCACAAAGAATAGCTGTTAAAACAGTAGGAACGATTACCTAGGTTAACCAAATTGAAGTGGAGGAGGGAACTTCTCAGATTTAACCCTGTATCTTATTGATGGTAAAACTCATGCTGTAATCTCCCTTTGACTGCAAGAACTGATACGGCACAAGTGTTTGAAACCTGAACAAGTATAAAACACCTAAACTGACATAAAACAAAGCATTATAATCCCTGTGTAGGAAAGTCTATGGAGACCAGTAGCCTTTTACTATTCTTGTTTCCAGAATGTCCAGTAGGTGGCACCAGACCTGATTGACTGACAATGTATTACCTTTTAATTTTGCCATTTATTTTTTTTTCCAAATGCCATTACACCACATATGATTGACTGCATTTTAATTGTTTTCATTTAGTCACACTGGTTTGGTATCATAGGTACCAACACTGGCCATTCAAAGAGTGCTGTTTATTATCAGCACGAATGAAACCCTGGATAGATTTTCTCTCCTCAACAGCATTCACTGTTTAGTCTGGTTATCAGGTATGGTTGGTCTTTTTGTCTCCCTCATACACCTTAAATTGTTTATATTCTGATTTATTTAAATACTATCATTCTCTGCTGCCAGTAGTTTTCCAGACTCCTCCTGACTTAATCAGAAATCATAGATAATCTTCTGAGCTGCAGTGTTCACACAACATCTCTGTACATGCCACCCTTTGGTACAAACAAAACCAAAACAGAGAGTTTCATCTTATAAGAATCCTTGTTGGATCACAACCTCAGCTGGAGCCTGAATTCAATGCTAAGGACAAATTTGCAATGACGGGGACAGGAAATAAAAGAAACTTAACCATAAACACCTTAACATCCAGTGACAGGGTAAATATACAGAACATTTCTGTGCCACATCTACACAGTGGCACATATTGCCTGACTGCTGTACAAAAATGACTCCTGCACACTAGCTTCCATTCATTTACACCAAAAGACCCATGGAACTCATGGGATATCTTTTTGATATAACAATGAACTTAAACTCAGAATATAAAAAGATATCAAACGAAGTGGTGATGGGAACAGTAAAATATATTTGACCATAAACAGTCTTTCAGTGAGCGACAGTGCTGTGTATTTCTGTGCAGCGTATTAAACAGTGCTGTAGATGCACTTCCTTCACTACAAAAACCTTCACCTCATCTATATCACTCCAAAGCAGAACACCCAAATCTGTGGGTTAGATATGATTTTGCACCAAGTAATTAAACAAAGAGGCTCAGCATTTCATTTGCCATGTAACCTTTTTCAAATGAAAAGGGGCACACAATTTAAAGTTATCAGGGATCCCAACAACCTCATTCTGTGAGAAAATTACCCAAAGAAAAACACATTGTAAAATATAAACAATGGACCCCAAATTTAGTGATGTAAACAGACAATAAAAACACAAATACAGACAGATAGTAACAAACCCAACACAGGTATTTACATATGTACATTTGCTAACCAACAACTGCTCCAGTTTGATATCCAAGAGCATAGAGTCTTTTGATCTGCAGGTTTACCAATGACAAGATCAGTTTTAGCAGGAACAGTCTTGGGTTTTCACTACTTTCAGTGTTAGTATTAGTAAGAAAACGTAAGAAAAGCTGCAGTTCAGTCCTGTTTGTGAAAGCTGTGAACTTCTTCCCATTCCAAGAGTCCCAGGAGTCAGCAAACCCATTTTATAAATACCTCATCACGAAATATTGTCTATATATGCATATTACCATTAGCATTTCATACTAGCATAGCATATTGGCATTGTACCAAGTCATCTTATAATCAATCCATTTGAAACTACAGCAACATAAAATTAACATATAAGCAGTTGACCAAAACTAGCATTTGCAAATGTACTTACATCTGAGCACAAATCCTTTCACGTTTCTCAGGAAGCAGCCAAAAGGTATCCAAAGATCCAATGCTAGGTACACATGTATCCAACACCCTTTAGCTTCTCCCCCATTAGGTGTTACCTTTCTTCCATTTATGGGTGGAGAAGGTACCGAATTTCTGCTGGTTCCCCCTACTGGATGTCAAAAGAAATACTCAGAAGAACACTATGGTATGTGGGACCATGACTGTTTCAAACAATCCTATTGCACTTTGGTAAACCTTAATGTTCATGTCAACATTATGCATCATGTATTCTGTACAGTATTTCTAAAGGAAGGGTATGATGTCACAACTCGGCCAGTGACTATAGTCTGACTATTTAAACTCAGTTATTAGTTTGGTCTATCACCTCATTATAAAAGTATCAATATGTATCATGCAAAAAAAAGCAATAATAATAATAATAATAATAATAATAATAATATGACTTCCTAAAATCATCACACATTCTATAGACTGCATGTACAGTAGTCACTTTTCATGTTCTTAATGCCTGCTTTGTCTTGGGCAGTTTCATTGTTGAACAGCAGGTAGCAATGTTGCTGCTGCACCCAGGCTATTTTGTTTCACCCCATACTGTAAGAGAATTTCGTCTAGACTGCAGAGAAATTGTTGTCAGTGGTTTTGTCATAGGTACTAACATTGCTCATTCAACCACGTCTTGTTTATTATCAGCATGAATGGAATCTTGGAGAGAATTTTTCTCATCACCAGCATTCAATCTTTAATCTGGTTAGCAGGTATGGTTGGTCTTTTTCTCAGACTCAAATAAGTGTGAATAACTTTATCTCTGGTTTCTTATTAGATTCAAGCATACAGTATAGACACTAATTCAGGGATATAATATAAATAGATGTTATCTTTCTTTCCTTACAGTCTCTACTGGCAGTAATGATGTTTTCCAGACTCCTGCCGATGTAATCAGAAGTCATGGAGAATCTTCAGAGCTTCAGTGTTCACACAGTAGTTCAAGCCACAATGTCATCCTTTGGTACAAACAAACACAAAACAGAGAGTTCCAACTTATTGGACGGCTTACTGGATCACAACCTCAGTTGGAACCTGAATTCATTGCAAAGGACAAATTCACATTGACAGGGGATGGAAATAGTAAAGGGAACTTAACCATAAACACCTTAACATTCAGTGATAGTGCAGAATATTTCTGTGCAGCATCTACACAGTGTCTCATATTGCCTGATTGTTGTACAAATATTATTCTCCTATAAACTGATGTGTGCGACCACAAAAAGCTTATCTCCTGCACACCTGCCTCCATTTATTTACACCAAAAGATCATAAGGTGGGAGTATAACACAACAAATCTCCAGCTTCTCATGAATAACTTTGATGTGTCAAGCATACTTAAATGTATATTCATATGTTCCACTTACTAATTGGTAGTGAAAAGTCCTTTCAGTTAAAAACAAATACTCATTATTCCAGAAGACACACTATATACTGTATATATATATATATATATATATATATATATATATATATATATATATACATATATACGAGTGGGAGTGGGAGAGTATATATGTATATACTCTCACACTCCCACTCAATAAGAACTGATCAACCACTATAAACGTAACTCTACAGAGGAAACACACTTTACTGTACATGGTGCAGCAGCCAGTTTGCTAGATTTGGTTTGCTAGGTTTGATTTGCTGGAACATACATATAAGCAACACACAGAATCAACATGCCTCGTGTTCTCATCACACTTTTGCCACATTATTGACTCTCACAGGTAAATACAACATACCTAATACATCATATTTCATGAACTCTATCACCAGTGTTAAAGATTAGTTATTCCTTTTTCTTTCTCGGCAGGTTCTGTTCTGTCCAGTGTAATCCAGACTCTTCCTGATCTCATAAAGTATCAGAATGAGCATTCTGAAATTGAATGTGCTCACACTGTACAGGGTTACGATCGTATACTGTGGTACAAACACAATCAGGGTTCAGAATTTAAACTCATGGGATATCTCTTTATTACCACAACAAACATAGAACCAGAATTTGAAAAGAAGATCACACTGAGTGGTGATGGAAACAATAATGGATCTTTGACCATAAACAGCCTTTCAGTGAGCGACAGTGCTGTGTATTTCTGTGCAGCTTATTACACAGTGCTCTAGATGAGCTCAACTCACTACAAAAACCTTCATCTGATACAAGTCACCCTCAAAGCAGAACACCTGGATCTGTGGGTTAGATTTGATTTTGTGCCCATTAATCAAACAAAGTTGGTCAGTATTTATTTGAATAAATATTTTGTACTTCCATTAATGTTAATCTCAACATGTATCATACATTCTATACAATATGTCTACAGGAATGATATGATGCCATATCATGATCAAAACTACTGCAAAACTGCATCACCTACTCTTGCACAAAACTGGTCTATTATGAATCCACCTGCCTTTCCATGCAAGAAGATCAAATTTCACATAAAAAGCATGACATGATCTACTGTAACTAGTGTCTTAGTCTTGCTCTCTCTTGTGCAGTTTCATAACTAGACAGCAGGTGGAAATGTTGCTTCTGCAACCAAACTAAATTGTTTCATCACATAAAATCATTCCCCACATGGCACAGAAATTATTTTCATTCAGTCACACTGGTTTGTATCACAGGTGGATCTTGTTTATTGTGGTGGATCAGTATGAATAAACTTCTTGACAGATTTTCTCTCATCACCAGCATTCACTGTTTAATCTGGTTAGCAGGTATGTTTTGGTCTTTTTGTCTTAATATCAAACAGATGAATAGCTTTTGTTTTTGACTTATTGTTACATTCAAACACACTTGGGAATATCACTTACTGTGCAAGTTTTATTTTTCTTTCCACACAGTTTCTGCTGCCAATGATATTTTCCAGACTCTTCATGATGCAATCAGAAATCATGGAGAATCTTCAGAACTTCAGTGTTCACACAGTATCTCAAACTATAATCATATATTGTGGTACAAACAAACAGAGAACACAGAGTTCCAGCTTATCGGACGCCTTGCTCTGTCACGACCTCAGCTGGAGACTGAATTCAGTGTCAACGACAAGTTTAAATTATCGGGGATTGGAGATAGTGAAGGCAACCTAACCATAAACACCTTAACATCCAGTGATAGTGCAGAATACTTCTGTGCAGCATTTACACAGTGTCTCATAATGCCTGATTGCTGTACAAAAATTATTATCTCCTAAACTGATGTTCTCGACCACAAAAGGCTTATCAGCTCCTACACACCTGCATCCAAATTTAAAATCTTGGTTATGACATAGATACATTTGTACAGTGGTGTGGAAAAGTGTTTGCCCCCTTCCTGATTTTCTGTTTTATTGCATGTTTGTCACACTTAAGTGTTTCAGAACATCAAACCAATTTCAATATTAGTCAAAGACAACATAAGTAAACACAAAATGCAATTTTTAAATGAAGGTGTTTATTATTAAGGGAGAAAAAAAAACAACTACAAGGCCCTGTGTGACAAAGTGATTGCCCCCCTCCTTGTTAAAACATAACTATGGTTTATCACACCTGAGTTCATTGTCTCTAGCCACACCCAGGCCTGATTATTGCCACACCTGTTCTCAATCAGGACATCACTTAAATAGGACCTGCCTGACAAAGTGAAGTACACCAAAAGATCTTTAAAAGGTACACATCATGCTGAGATCCAAAGAAATTCTGGAACAATTGAGAAAGAAAGTAATTGATATCTATCAGTCTGGAAAGGGTTATAAAGCCATTTCTAAAACTTTGGGACTCCAGAGAACCACAGTGAGAGCCATTATCCACAAATGGCGAAGACATGGAACAGTGGTGAACATTCCTAGGAGTAGCCGGCCGACCAAAATTACCCCAAGACCACAGCGACGACTCATCCAAGAGGTCACAAAAGACCCCACAAAAACATCCAAAGAACTGCAGGCCTCACTTGCCTCAGTTAAGGTCAGTGTTCATGCCTCCAGCATAAGAAAGAGACTGGGCAAAAATGGCCTGCATGGCAGAGTTCCAAGACGAAAACCAATGCTGAGCAAAAAGAACATTAAAGCTCGTCTCAATTTTTCCAGAACACACCTTGATGATCCTCAAGACTTTTGGGAAAACATTCTGTGGACTGACGAGGCAAAAGTTTGGAAGGTGTGTGTCCCATTACATCTGGCGTAAAAGTAACACAGCATTTCAGGAAAAGAACATTATAGCAACAGTAAAATATGGTGGTGGTAGTGTGATGGTCTGGGGCTGTTTTGCTGCTTCAGGACCTGGAAGACTCGCTGTGGTGAATGGAACTATGAATTCTGCTGTCTACCAAAAAATCCTGAAGGAGAATGTCCGGCCATCTGTTCGTGACCTCAAGCTAAAATGAACTTGGGTTCTGCAGCAGGACAATGATCCAAAACACACCAGCGAAATGAAGCAAAAGCAAAATGAAGACTTTGGAGTGGCCTAGTCAAAGACCTGACCTGAATCCTATTAAGATGCTGGGGCATGACCTTAATAAGGCCGTTCATGCTGGAAAACCCTTCAATGTGGCTGAATTACAACAATTCTGCAAAGATGAGTGGCCAAAATTCCTCCACAATGCTGTAAAAATTTATTATTCTAATAATAAACACCTTCATTTAAAAACTGCATTTTATGTTTACTTGTGTTGTCTTTGACAAATATTTAAATTGGTTTGATGTTCCGAAACACTTAAGTGTGACAAACATGCAAACAAATAGGAAATCAGGAAAGGGGCAAACACTTTTTCACACCACTGTAATAAAGAGTAGTAGGCTTGTTGATGTCACTAGTTTATAAAATAGTCACCAAAGAGGACACATCATTATTCTACATCCACTGTTGTTCTTATACGTATACTGTTATGATCAGCCTTGGGTTAGATGATTTCTGTAGACCTAGTGATGACATGCACATGAGATGACATGCATCATGACATGACTTAACATCACAACAAATGAGATTATGGTTCAGAGACCGTCACTGAGTCCCACAAGGCACAATGATCAGATATCAGCCCTCCATTATTCTCTCCCTGCTCTGCTTCACAGGTATTATGTCTCTCGTTTTTAAAATATAACAGGTATATTTTAGCAATATTAGATATCACAAGCTTTTAATTTTCACTCTTTGTTTCATTACAGATTCTGTCCTCAACAGCAACGTCCAGCAGACCCCTCCTGATCTGATTCGATCTACAGGAGATACAGTGGAGCTCCAGTGTCAGCACAGTAGTCAGAGCTACAATGTCATTCTGTGGTACAAAAGAAAAGAAAGCCAGACCCTGGTATTACTGGTATATCTTTGGAATAAAAAAGATTATAAAGAGACTGAATTCATAGAGAAAATAGATTTGAAAGGAGATGCAAACAAGAACGGTTCACTCATCATGAAGAGTCTTTCATCAGATGACAGTGCAGCGTATTTCTGTGCTGCTTCATACCACAGTGATACAAATAATTTCACTTCTGTACAAAAAGCTTCTTCACTGTTTTACTAATCAGCTCTTCTACACCTGTGTGAGAATTCTGGCTTTGACATGCTGCCAAAACTAATGTGACATTATTAAATATGTGTTTGCAAGCCAAACAAGTATAAAACACCCAATAGATGTATAACATAGCACACAACAAAAATAAATAAATTGACATGCCGGGTCTGCAAATGTACGCCAAAGCCAACAAGGCTTCTGAGCCCCAGCGTAATTCACGCTACCCGGCCGTGACCTACCGTACCTGCCGTCCCCCGGACCAGACCATCCAGCGGGACCTCACGGCGGATCGATGATCGCCTCCAGCTGTGAGGTCCCCTACTTAAAAAAAGGAAGGTTGAGACGGTAGACGCGGATCATTGACGTCATCCGCAGGTCTCCCAAACGTCGTCGTCACCCTGCTCCCGGGCGCTTCGCGTCCGTCCTCGCGTCCCTAACGCGCCCCCACCCTAGTAAGTTTGGTTACTGCCTTGTTTCGTTCCCTTTTTGTATTACCTTCAAAAACCATGTTTTGTTCAGTAAAACATGCGTTTGTCTCCTCCCCTCGCCCTCGTCCGTTACAGATATGATCCGCCTGTAATGGAGACGGCAGGTTCACCTAATGTTTTGTTCTCCCTCGACCATTTCTACGGCGATCCTGCCTCCTGCTGGCCATTTGTGGTGCAGTGCAGGTCGTTTTTTGATGTTTTCCCTTTTGACTCAGAGTTTGAGAAGGTTTCCTTTTTGTTTCTCCACCTGGGAGGTGAAGCCCTGGTTTGGGCCACCCACATGTGGCCGGTGCTCCGGACGGGCACCGTAGACCTATTCCTGGAGGAGCTGGAGTTCGCTTTTGGCTCCTCCTGGGAAGCCCCGGGCATCGGCGCTGTGGGTTCCAGCCCGGCAGAACCCGTTTGCCCTGTCCGCTCTGCACCGGTTGGTAAGGTGCTGGATCCCCAGCTTACCACCAGCCCGACCGCCCTAACCAGGCGTCAAAGCGTTCTGCCTGCCGACAATTTAATTTTTAGTCGCTCTTGTTTTTTACCCGATCCTTTAGTTCCTGGCGTTCGTGTTTCCAATCACTCTACACACGCCTCAGAACTCCTAGTTCCTGGCGTTCACGATTCCAATCGCTCTAATCTCGCTGCAGAACCCATAGTTCCCGATAGTGGTACCGCTCAGTCAGCTTCCTCGACACCGACACCCGCACTGCGTTCGTTTGGGACACGGACGGTCACATCACCCCCGCTCGTGCCCAGTCCCGCGTCCCGGATGTTGGTTTTTTTCGACAGTGGCGCCCAAGCGGACATTCTGCAGTTATTCCGGTGTGGCTGCCCAAGCACATCTGCCAGTTCCGGTGGCTGCCCAAGACAAATCTGCAGTTCCGGTGGCTGCACCCACAGCGACATCTGAAGATCCGGGTGGTGACTCCCGTGTGTCTGCAGTCGGGGCCTGCATCCAGGGTGTAGCTGTCCCGGTGGCTGCCCCCACCCAGGGCACAAGAAGCCTTTCCTAAAAGGCTCCATCCTCACCAGAAGCCTTTCTAAAGGCTCCATCCTCACCAGAAGCCTTTCTAAAAGGCTCCATCCTCACCAGAAGCCTTTTCTAAAGGCTCCCTCCTCACCAGAAGCCTTCTAAA
Source organism: Ancistrus triradiatus (assembly GCA_025084515.1). Lineage (NCBI taxonomy): Eukaryota > Metazoa > Chordata > Actinopteri > Siluriformes > Loricariidae > Ancistrus > Ancistrus triradiatus. Next base: position 10,324 of record JAJAGP010000705.1, on the reverse strand, counting down.
GGCTCCATTCCTCACCAGAAGCCTTTCTAAAGGCTCCATCCTCACCAGAAGCCTTTCTAAAGGTCTTTCCTCACCAGAAGCCTTTCTAAAGGCTCCATCCTCACCAGAGCCCTTTATAAAAGGCTCCATCCTCACAGAAGAAGCCTTTCTAAAGCTTCCATCCTCACCAGAAAAGCCTTAAAAGCTCATCCTCACCAGAAAGCCTTTCTAAAGGCTCCATCCTCACCAAGAAGCCTTTCTAAAGGCTCCATCCTCGTCAGAAGCCTTCCCAAAGGCCCACGCCTCGTCAGGGAGCCTTCCAAAGGCCCACGCCTCGTCAGGGGAGCCTTCCCAAAGGCCCACGCCTCGTCAGGAGCCCTTCCAAAGGCCCCAGCCTCGTCAGGATGCCTTCCCCAAAGGCCCACGCCTCGTCAGGAGCCTTCCAAAGGCACACGCCTCGTCAGGAGCCGTCACCAAAGGCCCACGGCCTAGTCAGGAGCCTTCCCAAAGGCCCACGCATGGCAGGAGCCTTCCCAAAGTCCCACGCCTCGTCAGGAGCCTTCCAAAGGCCCAGCCCGTTTTTTTTTTCCAAGGAGCCTTCCCAAAGGGCCCACGCCTCGTCAGGGAGCCTTCCCAAAAGGCCCACGCCTTGTCAGGAGCATTCCCAAAGGCCCACGCCTCGTCAGGAGCCTTCCAAAGGCACGCCTCGTCAGGAGCCTTCCCAAAGGGCCGCATCTCGTCAGGAGCCTTCACCAAAGGCCCGCCTCTCGTCGGAGCCTTCCAAAGGCCCCGCCTATCATCAGGAGCCTTCCCAAAGGCCGCGTCTCGTCAGGAGCCTTCCCAAAGGCCCCGCGTCTGTCAGGAGCCGTACAAAAAGGCCTAGCCGTCGTTCGTCAGGCGAGCCTTTCCAAAGCCAGCCGTCTCGTCAGGAGCCCTTCCCAAAGGCCCGCGTATCGTCAGGAAGCCTTCCCAAAGGCCGCGTCTGTCAGGGGCCTTCCCACCAAAGGCAGACCCCAAAGCTTGAACCCTCTACCCTTGTCCTCCTTCTCCTCACCCACCCTCCTCCGGTCTCGTCAGGAGCCTTCCCAAAGGCCCCCGCGTCTCGTCAGGAGCCTTTCACCAAAGGGCCCAAGTCCTCTTAGAAGCCTTTCAAAGGCCTCAAGTCTCTTCAGAAGCCTTTCCAAAGGCCCAAGTCTTTCAGAAGCCTTTTCAAAGGCACCAAGTCTCTTCAGAAAACCTTTCCAAAGGCCCAAGAAGGTCTCTTCAGAAGCCTTTCCAAAGGCCCAAGTCTCGTCAGAAGCCTTCCAAAGGCCCAAGTCTCTCAGAAAGCCCTTCAAAGGCCCCTAAGTATCTTCAGAAAGCCTTTCCAAAGGCCCAAGTCTTTCAGAAGCCGTTCTAAAGGCCCCAGCCTCGCCGAAGCCTTTTTAAAAGGTCCATCATCCTCGAAGGCCCTTCCCAAAGGCCCCATCCACTCAGCAAGCCTTCCTAAAGGCTCCAGCCTCGTCGAAGCCAATTTAAAGACTCCATCCTCCCAGAAGCCTTTCCAAGGCCCATCCACGTCAGAAAGCCTTCCAAAGGCCACTGCCTCCATGAGACTCCGTCTGGGGAAAGGGGCAAGTCTCCTCCGCGGGGACCCCCGTCTGAGGCCTTAATAACGCCGCAAACCCCCAGAGAAAACCGTTCGGAGATTGTCTCCTCAATGGAGACCCAAGTCGTCGACTCTGTGTCAAGAGTCGTCACGTCCCGTCACGACTCGCACGGCAGCCTCACATCGTCCACGACTCTGGCTCGCAGCCTCCACGTGTCCACGACTCTGCTAGGCAGCCTCACGTCGTCCACGACTCTGCTCGGGCAGCTAACGCGTTCCACGACTCTGCTCGGCAGCCTCACGTCGTCCCACGACTTCTGCTCGGCAGCACTCACGTCGTCCCACGACTATGCTCGGCAGCCTCACGTCGTCCACGACTTGCTCGGAAGCATCACGTCGTACACGCACATCTGCTCGCAGCCTCACGTCGTCCACGCCTCTGCTCGGAAGCCTCACGTCGTCCACGCCTATGCTGTCAAGCACGTCGCCTCGCCTCTGCTGTCAAGCAAACGTCGCCTCGCCTCTGCTGTAAAGCAAAGTCGCCTCGCCTCTGTGTCAAGCAAGTCGCCTCGCCTCTGTGTCAAGCAACGTCGCTCGCCTCTGCTGACAAGCAACGTCGCCCTCGCCTCTGCTGACAAAGCCACGTCGCCTCGCCTCTGCTGCAAAAGCAACGCCGCCTCGCCTCTGCTTGTCAAGCAAACGCGCCGCCTCGCCTATGCTGTCAAGCAACGCAGCCTCGCTCTGCTGTCGAAGAACGCCGCCTCGCCGCTGCTGTCAAGCATCGCCGCCTGCCGTGCTGTCAAGCATTGCCGCCTCGCCGCTGCTGTCACGCATCGCGCCTCGCGCTGCTGTCAAGCACGCCGACTCGCAGCTGCTGTCAAGCAACGCCGCCTCGCCGCTGCTGTCAAGCAACGCCGCCTCGCCTCTGATGGCAAGCAACGCCGCCTCGCCTTGCTGTCAAGCCAACGCCGCCTTCGCCTCTGATGTCGAGCATCGCCGCCTCGCCGCTGCCTGTCAAGCATCGCCGCCTCGCCGCTGCTGTCAAGGCATCGCCCGCCTAGCCTCCGCTGTCAAGCACGCCGCACGGGCCTTGCTGTCGAGCATCGCCGCCTCGCCGTGCTGTCAAGCATCGCCGCCGCGCCGTGCTGTCACGCTCGACGCCTCGCGCTGCTGTCAGCATCGCCGCCTCGCCGCTGCTGACAAGCAACGCCCGCCTCGACTCTGCTGTCAAGCAACGCCGCCTCGCCTCTGATGTCAAGCAAAGCCGCCTCGCCTCTGCTGTCAAGCCAACGCCGCCTCGCATCTGCTTGTCAAGCAACGCCGCCTCGCCGCTGCTGTCAAGCATCGCCGCCTCGCCGCTGCTGTCAAGAAGCGCCGCCTCGCCGCTGCTGTCAAGCAACGCCGCCTCGCGCCTGATGTCAAGACATCGCCGCCTCGCCGCTGCGTCAAGCATCGCACGACTAGCCGCTGCGTCAAAGCATCGCCGCCTCGCCGCTGCTATCAGCATCGCCGCCTCGACGCTGCTCTCAAGCATCGCCCGCCCTCGCCGCTGCTCTCAAGCATCGCCGCCTCGACGCTGCCTCAAGCATCGCCGCCCTCGCCGCTGCTCTCAAGCATCGCCCGCCTCGCCTATGCGGTTGTCAAGCATAGAGCCTCCGCCGCTGCTGTTCAAGCATCGCCGCCTCGCCGCTGGCCTCCTCAAGCATCGCAGCCTCGCCGCTGCATGCTCTCAAGATCGCCGCCGCGCCGATGCTCTCAAGCCTAGCCTGGTGGTCGACTCTGCTCAACCGCCCCTCGCGTCGGCGGACTCCGGCTCTAAAGCGTCGCCTCGTCCGTCTTCCTCGCTCGCCCGCTTCTCCTCGGTTGCTTCCGCGCGGCAAGAATTTCCCCGCACGACCTGCTGGCGATTCCCTCCTGGAAGTCTGTCCGGTCAGGAGGCCTCCTGAGGCGAAGCCGCCCCGGGGGTCCTTCCTCGGAGTCCTAAGCTCCGGCTCGGGAGCTCCTGGGGGGGGCACTGTCACGCTACCCGGGCCGTGCCTACAGTATCTGCCGTCCCCCAGACCAATCAGGGGACACTCACGCGCTCGCACTGCATCGCCTCCAGGATGTGAGGTACACCCCTACTTAAAAACGGACGGTTTGAGGACGGGTAGACGCGGAATCATTGACGTCATCGCGCACCGTCCCAAACGATCGTCGTCACCGCTCAGGGCGCTTCTCGTCCGTCCTCGCGTCCCTAACGCGCCTAGTAAGTTTGGTTACTGCCTTGTTTCGTTCCCTTTTTGTATTCCCTTCAATAAACCATGTTTTGTTCAGTTAAACCTGCGTTTGTCTCCTCCCCTCGCCCTCGTCCGTTACAATAATAGAGCAACGTTTTGTGTATTATGCTGAGTGCACACTAGAGGGCGGGCTGTCATTAGAAAAAGCAAGGCATCATAAATAATGTATTACTAGTATTCCACAGATATTAAGTGACTTTACTGTTGCTGTAAAACCATGTGAAGTGATATGTAAACAGTATGATGTATTTTCTTCAGCATCTCTGTGGGAGGGGATATGACATCACATCCTTTATCAGTCACAATATTTTACACTGACTGATGAGCTGTGAGTGAAACATGATCAGAGTTATAATAGTACTGTTGCAGGCACTCTACTGGATACAAGGTAACGAGCTTAAAGGCTAACAGAACTGCTGTGTATAAACAGACATTTATTTTTGATTTTCTTGTTCACAGGTGTTGCAGGTGATCATGATGTCCTTCAGCCTGACATATTATGGGTTAATATGGGTGAATCAGCCACCATAATCTGCAATCACACCAAGGGCTCTACATATAGAGAGATGTACTGGTTCCGTCAGCACCAGGGAGAGAGTATGGAGCTGATTGTTTTTACTACCAGCTTTGGCACCAAGGACTTTGGAAGTTTCAGTGAAAGTAAATTTTCAGCCACTAAAACAGTTCCTGAGAGCGGCTCTTTCACAGTTTAAGATCTGGATTCTGCTGACAGTGCTATGTATTTTTGTGCTGTACGCGAACACAGTGTTACAACCACAGGACAGAGCTGTACAAAAACTGTTTACATTCGCTTACGTAGTTCGGTAATATGTTCCATTTTGCACATAGACCACAAAAGGCTTATCACCTGCACACCTGTTTTATTCATTCCTACTGAGCTAACAAGACTACCACCGTATAAGAAAGTGAATTCAAAATCTTTGTATGACGTTAATGTGGATGCAGTTACTGATTCTTGTCTGATGGTGGCAATGTAACACAACAATTTCATTCTGCCTTTTGTGCTCAAAGTGAGTGTATGAGGTGTTGCAAATGAGATCGGGTTATTCATACACAACGGCCTGCACTTGCTTCCAGCACACAATGTTCCGGGCTTTCCTCAAACTATCCAGTCTGGTGCTCTTCGTCTCAGGTACAACATATTCTTTGTGAACCATACAGAGACTAATAATCTTCGTTTTTCTTCAATTAAAATCCCTCTCTCCGCAGGCTCCTCAAATGGAAATGCTGTCCTGCAGACACCCAGGGACCTCATCAAGCATCAGGGAGAATCAGCCCAGATTAGATGCTCCCATAAAATTGAAAACTATGATCGCATCTTGTGGTACAAACAAAGCAAGGAATTAACCTTCATGGGGTATCTGTTATCATCTGCTGGCAGTACAGAGGCGGAATACAAAGATACAATAATAATCAGTGGGGATGCGTTCGAGGGTAATGGCACGTTAGACTTGACCATCCTTTCACCAGAGAGTGGTGGAGTTTATTTCTGTGCAGCATATTACACAGCAGTGCAAGTTTGCTCACTTCCATACAAAAACCATTATCACCTCTCATCATCTCCTGAGTGCTGTAAATACAACTACAGCTAATGTTATCACTTCCATTACCAGCTGCATTTCTTCCACTGTGATCTTCATTTTTAGGATTGTCACACAATGGGTACCTGGGTAGCTTGCTCTTTCACAGACCCAGAGCTTCACCTTGCCAGAGGTCAGGACACAAACCAGAGTGGCTCAGTTCTTTCCCAGGGCTGAACCCAATGCTGAATGGAGGTTTGACCTTTGGATGGAATGTGCATCTGTTTCCACAGTGGTGCTATTATAGAAAGGGCATAGCTGATCTGAAAACAGAAACAAAACAGAGAGTTATGTTGAATTTCTGTAATTAACCAACTAAGTCATTAACCCCACTATTATATTTAAACCCATTATTATTATTATTATTATTATTATTATTATTATTATTCACTCATTAATTTTCTATACCGCTTTATCCAGTTAGGGTCATAAGAACCCAGGCCTAACTGGCAGCACAGGGCACAAGATGAGAACCAACCCTAGACAGGTTGAAAATCCATTGCATTGAACACTATAGCGACAGCAAATGACCAAAAGCATATCTTTTCAATATGGAAGTAAACTCAGAGGTAACTGGCACAGACATGAGAAGAACATGCAAACTCCATACAGACAGAGCCCAGGCAAGGAACTGAACCAGGAATTTCTTGAGCTGGGAGGTGACAGTACTAACCACTGCTACACTGTACCACCAATATTATTATTATAATTATTATTTTTCTTTTACGCTTAACACTGGTGAGGTTCACGGGAAAGTCGGTGCCTAGCCTGTGGCACAGGGCGCAGGCAGGAACAACCCTAGGTAGGGCACCAATCCATTGTAGGGTACACATACCATCACACACTTATTTTCAGCTGCTCTTCCTCTTTTCCTCTGAGAGAACGCTGAGAGAACTGACGCGAGGATTGCGAGGATCTGGCAACCAAGACTGATCCTCGGTTGCACACAGGATGCCGTTTCGTAGCTGCTAGCAGCTTATTTACCTTTGATATATTTTAATTCCCGATCGCATCTGTATCATATATAATCGTATATATAGTAGGTTTTTACAACATCTTAATCATTTTATTCTCGTACCGGCGGAGTATATTTTTTTGCCGCTAATCGTTACTTAGTAACTTTACAGGTATACCGGCTTGTGTTCGCAGTAGTTAGCCATTAGCTAATAACCAGAGTTGCGTCTTCGTCGCAGTAGTGTGTGTTTTTATTACTTTTTTACAGTCTTTTCCCACTTTCTGTTGGGGTTCGCCCTGAGATCGCTTCGTTCATCTACCCGTTAATTATTTTTACACGCTCCCTTACCTGCGCCTTGTTTGTTTTCCTCCGAGTGCGGCGTGCTGTGTGTGTATGCTTGCTTCCACAGAGATCGATTGGCTCCCATTCTACTCGTCTCCTCCCCGCTCCACCGGTTCATCATTTCACCTCATCAAGCAGTCATGCATGTTATATACCGCCGATCGATCTCCGGCAGAACTCGCCAGAAATATCTCCGCTTTTTTTTGTCCGGTACTGGCTCTACCTTGACGCTACCGCTAGCTAGCGGTTAGCCTAGCTAGCTTAGCCTTAGCCTTAGCTTGACTGTAGTCTACACTGTTCTATGGTCCCTATTGCTATTGACTGAACTAGTTCTTTTCAGCTCTCGGCTCACGTTTGTTCTTGCTTCTGTTAATTCTCCCTCACGGCAAGTCATCCAGTTTTTTGAGTTTTTGTTATAATAGACAGTTTTCTGGCCTCATAACCCGTGTTTGTTTTTTTGTATTATGGGGGAGGGGAGGGGGGAGGGGGGGGGGGGCGGGGGGGGGGGGGGGAGGGGGGGAGGGGGAAGGGGGGGGGAGCGGGGAGGGGGGGGGGAGGGGAAGGCGGGGGGGGGGGGGGGGGGGGGGGGGGCGGGGGGGGGGGGGGTTGGGGGGGGGGGGGGGAAAAAAAACCACAAAACAAAAAAAAAAAACACAAAAAAAAAAAAGGACATGATTTGCCAGCTCTCTCTCTCTCCAGCATTCGGTCCCAGTTTCCTCCCTGGCTCCCCTCGCTGGAAGCAAGCACCACACCGCCGCTGCACTCGATCCCTATCCGCTGCACACGCTCTCCCTTCGTCCGGCTTCCTGGGCTCATCGTGCTGTCTCAGCTGATCCGGTCACGCACACCACTCACACACTCACAGTACCTCCTGTCGTTGTAATAAAATACTCCTTTACTTTACGTCGTTGTCCGGCCTGTCTTTTTGATCTGCATTTTGGGTTTCCCTCGGTAATAGTAAATTATCGGTGGGATTCAAAATTCCACATAACAGCATATTCTGGCCACTATGGAACCCGCGGATCAAAAAGACAGCTGGGCCACTCCCGGTTGGGAAGAGGCCCTAGATCGTCAGCACGCTTGGCTCCAGCAGCATGATAAGTTGTTAAATGCCTGCTGCTGGAGTCCAACCGCTCGCTTAACCAGCAGGGTCAGTAGTCACTCAATTCAAAACTCAACCAACTTCTTCTCAGTCCTCGCACGGCCCACGCCGCTTGCTGCCGGGAGCCAGACACCTCCCTTCACCAGCGACGTCCAGGACTTCTCCCCTCCTCCTCTGAACCCACCGACTGGGCCACCCACCGGCCGGTGGAAAGGCCTCCGGATCACCATTCGGAGCCTCACCCCCCATCACTCATCCGGAACCCTTTGACGGCGACTTGACTAAGTGCCGAGGATTTCTTTTGCAGTGTGGTCTGGTGTTTCAGCAGCGCTCCGTGGCTTTCTCAACCCATGCCAGCAAGGTCTTTTACGTGATAGGCCTCCTTCGGGGTAGGGCCTTAACGTGGGCTGAGGCCACGCTCGCCCAGAGGGGTTTAGAGGACCTCTCGTACGACGACTTCGTTCATCGGTTCAGGGCGGTTTTTGACCATCCTAGCCATGGCGAAGCGGCGTCGAGTCACCTCTTCAGCCTTCGGCTGGGCTCCCGGTCAGTCGCTGACTATGCTGTGGAGTTCTGGTCATTGGCTGCGGATTCCGGTTGGAACGAGCCCGCTTTGCGGGAGGCGTTCCGATCGGGGCTGTCTGAACGCCTCAAGGACGAGTTGGTGGCCTGTGATGATCCCGCTGACCTTCAGGCACTGGTTGACCTAGCCGTCCGCCTGGACCGGCGCGCGCACGCACGCAAGGTGGAAAGGGCCTTGCGACCGGTCCAGGCGTCTTTGTCCCCCCACACCAGACACGCTGTGGAGGACCACCCTCATCTGGGGCCTTCTCGCCCTGACCTGGTTGACGACCCCGAACCCATGCAGCTGGGGCATGCCCACCTGACCGTTTCTGAGCGATCTCGGCGTAGGCGAGAGGGCCTCTGCCTCTACTGTGGTCAGGCGGGTCATACGGTCGACAACTGCACAATTCGGCCAAAAGGCATCGCTCGTCAGTGAGAGTGGGGGTCCTGGCGAGCACCAACATCCATCCCCCGGCCTACAACAAGGGCCTCTTCGTCCTCCCTGCTACACTGCAGCTGGCCGGGGCCTCACATACCATCCAGGCCCTTGTCGACTCGGGCGCGGAGGAGAACCTCATCGACCAGGATCTGGCGGCCCAGCTCGGCGTCAGGGTGGAAGCCTTGGGGGCCCCAGCATGGGTGTACGCACTGGATGGCCGTCTCTTGGCCCGGATCACCCACCGCACGCAGCCCATCCCACTTGTACTGTCAGGTAATCACCGCGAGACAATCTCCCTGGCAGTCATCAGGTCACCACGGACACCCCTGGTCCTCGGCCTTCCCTGGCTTGCTCTCCATAGCCCAGCCATCGACTGGAAGCACGGTAAGGTGACTGGCTGGAGCGAGTTCTGTCATTGTCACTGCCTCCTCTCGGCCTCCCCGATCTCCAAGGCTTCCGAGCGCACTTCTCAGCCAATGGATTCTATCGACCTCTCCCGAGTGCCCCGGCAGTACCATGACCTCCGGGGGGTCTTCAGTAAGGACCGAGCCCAGTCACTCCCCCCGCACAGACCGTATGACTGAGCGATCGACCTGCTCCCTGGTGCCCCTCTACCCTCCGGTCGCCTGTACCAGATCTCCCGAGAGGAGAGAGAAGCCATGGAGGCCTACATCACTGAGTCCCTTGACGCCGGCATCATCCGCCCATCCTCGTCGCCTCTGGGGGCTGGTTTCTTCTTCGTGACCAAGAAGGACGGCTCCCTCCGGCCGTGCATCGACTACAGGGGACTCAACAGCATAACCAAGCGGAATCACTACCCTCTTCCCCTGCTGAACTCCGCCTTCGATCTCCTCCAGGGAGCAGTGGTGTTCTCCAAGCTGGACCTCAGAAACGCCTACCATCTGGTGCGCATTCGGGAGGGTGACGAATGGAAGACCGCGTTTAATGCTCCTCTGGGGCACTTTGAGTACCAAGTTATGCCCTTCGGCCTCTCCAACGCCCCTGCGGTCTTCCAAGCCCTGGTTAATGACGTGCTTCGGGACTTTCTAAACAGGTTCATGTTCGTCTATCTGGATGACATCCTCATCTTCTCCCGCTCTATGGACGAACACGAGGAGCACGTCAGGCAGGTGCTGAGTCGATTATTGGAGAACAGGCTCTTCGTCAAGGCTGAGAAGTGTGACTTCCACGTGGAGACTGTGTCCTTCCTTGGCTTCGTCGTTCAGAGGGGGAGCATCATGGCCGACCGGCCAAGGTCCGTGCCGTCCCAGAGTGGCCCACACCCTCAGGGCGGAAGGACCTCCAGCGATTCCTCGGGTTCGCCAATTTCTACCGCCGCTTCATCCGAGATTACAGTAAGGTGGCGGCTCTCCTCACTCAGCTCACCTCCATGAAGACAGCCTTCCAGTGGACCGTGGCGGCCAATCAGGCCTTCCTCAAGCTTAAGAAACTGTTCACGTCTGCACCGGTTCTCG
>JAJAGP010000704.1:0-316177 GCA_025084515.1 Ancistrus triradiatus | reverse complement strand
GTCTACAACAGTATGCTGATCTGAGCTCAGTTGCGTTTGCCCTCACACATCACACACGTTTAGGGCTCGGGCCCAATCAACCGATCCTACGTCAGCACTTTGGTCCGAATCGTTTTGATCAGAAAACAGGGGCAGATCCGGCAGGCACGGGCTGGGTGACGGATTCTGTGCTCGCTGCTTTCTGAAGCCGATTTCCCTGAGAGAGCAAAACACAGCTCTAATGCAAATAACGGAGCGAAAGAAACGAAGGATCAACGCTAGGATTCAAACGAATTAAATAGCGACATGAATGGTTCGTTTTGGCATCGTGTTATTCGTTTCTATTTGCAGCTGACGCTGTGGAAGGGGACGGGACTCCTTGAAATGTCTTATTCATTTTAAGAAACAAGTATTTTTAGTGGAGGAACTCGACACCTGGAAGCAGGGATCTCTGGAGCTGTGAGGCTAACCACGGAGTCACCGTGCCGCCCCAGTACTTCTTAAATTGGGTCATATTTTTTTACTTTTAATGAAGCACTTCTACTTCTCACCACCTTTAAATTACCTCACAGACATCAATTCTGCCCTACTATGTCGCATTTTATTGTAGAACCCAAATAAAGTCACTCCACTTATACATCTCCGTAACCAAACGCTTGCTTCTAACTGGCCCGATAAGGAGACTTCATCTCCAAGCTTAAAGTCCCACTGGTATTTCGTTTAAGAACTGAAATATTACGCATTCTCCGCGTTACTTTTTTGCCTTACGATAACCATGACCTGAATGGCCACCCAGAATAGGCTATCTCTATGTAATAAAAGCAACATTAACACCTCATCTAAAACCGCAAACAAACATCTGGGTAGCTGATATCAGATTAAATGATGTCTCTTAAGCAGAAGCAGGCACTCGTACAGATACAGATACAGTCTCGGGTCGTACCCGATGGGTCGAGAGACGACCAGTTCCACCTGAGGCTCGGGCTTAGATTCTAAAATGATATTGTAAACTTCTTTAAATGTGGCGCCTTGCAAGTTCCTCCCGTTCCACTCCAAAACCTGATCACCTGCGACGGAACAGAAACAGATCAACAGAAAACGTATTTACAATGTTTTTATATATAATATTACTGTAAAAAAGCAAAAAAAAAACAACAACTAAGAAACACAAGAGAAAGGGAAAAATCTTCATTTTTGCCAATAAATATGTGCACTTTATTCTCATAATCTGTGCGTTCAGAATGAGTTGGCTCAGCTTTTCTTACATACTCATGGGGGGCTCCAAGACAAAAGCTTGGGAACCACTGATCTAGCGCATTGTGGAATACTGCATAATAATTAACTTCGTAGCTTCAATTGCATTGTGCTGGTTGAACATGACCGATAGCATTGATCACATTTGAGTGACGAATCCAACATTTATAAGAGTAGAGCAAAATAAAAGCTGATGGGTTACCTGGTCTGAGGTGTCCGACCGTGTCTGCTAAGCTTCCTTTCCTTACTTTGGTGATAAACGCACAAAGTCGACCGGACTGTGTCATTTTACCCCCAACCACCTGCACAATTAAAAAAATAAATAAATAAAATAAAAACAGATACACACAACAGAGTCGTGTTTAATGAAGTTGGTGTCCTTACATAAAGCTCCTTAATTTGAATTCAGGATACATCAGACATAAGTTTTCAACCTTCTTAACACACGAACCTCTTCACACGAACAATTCAGACATCCGTTTGTATTCATTTTGCCCCCAAATTGGAACAAAAATTCGAACATGGGCACTCTAAATAGAACAATAAATGACGACGCACGTAATCCAGTCCAGAAAAACTTAGGGTTCGATCCTAGGCATGTTATGTATAACATATTATGTCATTTTATTATTACATTATTATGTAATCAGATATCAAATCTACGCTAATGTAAAAGCAGATTACAGAGCCAGATTAAAATGGCCTTACGTAACACGCAGCACAAAACTGTAGCAGAGGCTTTTCCCTGTGTGTGTGTGTGTGTGTGTGTGTGTGGCCATTCAATCAGTAACCTCTTCCATCTCGGCACTCACATTGATTGCTGTGTCTAATTAAAATGTACTAGCTCTGTAATTGGCTTCCATTAAAATTAACTATCCAGCTCATTATGAATGAAAGTTATTAATGCAAATTAAAAATTATTTTCTAGTCCAGTAGAGGAACTGTAAATCCATACAGTACCCTAGAAGCTCAAATACATTTCACATAAGCACTTTGTTTTATTTATTTATATATATATATATATATATATATATATATATATATATATATATATATATATATATATATAAAACGTGCAAAAGTCTTAGGCCACCATTAGATTTGTTGTTTTAGCACTCTATTGACCATATATAACATATTGTCCATCAGTGGACCTAAACATTTGAAACATGGATTTGTTTCTCCATAATCCTCTTTTGCACTGATCTTCCTTCCAATCTCCTTGTGCTTTAGTACATCTTCCTTTGAAACCTGTTCACTTCTGAAAAAGTGGTTTCTTGGCTGCTACCCTTCCAAAAATCAATCCAGATAAAACTCCTTCAGACTGTACAAGGGTCAACTTGGTCTCCTCAAGTGTAAGGGGAGATCACACGAAATACTTAAGCCTAAAGAAGCTGTTTTTCTGATTCTTGCATACAAATTTCCTGTATTTTCTGGTTGTATTCTAATAAAATCATCGAACAGTGGCCTAAGATTTTTTGCACAGTACTGTCTCACCGGTTTAGCTTCAAGTAAGCCTACAGAATGAACAGAAATCTTGTCTGGCTGAACAAAGTGCTCAATATGGGCTATATTGCTTCAGGAGATCAGCAAGAAACAGACCAATAAAAATTCAAAATATCCCAAGTAGGGGAGTTGTTATATTTGGCCTTTGTATTATCATATTCAGATTAATTATCACCCAAAGACCACGAAGAAGAACGTTATCGGCAAAGCGAACCCAGAAAGCGCTCAAATTCGGACTCACCTTAAGACCCAGGAGCGCTCCGGAGTCTCGCGGGACAGTTCCGTCCTTCAGGCGTTTGTTGAGCAGGATGCGGCCGATCAGCCGATCCCCATCTTTGGATGGTTGCCACGTGACGGGATGCTGCGAGGTCAAAGCCACAGCGGGAAACAATCATTCCCAATAATATTTGGACTTCATCAAGCCAGTGAGGTGAGGGAGAGGGAGGGACTTTGCTTCTAGCATCCAGGCGATCACATAAACTCTGGTTAACTGATCAACAAATACCTCAAAATTACAAATGGAATCTTCTTTAATTTTGCCAACTTAATAGTCCAGAGTTTGTGTGATCGTGTGATCGGGGGTTGGTGACTGGCATGCAAACCCAAAAGCACCAAGCACGGATCCGACACTAAACAGAGCTCACGAAAAGGCAGGAACAAGAGGAGACGGGACCGGAAAGGACAGAAAGAGACACAGCGAGCAGCAGCAGAAATCCCTCCCCATAAACACCCCCTCCCTCCCTCCTCCGGGGTACATTCAAGATAATTAATCCAACAAAACATTTTGTGACAGTGAAAGGGAAAAAAGGAAAACATATCTGTGCCAAATTCGACTCAGATCCCCCTCCCGTCCCGCAGTCCGTCGTGTTTGGTGTGCTCCAGCTGGGTGTCTCGGTTGGTGGACCCGTGAACAGAGTGAAGGAGGTGTGCTAGGCTAAATGGGACACCACTGGACGTGGCCAGGGCGGCGTTCAACCCAAGAAATAAAAGAAAGCTGAGGGGGCATGCACCTAAGAAAGGTGAGGGGGACCGGCAACGCCAAATAGCACTTTTCACCCGGACGGTGTGATACAGGGAGCCCAATTCAAGAGCGCCTGGACATGGTTCAGTTTCCATACACGTTTCCCATCGCGTATCAGCACTAGATACATTGGTGCGCTAATCAACTGATCATCGAGTGAGGCAAAAACTAAACTGAAGCTTATTTAATCAATAAAATAAGCAACACAATGATAAACATCAAAAGGGAAATCCCATTAAGAAGTGGTGACTGTGCTTGAACCAAACGATATTGGACGTTTTGGCGATTTTTGCATTTTTGCGTACTCCTGGCCAATTACACGTTGGTTACATTGATAAACGAAAGGAAGTTATTCAGGGAAGAAACTTAAATGTCACACATTTCTGCCAACTTTAACTGGCAATTATCAAGTCCAATTGAAAAACTAACGAACACAAACAAAGGAACATCTTATTTTAAAAAGGTACGCTCCGTTTAATGTACGTCTGTCCTTTAACAGATTGTAATAGGACATAAAAATCTGTCTCATATACATCTTATTCATGCCTGAATTACGAAAAACTAGTACAAATCCTTGCGACACCTGCTGACAGAAAATAGAATCGCAGTCTTGAAAGGCAAAAAACAACCTGATATCGGTCTGATTTTTTTCATCTTCGGTGATAAGAATGGCTGTATTGTAGAGTGTAGGACTTAGCTGAATGTTTTCACTTTCGTGTTTTAACTACTGTTATCGTTTAAAATAAAACACTGCACATATCTAAATTACTATAGGACTGGTAATGTCAGGTCAATGCCCATTTCGGTCAACGCCCTGTTTCACAGAGCGTACTGCGGATGTAAAACATTCCTGTGTTTTAGTACGCTTGTCATGTTAAGGCCTTTTTGTTCAGAAAACAAATCAAAAAGTTTGACCAATGGTGCTTAAATCTATAAGAACAGCCGAGGAAGTCATGTTAACAAATATGATTAAATGATGTATTTAGAACAGTGCCTATTCAGTACGGTGCAAAAGGCCACCATTTGTTGTAGATTTGCTGTTTTAGCAAAGGTATAATGACCCTATATCATTATTTCTCAGTCTCTTTATTAAGAAACAAACAGAAAATACAGGCAATATGTACACCCCAAAAAAAGAAATTTCAAAACAAAATAAGTTCTGCAGGCAAAAGTAATAAAACGTGGTTTCGTGGCTGCTACTCTTCCAAAAAGACTATGGCTGATCAAGCTTCTTCAAACTGTAGAAAGGACAACTTGGCATAAATAAATACTTGCTACCGTAGCCTGTTTTTTTTTTCCCCATTTTTAATAGTGCTTAGTATTCTAATAAAGAGACTGAGAAATAACTATATATGGTCATTATACCATTGCTAAAACAACAAACCTAACGTTCGCCTAAAACTTTTGCCCAGTACTGTACATTAGCTACTTGAATTCGCCCTAGCTATGGGGATCTATTTAGGTGTCCTCCATTTTCTTTTTCTTTTAAGTAGAATAGGTTTTAGGCTGAATTTAGCAAGCAGAAGCATTACTGTGGATGAGGCAAATCGTAAACATTGCTGTTTGTTATTTTTGGTCTCATTGGCGCCAGTACCGGACTGTCTGGTGGAAAAGCGCTGCAAGTGCGGTGACGGGACACACAGTAGTCGTGATGCTCACGCAGAACCCTAGAGCTTGATATGCCCAACTAGTCCACAATTAGCCAATCAGCTGCAGCTACGAAGCCAACCACTAGAAAGCAAGCAAAAAAGTCCCCCAGCTCTACATAACTTAAAGATGACCAAACAAAAAAAACGAATAATAAAAAAAACAACAACAAAAAAACAAAGTCCAAAAAAGGGAAAAAAAAAAAACAGATTCTTAAAGAAACCCAAGAGCAACACCACACACTGACGCAGACGCACGGAAGCGACAAGAGCTACAAACAAAAAAAGGCCAGATGAGAAGGCAAATGAAAAGAGACAGAACTGAAGTGACAGAGGATGCAGGCTGGAACAGGTGCCGGTACCTTCTCGCTATGGCTATGCTCCTCGTTTAGCGTGGTGCTACTGCACGTGTCAACGCCCGAGTCTTTAACCTGCGGCTCGCCCCACTCAGCGTCCTCCTCCAACGAGTGGCCCCAAAAGCGCACCATTTTCTTTTGGCCCTCTGATAAGCTGTGTGCCTGCTCAATAGTTTCTCTTTTTCCCCTTTGACTGTCCCCTACAGGCGTGGGATAAAGAACAGAAAAGAGCGAAAACAAAAAGAAAGAAAGAAAAAGACATGCAGAGGTGAACAAAAATCAACGCAAATCATGATATGACGAGATAGACTCAGAGAGAGAGAGAGAGAGAGAGGTGGATCTGGGCTCTGCTTGTCTCACCAAAGACATAGACGAGGTATCGCTGCTATGCCACGTCGCGTGGTCCCACCAGTGGCCATCTATATCTCCTGTGAACGCCCACATGTGTACACACACACACACACACACACACACACACACACACACACACACACACACACACACACACACACACACACACACACCAGCGGCAGCAGCAGAGAGCACAGTGGCAGGAGTCAGAAGAAAGGAAGGCCAAGGGAAACAGTACAGGAGGGCACAAACGTTCAACCTTTCACCCACACATTCAGAGCTAGACATAATGAGCAATTAAGATTATGCAACACAATAACGCGGCCTAATCACACATTCCTGTTCGATTTAACATTATTTGTGCAATTGTGTACCTGGGTTGCCAGACATTGAAAATAACGGCATATACTAACAGCCATGTGAGGCGTCTCTACTTATATATATATTATTATTATTACATATAATAGCCGATATGCGCCAACATTATACGTACAATATAATACTGGGCTGATTTTACTACAGAGATCTGGCAACCGTGGACGGCACCGAAGGCAAAAATCAGGCAGGGTCAGACCCACGAGTACTTGCGTACGTACGTCTGGCCCTTGTCCGCACAGACTGAGATTTCATCAAACACACTTAATTCAGCATTAATAACACGCTGATCAATTGAGCACTCCATTTATTCAAATGAATAAACCGCTGAAATTGCCATGTCTCTGTCAGCGAAAAGTCGAACTGGATCTTTGTGTGTCCTGTCAGAAGGTAATATGAGGGAAGGCTGGAATTTGGCTAAAAATGATATAGTTTGTGATTTGTAAAGCGCCGTATCACCGCACCGATCACTATTTGGCAATAAAATGTGTATTTTTGCAAGCGTGAAGAACGTAATTGGAGCTCTGAATCCAATCCTAATATTATTTGGTCTGTATATCCTAATTGTTAAAGCAGTAGTTCTCTGGAACCCTCTTTTGAGGATAATAATATTTGGGCCCCCCAACTCCGACACATGTCCAAACTCCACTGGGATTTATTGAAATTCATACAAAACTGCAGCTTCTTATTAAAAATAACATGCCTCATTCATGTGGCTTGCTGCCCCCCCCCCAATCCCCACACCACATCCCCCCACCACATCCCCCCACCACATCCACCCACCACAAGCAACAGCTCTGCACCACCCCTAGGGCCACTCACCCACACTTTGAGAACCACTGGGTTAAAGGAACAAGCCTACTGTTGAAGGAAGGGAATGCTAGCATCGCACAAGCCAATCATACGTTGAGACCTAACAAAAAACACTTTGCGTAATCAGGAAAGGTGCCCAAACGTTCGCACCGATCTTTGAAAAATGCACGCATTCAAATTTGCACAACTAGGTCAAACAAACTAAGTTACCTGACCAGGGGTGCCCAAACGTTTTCGCATAAAAACGTATGCCTTTTCTTCCCTGCATCTGCAACAAATATATGAAGGTGTATATATACAAAAAAAGTGTTTTACTGGAGGTGAAATCGAGAGCGGTGGGGTACTTTAGGAGCCTGATGGCTAAACTATTACAGGGACTGGCAGTGACAGCATGGCTGATCCGGTACCATTTGCCAGGCAGCAGAAGGGAGGAAAGTTTGTCTGAGGCAGTCCATGATGTGTTGAGCCCCAAAAATGATAACAGCTGTCTTCACCATTCTCTGTACTGACTCACAACTTGCAGCAATTCCCAAACCAGACACTGAAGCAACTCATCAGTCCCTGTGTAGCAGTTGGTGAAAACGAGAGCTGGAGGTCTTGCTTTTTTCAGCCTCCAGAAGCAAGGCTTTTTTGGCCATTGACCTGTTGTTGAGGTCTTCCTCTAGTAGCACACTGAGGAACTTGGTGCTCCTGCAACTCAGGTGCTCCTGAGTTGACGTTCAGCATCTGCAAGCAGAAGTCTGCTGGCATCTCTTCCGTTTTGTGCACATTCAGAGATAGATTGCTGTTTCGGTACCACTCTACCTCCTCTCTGTCAGAGTCAAGGATGTAGATGCTGAGAGAAGAGTTCAGGCTATGAACAGCATTCTCACATGTCCTTCTTGCCAGGTGGATGAGAATCCAAGTAGCTCAGTAATCGGATTCCTCAGCATGTATATTCCCATACTCCGAATTTCAATCGTTTTTCCTCTGTCTGTGGAATCAAGCATGGTTGCCAGCTCCTCTTATTCTAAGAAACTTTGCTTCTTTTGGGCTTGTTTCCATAGGCCTGTTTGCTTATTTCTCCCATGGGATCTGGCAACCCTGGAATTAAACGACGCACCCACACAACGGCTACCAAACACCATTTGGGAGACTATTGGGAGATTATTGGCTGGTTGCAAAGTAGAAATCAGATTATTGCCCGAGTCATGTAAACCCGAAGCTTATCCCATTATTATTACCCTACTGCAGGTCAATTCGTTGTCGGATTTTCTGCACTTATCGGATTATGAAGTGCACCTAACCGCAGTTCAATTCTCCCTTAAACGCGCTCCAGCCTCACTCCCCTTATCCCCCGTATCTGATAACTGCTACGGCACAGGTGGCCTTATCTAACCCGAAGTATCCGAAGCGTTCTCTTTCTTAAATAAAGCGCGTGACCTTCAGAGGAAGACCATGTTCCTCGCAGACCTGAAAATCTTGGACATCAATAATGCAGGTCGGCGTTCATCCCTATGTGCCGAGAACACTTATATAATAAGAACCGTGCTTCGTTCTATCTGACATACCACACTCTCTCGACCTCTCTCTCCTTTGCTAGTGTTTCTTATTTCTGGTCTGGTATGACACACGGGGAGACGGCTCATGCTAAATAAACCCACCAGTCCAAATATTTAGACTCTTACAGGTACACGGGGTAAGATTTGGCTCGAGACGCTACCTCCCATGAAAGCTGGCTCGCCGACTCTGTGGTAGCTGGCCAGGTTGCTTTACGTTAGTTTGGCAGCCTGAGAAATAATGATTAGCGTGTTAGTGCAACCCTTAACAGCTCCATCAATATGTTTAATGAAGAAGTCGCGTTAAACAAAGTTTAGATCATGACCACCTTCCTTTAGACTTTTGTTTATCTGTCCTTTATTACCGTGCTGGACCATTTACACTTTATGAAGTGCTTCACTATGTTACCCACCATGTTTTCCAACTATGTCCGTTCTCTTACCAGCGCTGCATTCTATATTTAGTCACATGCACTTCTAACAGTTTCCTAGCTGGTTACTTGGATATACACAGACACATAATTGCCCTAAAAGGGGAGCATCCGCCGGCGCTGCCACAGCGACCTATTCCGAGCCCCCATCCCAGCCTGTCAACCCGTCCATGGTGCCAAGTCTCTGCGGTGATGGGTTTGCATATTTGACTGCTGTGCCAGTTTATAAAGTTTCCGTCCACCTGAGCTATGCTGATCAACTATAAGGCTGGGGGCTGTAATGGCCTGGCGGTTGGGGTACTGGACTCTGGACCAGAAGGTCTAGGGTTCAAATCCCACCTCTGCCAGCTGTCACTGTTGGGTCCTTGAGGAAGACCCTTAACCTATAATTGCTGGGATTGTAAGTCACTCTGGATAAGGTCGTCGGCTAAATGGCATAAAGGTAAATGTAAATGAATTCCAGGATGGGAGTCGGACCCAGCTGTGAACAAGTCTACCTAGTTCCTGTATATTTTTGAATATGATGTCAGAAATATAGTGAGATGGTGACTTTCTGCTTGGTCCTCCTGCCTGCCTGCCTGCCTGTTAAAATAAACAAGCATTACTACTAATAATAATAATAATAATAATAATAATATGGTAAGAAGCCATTCAGAACACTGTCTACATCCATTATATTCCAGATTGTTCAGCGAGCAAGTAAGGGGCTTGAAATGAATTCATTACAACTTTATTGTCGAAATACTATGACTTTATTATCGAAATATTACAACTGTATTACGACTTTATTATCTACTACGTTTGTATTCTTGAAATACCATGACTTTATTCTCAAAACATTACAATTTTATTCTTGAATAAATACAACTTTATTCTCTATATATTACGACTTTATTCTTGAAATATTACGACTTTGTTTGGTCTTCCTGCCGGCTTGTGAAAATAAACAAGCATAATCTCATAGTAGGGTAAGAAGCCATTCAGAACACTGTCTACATCTGTTATATTCCAGATTGTTGAGTGAGCAAGTTAGGGGATCGAAAATATACCATACGAATGGGAGTGCAGATAGACAGGTTTCTTTCTATTTCATAATATATACACTGGAACCTCGGAATTCGAACTTAATTGGCTCAGGAAGGTTGCTCAAATTCAGATTTGTTCAAAGTCGGAATCAACTTTCCCCATAAGAAGTCATGCAAACAAGATTAATCCGTTTCAATCCCTAAAACCCCACAAACTATGGAGAATCCAAAAGAACGCAGTTGCGGCACATCTGATCACTTGGACAGTGGAGGGACTGAGGGGGTGCCTGAAATCGCACCCTATTTACCATTTAGTGTTCCATTTATTTAAGGTGTTGACCATTTTGTAGTGTTAGACATTCACACACTAGCTGGAAAAAAATCTTCATATGAAATGACTTTAAAAAATATTTAATAAGCTGATGTCTGAGTTTGAACTAAATGTCTAGCTGAATAAAAAAGGGGAAAAAAAGATATAACAGGAACAGGAAATAAAGATTCGTAATGAATCACTTTATTCTTTTGGACTGTGTGTGTGTGCAGCTTTTCTTAGATACTTGCATCGGGGGCTCCAAGGAAAAAAAGTTTGGGGACCACTGATTTATGTTATCGTGAAGCTACAATAGAACATTTTGTTTACAATTTTGAACCTCTTTCTAGTTTTTCTTTTAATTTGCAGGGGACGTTTATGTTTAAAAACGTATACAAGAAAATGTGCTTTGCTTTGCACTGTTTACTCTTCAGAAATAAGAAAGCAACGTCTTTTATCGAATGTCTTATCGTAAGAAAATCGTATCGTTACACCCCTAGGTGTAATTAACCGCCCACATTAATTACTGCTCACACACCTTCTCTAATTAAGCTACAGCACTAACGATGCCGCTCACATCTGTAAACAACCACGAGCTGCCAGCTGACATTAGCACCGTGAACCTTTCACACAGGAACAATCCATTTTTCTTAATGCAATACAGCCATCACACAGGCACTCGTTTGCCATTTTACCTCGTTACCCCGTTACTCTATCTGCTCCTCTCCACCTCGCAGCTCCTCTCTTATCTCCTGTTTCCTCGATGTTATGTAATAGAGTCCATTAGAACCAGACTGAACTCAGACAATCAGGGGACTACAGCTCAGTTCACAAGAGGACAGGCAGCCAGACACACACACACACACACACACACACACACACACACACACACACACACACACACCAATCACACACACATTCACATCACACCAACACACACACTACATACACCCATCGACGCATCTCAGAAAGTGTCCCAAGAGTCACAAAGGCAAGAGCGATGTAACGCGCACTCACTTCGTGGCACTCACTCACTCCACTTCGCTAACAGACTGAAAGCGTCAGATACAACAAACAAACATCGTCCTTAAACTCGAAAGGTTTTCAAATGTAACCAGGTAGACTCGTCAACAAGTGCTAAGCTTAGGCCAGCGATGATAACATCTAAAAAAAACCTGACAAACACCACAGACTGTTAGCATGCACTCTCCCTGCTAGGTCACATTGCCAACTGCAAAATGGCGCAGTACGCTACAAAAAACTTACAGGATGGTCCAAAATTGAGTCCCGCTACCAATACTATAAATCAATCAAGTCAAAACCATTCAGAATGCCAGCCAAGTTTTTACTCAAATTGGCTAAATAAAAAACATGGTACTGAAGTAACGCTTCCGATTTAAGCTTTACCGTGCTGTAGCTACAGCTTTAATTCCTGAAATATTACAACTGATTCTTGGAATATTATGACTTTTTATTCCTTGAAATACTACAACTGTATTCTCTAAATATTCGAATTATTCCCAAAATATTACAATTTATTCTTAAAATTCTACAAACTTTATTGTCGAAATGCTAAAATTTATTTTTCAAACATTACGACCTTTATTCTGGAAAATATTACAAATGTATTCTTGAATTCTCAACGACCTATTACACTTTATTCTCAAAATACTATGACTATTTTGAAATATACGACTTTAATCTAGAAATACTACAATTTTATTTCAAAATATTATGACTTTATTCTCAAAACATTACAACGTTATTCTTGAAATATTACAATTTTTTTCTCGGATTATTACGAATTTATTCACAAAATACTACACATTTTTCAAAATCTGTGTATTTATTCTGAAATATTACAAATTTATTCCCAAATACTACGCGCTTTTTTTCTTCGAAATAGCTACAAATTTATTTTCATAATTATGAAAATAAATATTAAAAAAATTTTATATTAATATATAGTATATCTTTATTATATATATATATATATTATATATATATATATATATATAATATATATATATTAAGAATAGATGAAAACAACTTTATTCTCAAAAATATTAACAACTTCATTCTCTAAATATTCCGACTTTTATTCTTGAAATATACGATTAATATTCTCTAAATTTAGAACGTTATTCTCTAATAATGACTTTTTCCTTGAAAATCTTACCATTTATTCTCCAAAAATATGAATGACTTTATTATCTAAATCTACACTCTATTCTGTACTATTACACATTCTGTTTGAAATATTACGACTTTATCTGGAATATTAGGACTTTATTAGTGTTTGCTAAAAGCCTTCAGGTTTTGGTGTTGGACTCCATCTCAGACCTTCCTGTGGACTCGTTCCAGTTTGACATGTCTCCGTGGTTTGGTATTAACAGCCGGCTCACCTTTCTCGCTGACCGACTCGCTCTCGATCTCCACGTCCTCACAGCTGGTGTACTCGGGCGTGGTGGGAAGCTCTTCGTCCGAGCTGCTCAGCGACGCTCGTCTCACTTTGCCCCCCCGCTTGCTTTTGTGAGGCCGGGGCGGAGGAGGACGTACAGACTCCGATTGGTCCGAGCTGAGCGAGTCGTTGCGCAGCAGGTTCTCCGTCTTGTCCCGCGGCCCGAGGTTAGAAGACCGATGGGGATAGGCAGACCCGTGAGATTGGACGTGGCCGTAGCGCCAGGCTCCGGGCCGCTGCTCTGCTTCTGTGCACGCCAGGGAGACGTCGCTGTGGCGGCGCTCGTGGCGGAAGCGCGACATCTCAGCGTGCATGCGCATCTGCTCCTCGTACGGCTGGGGCTTCACTGGGTACCGCGCCAGGTTCGGGTCGCTCCGGTAGCGCGTGTGGCACTCGTCCTGTCGCTGGAGGTCGCGCTCGGGGACCAGGCCCGGCTCAGACGGGCGATGCTCCTCCTCCTGGGAGTGCCAGGCTCCACGCCGTGCACGATACGAAGCCCGGGCTGACTGAGCATCCTCGTAGTGCCGCCCGTAGTCTGAAGGCGACCGCGGCATCCCGTGCCCCGGAGCATAGTGCGCCGGTCTCTCGTCCCTTTGGAAGTTCGGATTTTGCTCCCTGGACGCTGACGGGCTTCGCTTCCTGTAGGAATGAAAGAGGGACGAGGTCAGAGTTCATCACAAATGAGAAACTATTTAGGCTGTTCATGCACTACATTACCCATAACGCACCATAAATCCAGCATACAATCGAAGCCTACTACCTTTACTGTATAGCAGTACAGTAACCTTTACTTTTAGCCACTTTTTAGCGCTTAGCCTCGTTAGTCTCTTATAAGCCCTTAGCATCTGTTAGCCCTTAGCTCATGTTCGCTGTTAGTCTTTTGTTAGCCTCTCGTTAAGCCTATCCCTTAGCTCTAGCACTGTTAGCTCTTAGCTCACTATTAACATCGACCCTCTTGTTAACCCATAGCCTTTTTTTAATCACTTAGCCCCTTGTATCATTCGTTAGCCTTTAGCAACTTGTTAGTTCTATGCCTTAGTTCATGTTAACCCTTCGCTTCCTGTTAGTCCTTTAACTCTGGTTTGCACTTAGCCTTTTGTTAGCCTCTCGTTAATCCTATGCTTTAACCCTTAACGTTTTTTAGCCTCTTGTAAGTCCTTAGCATTGGCTTCTGTTAGCCCTTAGCCGCTTGTTAACCCTAAGCCTTTAGCTTACATTAGCCCTTAGCACTTTGTTAGCACTCAACTCATCTTAGTCCTTAACCTTGTCAGCAAATAGCATCAGATCCTTTGCCTTGTTAGCCTCTTGCAAATCCATAGCATTTGTTAGCCTTTAGCTCTTAGCATGTTGTTAACACTTAGCTCACTGTTAGTCCTTAACCTCTTGTTAGCCTTTAGGCCTTGTTAACCCTCGTTTTAGCCATTAGCCTGTTATTAGCCTCTTCTAAATCCTTAGCATTTGTTAGCCTTTATCTCATATTAGCCCTTAGCAGTATGTTAGCACTTCGCTTCCTGTTAATCCTTGTTTGCCCTTAGTCTTTTGTTAGCCTCTTGTTAGTCCTTTGCCTTAGTGTATGTTAGCTGTTAGCAATTTGTTAAGCCTCATTAAGCCATAGCCTCGATTTATCCCTTAGCCTCTTGTAAGTCCTTAGCATTTGCTTGTTAACCCTATGCCTTTAGTTCATGTTAGCCCTTAGCAATTTGTCAGCACTTAGCTCACTATTAGTCCTTAACCTTTTGTTAGCAAATAGCATCTAGTCCTTTGTCTCATTAGCCTCTTGTAACTCCTTATCATTTGTTAGAATTTAGCATCAGTTAGCCCTTATGTAACCCTTAGTACTTTGTCAGCACTTTGTTTCCCATTAGTACTTGTCCTTGTTTGCCCTCAGCAGTTTGTCTCTCGTTAATCCCAGCTCTTAGCAATTTTTTAGCACTTAGCTCACTGTTAGCCCTTACCCTCTCGTCAGCCTCTTGTAAGTCTTCAGCATTTGCTTCTGTTAGCCCTTAGCCTTTTATTAACCCTAAGCCGTTAGCTCATGTTAGTCCTTAGGGTTTTTGTAGCTTACGCATGCTGAAAGTCCCTGCAGTAATGTTCCATAATATGGTCGAAAGCTTTCCAGACAAGTGGAATTTCTTATAGCTGCTACATATTAAAATGTCCAGGTCTTTTAAAGTGGCACAGTTGGAAATACGCTAGCCCACCACTACTGGAACCCGGGTTCGAGTCCCAGACCCAGACATAATTAGCGGTGTCTGAGGAGGAAAAGGAGTCCGCCAGTGCTGCGACCACCAACTTACCAAGCCCTGCCATGGACTGCCATCCCATCCAGAGCATGCCTATGCCCAGAGATTAATCAAGAGCTAAACCCGCCAATCTTCATCTCACAGACGCACAGTTACGCCGTTCCAAAATTTCGCACGTAAACAGAGTGGCCGCTCGGCCGTGTGCGCCGGAGGCGCCGAGGCATCACTGATACATTTCTGATAGAGCTGCATTTTCTGCAAGCTCGCCTTTCTGAGAGTGAAATGTTCAGAGATCAGATCTGAAAGCCTGCTGCTGCTGCTGGTGTGTGTGTGTGTGTGTGTGTGTGTGTGTGTGTGTGTGTGTGTGTGTGGGGTGTAGTGTTATCCGGAGGCCTGCCTCATGCATTATTCAGAAGACGCAGGACAATACAGCTCGCTCCATTCACAAATTTAAACCGCTGCCACAACAGAGCCATGTGTGAACGTTTAGTGTGTGTGTGCGCGCTTGATATCTGTCAGCTTGCATGATGAGCAGGTTTTTGTGATGGCTAGAAAGAACATGTCAGCAAGAGCAACATTGCGTGTAGGTTCGCTGCGTGAAAGTGTGTGTGTGTGTGTGTGTGTGTGTGTGTGTGTGTAAAAATCGCTCTAGTAAGTGCACTTAGGCCCCCCCGCATTCTCTACAATGCCTGAAGATATCCCATTATGAATTTCTCTAAACGTCTCGCGCAAAAACTACATACTCTGCCCTCACTCCACTCCACTTTCCGGTGCAGGCTTGAAAGTTTGGGAACCCTTTGCGTTCAGGATTTCCGCGTGGCGGGCGCAATCTAATCTTCGTAAGTTGTAAGCGAACGTTCGGTAAATGAAGACACGAGCCATAAAAACGAACAAAGCGGAGAAACGGACAGGTCAGAGCGCTACTTAATGGCAAACGACAGCGAGTACAAGCCCAAACAGATGGCGTGTGTGAGGTGATTAAGTGATCTCAGCGGTAGCTCGTGGGGTCGTAACTGGACCTGTCGTATCGGCGGTATTTTTAGGTCCGCAACACGTCACGATGCACGGCGTATCAAACTCTCAAATCGCAAAAGCTGCCATGACACGTTTCGCAATAGAACACCGAGTTCATAAATAATTGTTATAAATCAAGAGTGGGAATTGCAGGGCACCTCATGATGCAATATTATCGCGATACGATGCCATGACAATACTGCGATACCTGATATATTGCAAGACAGTCCAGTACGATATCGCGATATCAGTTTAACTGAAGATAAAATACTCCTAAATTGGCTTATAGCAGGAATCCTGTATTAATTGATGTCACAAAATTTGACAACCAAAGACTGACTAACTTTTCTGTGTGTGTCATTGTTCCAATGTAAAACAGCCAGGAGTCAGAACAGTTCCGGTGTTAAAATGTCTAAATTCGGAAACCAACTGCGCCTGACTAAAATCTTTACTGTTTACATTAAGGCTTACAGGGGAAAAAATACAAAAAGAGCATTCATTCAGCAGTTGCACAGAGGAGCATTGCATTTCTCCACTGTGAGATTCTTTTTCTCTACCACAGGTTCACCCTATTCATTAGCGCTACCGTTGGCACCATCAAACGGCGTCATAAATTACTGCAAGTCAAACTGGAGAAAGAGTCTATTTAAATAAGCATGTTTAAAAACAAACATTAGGCGCAAAACATGTCACCAAAGGCAGCGATATCATATATTTTGACCCAACCCTATCACGTAGTCTAACTGTCGGTGCTTCTCACTGGGATGTGGATCACATATGGATCTTCACCTAGATCATATACGACAGTATAAATGTTCACAGTATAGTATTGGAAAGGACTTCACGATACAATCATGATACATTGCGAGAGTACACATGAAAACATAAAATCTGAAATACACGTTACCGAGACGTCGTGAATTCTGTATCGTCTAATACGTCTCATCGCGTTGCTAATTCAGTGGACGAATTGAGTCAGAACCCTGTACAGGGACATCTACACAAGCGGAGATTGTAGTTTACACCCCTAGCTGTGTCCTAAAGCTAACCAAAGAAACAATGGAAACCAGAAGCAGACTTTGACGGTTTGTGACCGATAACCTGTGCTCCATCTGGAAATATGACACGAAAGCGAGTGTGACGCTCCAGCCTATCAAAAATTCGGAACGTCTCTGAGGCTGAAAGCTAATAAAAGCTAGCGAAGAGGGAATAGGCTGAGTGGCAGGTGTGTACATGGATGTCAACAACTCGAAGTGCAGCGGTAAGCTCGGGTTCTCCCGGCGGACGCCGATATTGTGACGAGTGTCAAAGCCATCACGGAGGATTGAAGACAAAGGGCTTTGTTTTTTTCCCTATCGTTACTGAATATCAACAATCCATCACAGAAGAAATCCGTCCTGAATCTTTACGTTTCCTTCTTTTTAATTGTTGTATGGATGAAAAAAAAAGAAATCTGGTCTCAGACTCAGCTACTTGGCTCTCTTGCCTACAACACAAAGCCTCACAGGTATCGGGTCCAAAAGTTTACAGTCACGCCCATACCTGTCCTTCTCCTCCGTAGGGCGGTTCGACAAAAAAACAAACACACTAACGCTAGAAACAAGACAGCTGGTAACAGCAAGAACCTGCGCGGAACCCGTCAGGAACCTTAAAGAACAGGAGGGCACAGGAAGCGGCGCCACAGTCCCGCTCGCGTCATTAATGCCCCCCTGGAGCTTGCGGACGGAGATTTTGTGTTCCTGCCATTTTTATCCACTGCAGATTTCAATCGGGATGAGATGCAGGCTTTGAGGACTTCAAAATGTTCATCCAAAAGAAGGGTCGAATACAGGCCAAGCCTAGAGCTGCACAGCTGAGAGGGCTAACTGGAGCTAGTGCTGGGGTTTGCATAATTTAAATTGCAGAAATGCAATTGGAAATAATTTTTTCCTGACTAGCTTTACACATCACAAGTCAATTTAGATGCCCACCCCCAAGCCAGAGCACACGAGGCTCAGGGGTAAGACTGCCACAGATGGGACACCAATCCATCACAGGGTTGGCAGCCCTGGGAAGCCATTCCCCAACCGCCGTCCCCTCCCTCGGAAGCAGCCGATCGTATCTGCATGTGTCGCCTGACCTAGCCAGAAGGTACCACTGGGACGTTCGAACCTGCCCCAATGCCACTTTTCGCCCATAATTGCTTGGATTTTACATTTTAGGATTGTAGTAGTTATAAGTTGCTCTGGACATGGACACACACGCATATATATACATATAGTGTGTGTGCTAGCTATGCAGTTTTCATTCCCGTGAGTGCACTGCATTAGAAATCAGAAGCAGCATCGGTGTGTGTGTGTGTGTGTGTGTGTGTGTGTGTGTGTGTGTGTGTCTAGCCATAGAGACTGGGGGTAGAAGGTAATAAAAAGCCATGGATGAGTCAGAAGACGCCTTAATAATCAAAGCCCTAAAAATAACCTCAACTTAATGCAGACCAGACAAGTTTATACCATAGCCCTCTCTCTCTCTCTCTCTCTGTCTCTCTCTTTCTCTCTCCTCTGAAATCATTCTGAACACAGTCTCTGTCGACGCACACAAACCTCAACAACATGATAAAAACCTTTATGTTTATGTGCACTAAATCTAATAAGCTCAAGTCAGGTCCGAACCGAACATGACCACAAAGCTCCGGAGAGCAACGATACTTCAACTCAAGTTCAGTAGAAAGAAGGCGAGACCACTGCTAATCACGAGACGATGTCACGCGCTGACTGAACCGACACGCCAGCTTAAATGCATCCAATTCAACATTCAAAACTCTAGGTTCCTCACCAAGTGTACAGCAAAGAAAAAATCATAATAAAAAATATGGTAAGCTCTGAGCAGGTGACTGGATGAGTCAACCAGCTCAGTTCTATGCTTGGACATATATAAACGCATCAGTTTAGGGAAAATCTGCACGATCCCAATCACCCGTCACCAAATCTGTTTTTAGCAGCAGTAGATGAAACCGAACGCCCGAGCGCTCCAGCAATAATTACCGCCATGATAATGCAGCGCTCAGGGATATCATATCCCAAGATCCCATCATGCACTTCCTGTAATCACGATGATGCAATGTTTGCGTAATGGACTCGCTTTCAGGATGCACCGTAACGATGGCGGGGCTTTCATTGTTTGTTCCAGAGCACAAAGGAAGACGGAGATGTGCCAAGTTTTCGCATTGTGTAAAGGCCTGGGCACCCTAGGTCCAAATATACTGCAATTTCCCCTCGGGGATCAATAAAGTATTCTGATACAAGTTGGTTCCAGATCAGCTCTGTCTCGGCATAAAGGTTTGGCTATCTGGACTATACACAAATCTGGACCGGTATCTAGTCTGGCATATGTAGATCTGGACTGGTATTTACAGATCTGAGGTGGTGTACACAGATCTATATTCATATAGTACATGAATACAGTATATACATATGGAATTTCCAAAGATCCTAAAAAAAAAAATCTCCAACAATACATCTGTAAACGGAAAACAAACACACTTCTTCTTTAAATGAGATGAATGGTGTTCTAAAGGGGTGCACATGGTTAGCCACAATACTCAGATATGCTGCTGCCTTCAAACAGTGCTCAACTGATGCCATTAAGTGAAAACAGATCCCTGATTCCATGGTCCATGCTGTTTACATGAAATTTTGAAGTCTAGATTCATCAGACCAGGCGGTAGGGGTGGGCTGTGGTAAAAACCTTGTAGCACGATAATTAGCCCTAATCAATGTCTGTGTTAATGTACGCTTCTGGTTTCTACCTGCATGGAAATACAACACGTTCAGTAATAAAGCCCAGTTATTAAACATGACTGATGGATCACGTGCGGCTGGATAAGAGCATTAGGGGGCATTAGTATAACTAATGGATCCACTCTATATACTTTGCTTTAATAATAAAAAAAGGAAGCAGACCGACTGCATCTGCTTCGCTTTGAAAACAAGACCCTCCAGAGGTACAGAGTGTGCTCCCGGGACACCAATCATATGGACAAACAATTAAAAATACACCCACACACGCTATGCTACACACTTCTGCACAAGAGATGTATATACAGTACTGTGCAAAAGTCTCAGGCCACCATTAGATTAGATATAGCATTCTGGATCCTGATACTGGTCCGTTACGATTTGCAGAAATCTGTCATGTTTAAGCTTGTTAGTTCTGACCTTCTGAATATCCCCACACCCCTTCTAGCCATGCCCAGGCTAAACTCTCGTAGTCTCAGTCATCGCAACGCCAAGCCGAGCTCAAACTGGGTGTTACATAAGGAGGGAACTCTGATACACGGATATACGGAATAAGGACACTTCACCACCTCGCTCCACTTACGCCACCCCCCACGTTTTTGGAGAATCAGTCACGCTGGCTGAACATGAAAGAATGCAGATGTCCCAAATGAGAAGGAGAAGAACCAGTCCCAGGCGCTCTCTCGCCGGTCTCTGTCTGCACGTGTGACAGTAATGGATGTCATAGGGCTCTCCGTACACAAACGCATGCCCATATTTGGTATTCGGGTCTCTGCGTGGATCTTGGCCGCTATTTTCTCCTTGGTTACGCTTCACGCGAGAGTTATCATCTGCATTCAAGAAATGGAAAGTAGCATTTCTTAGGCTGGAAAGTGGAAATGAACTTCTTTCCTCGTGAACATTCCAACAAGCTGACGTTTGTTTTGGCAATCTCTGAGCACAGTTGATGCTCCAAAGCCTTGAAGCTTCCATTTGTATCCTCATCCCCTGACACAACAGTGTTCCATACAAAGGCCTCAGGCCAGGAGGATGATTTTATAGTGGAAAGCCGCCGAAACCGTCCCTCGGGCACACGCAGAATCAGCTTATCAACGCCGAGACCAGTTGGTGCGAGGCTCCGAGATTCGAGCAAGCCTGATTAGTCACTTCTCACCTTCCTGTCAGAACATCGCACCTCCTTCCTCGTCGTTCACGCGGCCCTCCGTTCCTCCTTCCGAAATCCATCCAAATCTCTCCAGCTAAGCTTCCTGCAGCAGATCCAAGATCATGATCCTGCTGCCTCTGTGGACCTGTCCTTATGGCCAAAAAAAAAAAAAAAAAAAAAAAAAACACACACACACTCTGCATGGCGTCCAGAAGATGGGCCATGGTCATCTCTACACGCTCTCCATACACACTCTATATAGTCTCTAAACAAACTCTGTATAGTCTATATAATCTCCATACACACTTCATATACTCCCCATACAAACTCTATACACACTCCATACAGTCCCTAAACACACTCAATATAGTCTCTATACTCTATAGATGCACCAGCATACAGACTCCATGCACTCTACTGCCCTTGGGCACAGTTCATTGCAAAGGACATTCAGAAATAGCAAACAACTCTGACTTCCACTAATACAGTCCTGTGCTGGAACACACCTGAGACTGAACATCTGAAGACCCACCTGCCCAATGGGCTAGCTTAAAAGTTCTTGATTCAATCTGGAGTCCAAGGCTGTAAAACTGGTGTCAAATACATGCACCAAGAGTTCCTGAAACCCCGCCCCCAGCTTTGAGCCAAAACAAAAAATAACGTTTTAATGTCATACAGAGATGAACCAACCCCATATTGAGCATGTTGATGTTGGCTTGCCATTCAGGCTCGTGCTGGACCGAACTGAACCCAATTCTTCAGTCTCATCTTGTTCGCTAAAACCTTACAACTAAATCGCAAATATCACTCCCAGTCCTTCTCTGCTCTTGGTCTCACTTCGATGGAGGGGATTACCCATCGTCCCCAGTATCGATTAAATAATGTTTCCATGGCGATGTGGCTACAGAGAGGATGTGAACAGCAGCACGGTATGTACCAACAACAAGAGGCTCTAGCACTGGCTGTTTCCTCGTCCTCTTGTTTTCCTTTATTGCCCATCCTCTATAGACTGCCACAACAACAAAACAACCAGAGCAGCCATTAACGTCAAGGCAAGAAAGCCAAACCAATTTCACCGACGCCCCTCCGGATTTGAAACCACAACCTTGTGGTCACTTATGGCTCTCTTGCTTATCGCAAGACTTAGAGCGTCCTGAAGGCATCCCATGTCCAGTCCTGGAGGTTTTCAGGCCTCCGTCTGTCCGTTTTAGGATGCCGACGAACGAATGACAGGCCCCATTAGGAATAACTGCAAGGAAGGCCTGCATAATGCATGAGCCTGGTGAGAGAGT
Organism: Ancistrus triradiatus; assembly: GCA_025084515.1. Lineage (NCBI taxonomy): Eukaryota > Metazoa > Chordata > Actinopteri > Siluriformes > Loricariidae > Ancistrus > Ancistrus triradiatus. The sequence goes on along the minus strand of JAJAGP010000704.1, from coordinate 293,645 downwards.
GAAGTGCATTAGAGTGAGACGGAGAGCAAGACCTGACAGAGATCAGAGACCTGGATTTTCGAAAGACAGGAAGCACAGGTTCGAGCACAGTGCTGGCAGGAAACACGCATATAAACACAGCCTTAATCCTCTCCTGATCAGTACCAAGCACTGCGTGGGTTAACCCAGACCTTCTCTATTGATTTATGGTTGGCTGATACCAATAGCTGACAATGGCAGCAACGGGTGCCCCCATAAAGCCCGGCAACCTATAAAGCGAGCAAACTTGGTTTCAGGTGCTTCCAAATAGAAGCAATATAATATAAGCCTCCAACTTTATTTATATGTATTCGTTTTGAAAATGACGAGTACCGAGCAAATTTCTCCCATAAGGAATAATGTCATTTGAATAAATCCGTTCCAGACCGTCTGCACTATGCAGAGATTGCCATATTGTTTCTACACGTCTCGAAGAAAAACAGAAAAACAAGTCGCACACAGGAACAGCAAGCCTCAAACCACAGTGACAGAGACAAAAGCAAGTGCTAGCCTGGCGTAACAAAGAATTGAAGAAATGATTCCCGAGAGGGATAAGTCTACTCTTCACGGGGACAAACCACTTAGAAACCACGTCCATGACTCATCGCCTGTAGGTCTTCCAGTCTGGTTCGGTATTGAAAGGCTCCAGAGCCGAAAACGCGAGAGAAAATGTAACTGGAGGCTTTGTAGCTTTTAAAGGCCTTGAACTGAATAGAAGTGCATCGTGCTCGTGGCTGTTTCCACTTTCTACTGACATTAAAGGAATCTGGGCTCCTGCACTAACAGTACACACTATGAAAGCCTGTCAAATATCCAAAGGCGTGAGTTGTCCCACCGACGTGATGCTACAAACCTCTCGAGACATCCAGCACATGTCCGGCGTGGAGATCTTATGTTTTGTTCACATACCAGAATATTCTATATTTTGCAGCTTTTAATCTTACGCTAAACATCCCTGCTTAAAGAAACAAACAAAACGTACAGACCAGGGACGAATCAGGACCAGAGCTTTAGGGGTGGTCTAAAGCTCTCAATGAGACCAACACCATCCCAAGCCCCCTTTTTTGTTTTGTTTAACTGTACATTTTAACATTATTTGGGTTAGCATTACCACTATTGTGAACTAACGTAGGGGAGGCACTGTCACTGGAAAGACACCAACCCATCAGATCCTAGCATATGCGAGTCAAAGGGGGACTGCTGTATTGTCAAAATTTTCCAAATATTACGTTCAACCCATATGCGTAATACGTTTTCAGCATTTTTTCAGCTCATCAGCGACAAGGCTCAGCAAAGGGTACAGGTATCAGAATACACCACAGCATAGCCTCGCCTAGCTTAGCATAGCAGAACAGTATGTAAACAGCTGGGAGAGGCTCTGGCAGATTAAAGAACAGAAATCCATATGGAGATGGAGGATAAAGAAAGTGAGACCGGAGACGCAAAAGGAGAAACGAGCTGTGTCTGCGGTTTTAAAAACAAGTTTCTCGGTAACTCCAGCAACCTTGGCAGAAAACGTGTTTCAAGACAGAGAGTGCACGAGATTAAGGTCGCCGGATTCAATGATGTTAACCAGTAGCGCCGGTGAAACAGTGAAGCCAAAGGCTCAAACATCGCTTGAAGAAGCGTTTTCTCGAGGCACTGTGCGCGACAGGAAAAACAAGCAATGGTTATCAAAACCTTCATTATATACATTTTTTATATTCTATGCACTCCGGCACTCTCAGTTGAATGAGCCACAACCGTACATATAAAATCCCAGCCATGCCCTCCCTCAACAAATAGTGTGATATACCTTTAAAATAAAAGTGTTACAAAGCATTAGGTCCAGTGAATACCATGGAGTCACATGATGAATTGGATTGAAGACGGTTATGAACCATATGGCTTGCCATACAGTACCTGCCGTTGCTTGTTGTAATAAGGATCGGGGGGAAAGATGTTCCTCTGCAGCAGCAGTTCAGAAAACCAAATGCATTTGAACTGCATTAAGTAGATCCGGCATCTACCGATCGATACACACACACACACACACACGCACGCACACACGCACGCACACACGCACACACACACAGTCTCTCTCTCTCTCTCTCTCTCTCTCCCTCCCTCTGTGTACAGCAGCAGCTGCATGCAGAAGTGCAGATGAAAGCTTTTCCTGCTCACCCGATGTTCCCGAGCGCCTGCTCGAGCAGCTCGGTGTGTAAAATGTTCTGGGGCGGAGTGAAAGCCCCATTAAAATGGGACAGGACCGAGCTGCAAAACTGACGCAGCGTCTCAAACTGCATCCTCCTCTCCCCGGTTAAGCGCGCTGCGTTGCGTTGCCTCCGGAATCCCTTCACTATCTCCACGGTAGCATCCGCGCGCCGTCGGTCGGTGAGTCCCGCTGCCTCGTGCCTCCTGACAGGCGCCTGAACCGGAGCTCTTCAATCATCGTGCTCCCACTGTCCAAGGAACCGCGGTCAGGCGCACCGGGAGAAGAAGCGCATCCCAAACCGACATGTCTCCCCCCACCCCTCTGTTCACTCCCACTCGCTACTGTGAGCGCTCGGGGAAGCTGCGCTTCGGCGCGCGTGCGCTCTCTCTCTCTCTCTCTCTCTCTCTCTCTCTCTCCCCCTCTCTCTCGCTCTCTCTCGCTCTCTCCCACTCCAGCGCGCGCACCGCGCCGCACGAGCCGGGACGAGCACGAGCCGGAGAAGGGGCTTTCAGGGGGCCAGTGCAGTTGACCACGGCATGGTTTTGCTGCGTTCTCCATAAGGATAAAGCTTAAATCAGAGACGTCTTTGGCGGCTGCTTTTAAACGACACCCAATTGGGATTAAGGGGCCCAGAGTGGCGCATCCCTCACACCATTACATCACCAGAAGCAGCCTGAACCAGTGATGCATCCATGCGTCCATGTCGTTTCTGACCCTATATCCGAATTTCCCGTTTTCGCCGCTCAAGTTCGATCCACCTCGAATACGTTCGCTACGCCCCATTGACAGCGAACAGGCTAGATTTCAGCCCTGCAAATGAGCTTTCAACAAAGCCACTTCAGCGCCGAGTCTCTGTGCACCGAGCGCATGCACGCCGACAGACCGGGAGGTTTTATGGCGCGAGATGCCGGCGAAGGACAAACCGATGACCCACATAGAGAGCTGCACCACTTAATGTAGGTCAGCCAAGGAATGTATATTATGGGACGACGACGACGACTGAACGCTAAACATTTGTTAGTGAGAAGAAAATGTTTCCATTGCTTAAAATAAAGGGATGGAAACGAGGACGGTAACCCAGCACACGTGTCTAAATCTACAGGCTCGCTCACTACTGCTATTCCTGGCTCATTACAGTACTGCTTTATTTTCTTGGATTTATTTACAATCTTCCACCACAAGTCTGACAAAACACTAGTGCTGTTAGTTCATTAATGTGCTCCCTCTATCTGAACTCCCATTATCTGCATTCCTGCTACAGCACACAAGGTATGTCGCAATGTGGCTGACATATCCCATTTTTGAACACCAGAGGGCGCAATCATTCGCCACCAACTCGTCTGAATTCTTTTGCCACCAAATACAAACCAAAAGAGCCATGGTCGTGATTTCACTTTCAAGACGTTGTTCAATAAAGAAGGACAAACCGATATATACAGTATACATTACGATACTTCCGATGGATTTGTGGGAACGCGTTCCCATCGTCAATACAATTTTCACCAACCAAAACAGCCTGTCCTCACAGTTTTAATATCAAAGCAAGACTTCTTTCATTTATTCCCGACCTCAATAACTTCAATCCGCAATTCCCGACAGCCCCGCGAGCCTCGGTTGCAGTTTTGCAAGCTTGATAACGCTGTAAATATTCGTTTATTTGCTGTGAAGAGAGACAGGTGGGATTCTAATATTAGCTAAAGCCTCCCCAGGGCTCCGTGGGAGACAGGTGCGGATACGACTCCCTATCACACCTTCTTGAAGACTTTTCTCGGGATGCTCGATCGTTCATTCGGAAGATGCTTTTTTTGAGTCCTCACCTTCGTCTGTAAATTGAGGCGCATTTAATTACGCAAGCTATAGAAATGAACTAGACTTGGCTATTTGGTAGTACCACGTGCTGGGGACGCTACTGACAATCCGGGTCCAAATCCTCTTTCGAGACTGTACCTCAGTCCCCCTGTGGATTCCAGTTCATTCTGGGACAACCCCGTAACCCTGAGCAGGATAAGCAGGGGCAAACTGGGATGCTTTGCTTTGCTTTATGCCTAGAATCACACAAGGAATCTTAGAGCTGTTATTTTGTGAATTGGCTCTATTTTGGAGCATAATGGTGGAAGGAAGCGACTAAAAAAAACGTATAAAAACCTCCAGTAATTGAATTTGAGCGCGATTATTTTATCTCTCTCTCTCCCTCTCTGTATCCTTGTGGTCACTCGAGATGACACATCGGCGACCAAGACAAACGAGAGCCCTTCAGATGTTATTTCAGGGTATAAATGGGCTGTCGGGTGCTTTTTCAGTGGAAGAAATTGAGGGATCATTTATAAATCCCTTAAGATTAATGAATGTGCGTTCGCAGAGACCGCAGACGGGATTCAGAGGGGTTTGGTGCGGCCAGGCGCTAAATGAAATGGGAGTCAGTCAGCATCTAGATCTGCTACGAATAAGGACAGCAGCATCAGAGAAGACGTTGGCCGTGGTATCGCAGTAAACCCAAATATGTTGATTGATAAGCTTTAATTTATTTAAAAGAACCTTTATTTACTTCAGAAAATAAAATGGGTTTGACTTCTAAGGCAGGCTGTTACTAAGACACACTATTCTACCAACAAATACAAAATCTGAGTGAGATCCTGCCCTGGTTATCAGTCAGCAACAGAAAGGGAGAGTTATACAGCATCAGCAGGTTCTTAGGGATCAAGAGCTGGACTTCAGTTCCACGAATGATCCTCCGATCAGCCGAGGATGGTGTTTAACGAAAGAGGTCGAGTTTTCAACAAACCCCAGCAAGTTTTGTAAAGAAAATAAGAAAGAATGACTCGAGGCTCAGCTGTAAAAAGAGCGCTAGATAAATAAAAACCTGACTTGACTAGACAGAAGGGGGATGAAAGCTGCTCTCACCCACATCTTAATAATTCACGCCGTACATCTAGCGCCGTGCAGCCTGTATTAGATTCCTTATATAGGCAGGTTGGAAAAATTGTTACAAACATCTTTAAGTTGGCCTTGGCTGGGAATTTGATGCCACAGCTAGAGCCTGGTGGAAGCTACTCTAAGTTACAGAGCACTAATGCACTGTGTTACATAATACTGTAGAGAGGTCTGACCAAGGTGTTTCAGATATACAGTAGTGTACAAAAGTCTTAGGCCTCCACTAGATTTTAGCAATGGTATAACAACCACATATAGTTATTTCTCAGTCCCTTTATTAGAATACATCCAGAAAACAAGATTTGTAGGCAGTATTAAAAAAAGCAGAATAACAGAACCTATAGGCTATGGTAGTAAGTATTTAGCGTGTCCTCCCCGTACACTTGAGCAACAGCAGCTTTTGGAAGCTTCCCTCTTATACAGTCCAGAAGCTTAAGGGTGGCCTAAGACTTTTGCACAGTATCACAGAAACATTGTTAAACCTTCACCGGCTGACTCACAAAACCTGCGAGTGTTCTGCACCACACATCCCACAGTCCACAGCCACACAAGGACACAGGATTAACGTGACTCGCAGCAGGTGGGCGGGGTCCAAGTGTGCCGTCATCTGTTCATCATCTAGACCAGATTGGTTTTTTTGTTTTGTTTTTTTACATCTAAAGCAGGCAGGGCGTAAGCCTCAAGCGGCCCCCTAATGGTCATAATTAGAACGACAGGCTTGCAGAGGGATCTGAATATTTGAGTTAAAGTAACCATAAACTTGCAAAACAGAAATGACCAGACCTGGCAACCCTGGATGTAGGAGCTCATGCACAGGTGTGCTGTACTAAAATCAGATTTGATTCCAGAACAGGGAGTGTCTGAAATCGCACTTGTAGAGTGATATAATGTAGACATACATAATATCATACTAAAATAATACCATATGCGCATGATCGCACTCTAGTTCCTCAAACTCCTTTTTTAAGGTTTTACGTCGACTGGACTAAAGTATTGGTGCATTATCGCCACCGACAGGACTGGATGACGTGCATCGTCTCTGGAAGATCGCACCATTAGGGAGCCCATGTCGGAAGATGGAATTTGTTCGAATTTGGGTTCAAAACCAAAATGAAAAGGAGCATCTTATGTCGAAATCCCGAGGTTAAACTGTATCGTGAGATCATATCGCTTTCGTATTGATAATGGAAAATATCTTGACTTGAATTCTAGCTCGCGTGTCGCCCACCCCTGCCAAGATCATGCCATTTACGTCCGTCAAGGACCTGGGAAGGTCAGACCTCCAGGCCAGGCAGCAGAGAAAAAAAAAAAAAAAAAAGGTTGAAATGTTGGGTTTCCCCCTTGGGAATTCACATTGTACAAAATGTACAAAAGCCAACATATCCAAGCACCGACAACGTTTATTCTGACCCTAAACGCAAGTTTAAATATCCTTTCCACCAGCTCATTTCACGTAAATTGCATGGCAACCCAGCGCGAAAGCGATTATAAAAAAAATAAAAAATTGTCAGAAATACCTCAAGGCTTCTGTTCGCGTCGAGTACCACATCTCTAACGCAATATAAACTTTAATTTAGTTTGCTTCAAATGATGCGGGCAGCGCCCCCGGCGCAGGCTTATGCAAGCTCGCTCAATGACGCGTGCGTTCGACTTCCAGACCTTCATTAGGAAACAACGAGGTTGCATTATCGCTTCTCAAACAGCGCACTTAATGCGGCGCTTTCTGTTCGTTTTGCCAGCTGAGCCAAAGCGTGATTCAGGCTTTGGGTGATTCAGATTAGTCCACAGTCAAACGCAAAGGCTCTGCTTTGTCCCGGTTCTACGCTTGTAGAAGAGAAACAATGAGCTGCAGCCATTTGGGACTTACCTGTCAGGGTCAAGGGAGTGCTGGCGAGGGAGGCCAGGGGCTCTGCTACGCTCCACGGATGGCCCCTGGTACAGTATCGGAGCCTCTTGGAGTTTGGCTTTTTTCTCCTGAGGGGCCTCTCTGTGATGTCTGTACATGCCTCCAGTGACTCCTGGGGGCATCACAGACCCTGGCCCACTGTAGAACCAGGCCCCGGACTTGGTGAGGATTTCCTGTTGTTTTCGGCACAGGTTGCACACCCACATGACCTGACAGCGAGACAGGAGACGAGAGAGAGTTAGAAATGGCGCGCTACGCTCGTCCACGTCCCGTCAGTCCTACAGAGTGCAGAGCTGTGAGGCGAGACGCGAAGTAAAGCAGCACGAAACGCAATTACCAAAAAGGAATCATCTACGCTGATGGCCAATCTGCACTACGCTATAGCTTTCCGGGGACTCTCTCTCTGCTAATTACCACAGTTTTGCACTCTGGAGTTCTTTCACGCGAGACGAGAACGACTGCAAAGTCGTGGAACAAACGCTTCTTTAGCCCAACACAACGAAACGCACAGCAGAGCCGATAGATCAGAATGAAAAGCATTTTTAGGATGACATGATCATGTCATCCCGCAGTGAACCGCCGGTTTCGGTGATGAGGTCAGCGGTGGGTTGGTCGTCCACACTGATGTACAGGGCATCCCCGATTTACATTCGTACGCCAAATTTCCCAAAAGACGAATAGTTTAATATAAACTGCGTAAACCATGACGTGCTTAAAACAGTTAAAACTACATTTCCCAGCGCTCCCAGCACATGGCTCCCTACGTCACGTGCTGTATCGTGGGAGAGTATCGTAGCGCGGGGCGTGCCTTAAACCTGGATAAAAAACTTATGTGAAATTAATCTACAGTGGGGCAAAATCGTCATCATTAAGCCTCGTCATCATCAAAATGTCATCATTAAATATTTCATTTTATATAAATATTTTTGATAATTTTATTATTATTATACTTATATTTTATAGCCATAACTTGTGTTTTTATTTGATGTCATTTTAACTTATTTTTCACTTTTACAGTGAATAATATTTTATTATTTTTAATTTTATAGCTACTTGTAATCGTATCTGTACTGCCAGTTTGTAACGCACCATTTTATTCGTGGGTACACTGTATATACCCGTTTTACTTTTAAAACACTATGAAAGGTGCCACACAAATAACGATTATTATATTAGTATTAATAATAAAGTCTTGAATCTCATGTAATTTACTGAAAAAGGCACTGAAAGCCAAAATCAAAAAAGTTTTCTGTGCAACCACGGATGTTCCTCACTACATTTCCCAGAGCTCATCGCTCCCGCCACATGACTCAGAGTCATTAGGGTGCAGTAAAATATTTCAAAGCTTCAAAATTCGGAGTGCGGTTTCTGCAGAGTGTGTATCTATGTTTCTTATCGGATTCCAGTCGTAAGGTCGGGGAGTACCTGTGCTGTGTTCGAGCGCTATGAGGCTGTGACCGGTGATGTGAATGTTTGCAAATGGAAATAAACTTAGCGTAGTAAAAGATATTCAAAATCAAAATAATACCAAAGAAGGCAGGTGAAAAACGTAATAAAAAAAATAAAGGTTCATGGAGATCAGTTTTCCTCCAAGTACTGGAGTTTCCTCCCACGTTCCAAACACGTCTGCCCTCTGACAGATTTGTCTAGGGCTGGTTCCGAGCTTGCGCCCTGTGCTTCCGGTTAAACAGGTATGAAAATGAATCTGTGAATGAATCGGTGAGCATAACCTCAACGCTTCGTTGCTTTGCTGTCTTCAGCACTGATTAATCGAGTGTGAATTCACAAGAAATATCAAGACGTGAGTCAGTTTTCCTCATCCCACCGCGTTCCTGTGTAGCGCCATATGGTACAGCAGACTGTCCCGAGCATTTTTTGGCAAGAGGAGGTCAGTCTGGCCAATGTGAGAGACACCGGGAGACTGCCTTTGAAGATGAATGGAAGGAAGGGAATTTGCTGAGAAATATAACGAAGCGAAGAGATTCATGAATGAAGTTTTCTCAGTAACACGAAGTCACAGGAAACAAACTTCAATTAAATATAATTGATTTCTAACTGCTAATTCTAGACCTATTGGAAAAACAAGCCGAATATTGAATGAGGAAAGTTTGGGCACCTTTCTAGATGATCCACTGTTTTATCCTTTTCCCCCTGTCCCCCTCAATTTGGTCCTGCCCAATTCCCAACACATTCCTGACCCCTTCAGCGAAGGAAGGAGGGCCACTGGACAAGCGAGTCCCTCCATAAAATTGGTCACACGCCGCTTGTTTATGTTGATGTGAATGAATCTGCAAGGTGGCCAAACGGCGCTGTTTCAGTAAGATCTTATGGCGTGATTGTCCTTTTCTTAAATAACATTTATTAGACTCCCTTATCCAGACTGACTCAGTATTAAAAAAGGCTACAATCCAAGCAATAAAGGGTCACGGTCCACGGTTAAGGGTCCATCAGTCACAGCTTGGCAATGGTGTAACTGGAACCCTCAACTTTATGATCACTGGGGTGGTGTTGGTTAGCAAACGGCTGCTCCATCATCCAGTTGGCGTTATACTTCATACTTGCACTATATTTGTATTTACAGTATTGACGCTCGTGTAATAATAAGCCAAATTCATCGAGGTAAATCTCACAGTGAACAACAGCTAATTCGAAATCCTTTCACCTCACTTCCCTGCTCCTATCTCTTCCCTTCCTCTTCCTGAGTCTGCACATTTCATAGTCAGTGAACCTGCCTCCAAAAATAGACTCCCATAATGGAGAGCTACAAACACACACATACGTGCTCCACTGCTAAACCTTTGCAATACATTGCAATAACAGTGGATGTTCTAGATCAAGCAGAAAGGGGCTGGTTGACAGCTGTTGTTGACCACCGCAGTTCACACCTCACTGACTCCGGTGTACTCACTGACTCAAGGTCACCGCGACTAATCATCGATTTCAGTTTGGTTAACAGTCTCCGATCACTTTAAGGCTGATCTACATAAAGTCAGGTTTACTAGAAGTGTACGTTAATCTGTAGATCTATTTAACATCATTAAGCGCTCTATTAAGAAGCCAAACATCATTCCGCTTTTCTAGGCACACTCAACCGATCTAGCTCGTCTCAATCATTTGGCGCCGTCTTCTGGTCGAACAACGTCATTACGTGAATTACAGTCGAACCAAGATGCACTGAATTTTGTCATACTGAATTTATTTACGTCGTTTACACCAAATTCCGATCCTTCTATCTGCACAAGACAATTTTCAGTCCCAACTGTCCAAATTATGCCGTTATAGACCGTTATAAAGAGTAATACGTTAATGCAGTCTTCTTGTCAACGCAACAGCTTTGGCATATTCTCCTCTGAGCAGTTTTTTGGTCTACCAATTGGCCGAATAAAATGGCCAGTCAGTGTAAAGTAGTCTACAATAACTATTAGTACTGTAATATAAATGTAGTGTTTTATTAGCTACGCTTTGTAAAAAATCAATTTTCCCACAGTGCGTCTTGAAAAACTAAACTATTGGGAATATCGACCAAAGACCCGTCAATACGGGTGATTAAGGCACCATGAAGGCATTGAAAGGTTCCCGAGACCTTTCAGAATCCTTATTTCAGTCCGTGTCTAATACCGCGAGGCTTTATCGTTATTACAGTATAAATGTCATATCTTCTCATATGACAAGATAGCAGGCAACAGGAAGCAGAAGAGCTCAATGAAAAGACGTAGTGAAATATTGATGTGGTGCTGAGTGAGACGTCATCAGTATCATATGGCTGTTACAGGTCCTACTGACCTGAACTAGCGCTCATAACAGAGCGGTTTGTCATTTGTGCCCTCTTCTGGCCATGAGGTGAATTACCGCTAATTTAAAATCTGCCCGCCGTTTGAACTGGATTGCAACCTTTGGAGTTAAGTGCTCGTGATGTGGTCTGATCTCTAGTCAAATCGTAATTTAAGAGTCCACGATGGACTTGTTTTTTTTGTCAGAAATGCACCCAACACCAAAACTTCACCCCAGCTGTGAAGCATGGTGGAGGAGCGACATATTCTGAGGCCGTTTTGCTGAACAAGGAATTAAAAAGAAATTTTACAGGAGAACTTCAGCGTTTGTAGTCCATCATCTGAAGCTCAATGGAAGGTGGGTCAAGACAGTGACCCAAACACACAAGAAACTCAAAAACACAGTGGTTTTGGAATGACTAGAGACCAGATCATGACCCATAGTCCAATCCGGCCTATGAAATTAGAAGTGCAGTTGCTTGAGAGCTCAGACCACAGTTGGAGGGATGAACGCAGAAACCACCGTCCCAATTACCAAGGAATTCTTGCACTTCGACTGGTTTTAGCTTTATTACGAACAGTTACGTAACACAGTAAAGCTATGTGACCTGTGATCCAGCATACCCGAGACGGGCCCATCAACTGGTGCCGTTTCACTCAGTCTAAAGTGGCCACTCATCAGCAAAAAGGAGCGTGTTGAAACCCATTCATTTTTTTCCTGTCAGAGTTTTCTATCCCCCGAGAGAGTGGACAGCCCCGGTGATGAATGAAAGAGGATCGTGTTGTCCGAAGACGGCATCAATATTTTACAGGTGTCTAGCACGGCAAGCTTAGCTGTTGACACGGCGCCGCCTGGGGAGTATGGTAACAAAGTCAAACGCAAAACCGAGCGCCGAGGAGCGACACGACGACGGTTTGTGAGTGAGCTGGCCAACGAATATGGTACGATGTATGCATCGATTGTGACAAAAAACAGTACTCAAAATCACACTCTGAGCTCGAGTTTAAACTCTTAAGCCCTGTCACTGCCTAATAGGGACAGTGGTGGTTAGGGCTGGGTGTCGTTTGCATTGGATCTTGATTCCGATTCTGCTTATCGATTCTAAGCTTCGATTCCGAAATGGTGAAAAAATGATGAATATGTTTATTTTATTATATTCCATCTTCAAAATCATTTATTTATCACGTTTCTTCCCATTTAAACCTATTAGAAGTAAAAAGCTTAGTAAGACAGCCAACAGAAAGGAAACTGAAACTAAATCCACTTGGCTTTCAGGCTGAGCAGTTAGCATTAGCAGTTCATCAATAGAGTAAGTGTTTTGCTTTTATCCTTTCACTTTCAATCCATTACTCGCTAAATTACCTGAGATTTCTCAAGACTTTATTATGGAATAAGTGTTAATAAACTCATCGGTTCACGTTACATTTAACTTGTGATGGATTTGTCGGAACGGATCGCCATCGTAAATCAGGGAGCACCTGTACAACACAGGTGAATGCATATAGTGCCTTATACAGTGTGGATTTTCTGGGGGTCTGGAACCGATTCATTCAGTTTCCATAATTCCTTATGAGAAACATTTAATTAAATTAAAGCACAAACACCAGCAGAAGGGAAGAAACCAGTTCCGCTCTGACATGATGCATCGGATATGGAAATGGAGCAAGTGAAAGCTCAAGTCCGTCTAGCAATGAATGAATGTTGGATTAACTCAGCATGGGATTATGTTGACACCAGACACCATGGTTATGTACTAAGAGAAACAAGAAATGGAGATGCTAACCACTTTGTCCTCCTGTTGAGGTTCCACAGGGGAGAGAGGAGACATAAAGAAGACAGGGAGTGACGTTAAGACACACAAACGTTCAACAGGGAGCGCATCATTCAAAATGCAGTAAAATATCGACACACAGATGGGTGACCAATTAAAGTGCCTTGGTAAAGTGTCACCAAAGTCTCTGGAAATGTGCTAGCAAAACTGAAACGCTTTAAAAACGTTGCCTTAATTAGTCATGGTATAATGACTCATCTATGTTACGTTAGGTTCAAGTTATCACCTCTCTGAAGGTCTGCGTTTTCTAGCGTTCACCAAGGTATTTTTGAGATAATGTCTCCCCCTTGTGGCAATTACACGCACTGCAAGACTGGAAGTGCATCCTGACTCGGACTCGTTCGTTAAAAAAAATGTTGCATATCCAAGATTCAGTTCGTATATCTCTATATAAAAGTCCAAATTAAGACAGTTAAAAACTGGCGATTGAGAAAAAAACTGTTACATGAAGTGAATATTCAGTCATGAACAGGAACAGAACCAAGCACAAACGAATACCTTGTTGGAGCGGAGGGACACCCGCCCCCACAGCGGGCACAGAACTTGGTTTGGCAATACGAACAAAAGTGGCCGCAGCCATCGGCAAATTTGGTCTTGTGGCAAATTCCGCAGGTAGGAGCCTCCGCTTTCTGCTCCGGGGCGGCCTGAGCCTCCTCGCCCATCTTCTTCACCTGGTCCTTGTACGACTCGAACTGCTGGTGCAGCTTCCTGCAGGGAACACCAGGCATCAGGTCAGAAAGGGTTCCAAAATCACCTCTGTTTAAATCCATTTGTAAGTATTTGAGATCATTTAAGAAAAGACTGTAGGTACATCTTTGGACATGATTTGCTTTACAGTTTATATTTGTTTCAATTCCATACAAATGATGGCAACCATTACTTTATGGACTTTGTTTTGGGAGGGCAGAAAGTCGATAAACAGACTGGTTGGAGATGGAGACCTGTGAAAGTGTCGTGTTGCCACTGCCTGTATACTTCATGTTCTCCTGTTAGCAGTGAGTGTGTCACTATTTAGAAAGGGTGTCCATATACTTTTGGACATACATCGTCTATAAATTTTCGATGCATGTCTATGAGTCTGCATCTTTTCTTTCCTACACAGTCCAATACAATTCACATTTGAGCCGGTTTTAAAATCTTCTGCTACTGCTACACAATCATTTGGGCTGCCGTCTCTCTCGTCACATACACAAACTCTAAACACAAACACGAGTGCCTTTGAATCACACTAGAGTTTATAATCATCCTTACTTTGTCATGGCTGTCTGTAGAGCCACTGCCCCAGATTCACCCCCCTCCTCCTTTATTACTTGTGGCTTTAATGCCAGGCCAAAGTTAATTCTGCTCTCTCAGGTTCCTCATTGTTGCGGTCGTGCTTCTATTTCTGGTCCAGCTATAGGACATTACCGGGCGCGGTATTTCTTATTGAAAAGCACCATTGGCATGACAGCAAAACATAACGATGTACTTCCACGTTGCATGAGGCCTCTCATGTTCGAGCTGGTACGTCACTGCATCCGCTGAACAATATAGCCACGCTGTAAAGCAATACTCTAAACTTTGCTTTAAACAATGCATCATTATAAAGCCATCAGGTCGCTGCACAAGTGGGTCACGGCTGCGGTTGGAACTTGTAGTCACAAACGCAAAGGGCACACACGGATTCGGTGGCATGACCACGCTTAGGCTGTTCACGCAACGATTAGCAGATATAAGCTGCATCACTGCCCAAACAGGTTCAACTGGTTAAATACAAGGGTATTTAAAGGACCTGCAGAAATTAAGGCTTATACTCAAAAGATACCCCATGGCTAAACGTATGATCATGACGGCATCGAAAATAGGATGCTACCTTCGAAAGTCTTCACAACGTCCTATCAGATGCAAGACCCGATGTGGAACACATACATTTTAAATGGCACCCGCCAATCGGCCTTCTCCGTGGAAACCGAAGCCTGAGCACGCTCGATAACACAGCGATTAGAGCAGTTTTGGTCCCTGTGTTTTGGCCCTAGCAGGGCATTAGCAGGCTGAATTATTGACCAATCCTATCCCTTTACATGTGAACAAACTTGGGTGTTAACCAACAGACAGCACAGCGACTCTCGCTTCAACCAAGATGTCAACTCTCGCCTCAACCAAAGCACCAACTCGCCCCAAGCGTTCTTCTATAACCAGGGGGGAGGGCAAAAAAAATCATGGCTAAACCAGAACATAGACTCTCGCCACAATCAGAACGTCAACTCTCGCCTCAACCAAAGCACCTACTCGCCCCAACCGTTCTTCGTTAACCAGAAAGGAGAGCAGAAGCTCTCGCCACAACCAGAACTCTAGCATGGCTCTACAACTGGGAGCACACCAACTCTCACTTCAACCAGAACATCAACTCAGTTCTTTCCTCATCCGAAGCAGCACCTCGCCTCAACTGTTCTTCTGTGACCAGAAGGCAGAACAGAAAGTCTTGCTGTATTAATTCTTCTATAACCACAAAGAAGAAAAACCCTTGCCACAACCGGAACAACAACTCTCACCTCACCTAGACAGGAACATCAACTATGGCTTTAACCAGAACTGGTGTGAGAACATCAACCTTTACCTCAAGCATTCTTCAATAACCAGGATAGAGAAAATCAACTCTTACCTCAGCCTAAACATCAACGGTCACCACAACCAGAACATCAACTGTCACCTATAGCATGGCCTTATAACCAGGTGACAGGACCATCAACTTTGGACCATCAGCCAGAATATCAACTCTCACCTTTATCTTTCTTTTATCCGTTATCCTTTCCTAACGTACATATTTCAATATTTGCACCCAAAACATTCCCCACACATGAACAACCCCAGAGTCAGGCCCCGCCGAGACATGCTTTTATGCCTAGGCTCAGCTTTTATCCACTTCTCCTGGTGAGTTCCAACCATTCGTCTACAACCAGGACATATCCGTGGACGCCTTAATGTACATTTACCCCAGCCGAAGAATGAATTTGATATCATGTTAACTACCGAAAATTCAGTTACTCAAGCAGAACCCCACTGTGCACTCCAGTATTGACACCATCTCCACCCACCAGCCTGACCCGAGGGTGACTCCGGGCACTTCGGTCACCAAACAGAGGGCAGACGGGCATCGTAGACCTGGAGGGGCTCCAGTGGGCAGTCAGCAGGCGGTGCCAGCCGCAGTACCACACAGCGGGGTCAGATAGCAGGGCAAGCAGATGTGACACACGGCCCAAATGTAACCATATGCTGCTTTCTGTCTCACATATGCATACAGCTCACTTCTCAGCTGGCACACCGCAGCTAGAGGAGTCTGGAGAAACCTAAACCAGCTCTCTGACACTGACTCCAATGACAAGTTCATCCAAGTGTTTTTTTTAACAAGCCGTGTATACCTTACACTTTGCGTAGAAGTAACACATTTGCAGAGATATTTTTCACAGCAAAAGCCTTCAGTTTTAATGCAAAAAAGTTTGTCTTTGGTTTAAATAACAATTTAAATGACTGACTGCAAAACCAAACCACCTCGCCAGAGGCGGGACATGAACCAGGGTGGCTCAGCACTGGGAACAGTTTGTCTGTCTGTTTAAGGAATAACTTGGAAGTAAAGCTGAGTAATGGGATTTCTAGGTGGTAATGAGTAACGTAATCCCTACATTTTTTACACAAGTAGTCATTTGTGATGGATTTTGAGTAACCTCCCCAACATTTCAACCAAGACATCACATTTGTCACACCTTAGATATACTTTATATCCATTCATAATGAAGGCTGGCACACTTTGCGTCCAGTCAGGGCCAAATCGTGTTTTTCTTTTTTACTTACGTCTCTGGCTCCTTGTCGGGATCTTTTGGGGGCTCATTTTGAGACTTAGTCTGCGGCTGGAGAACGTTATTAACCAGCTCCGTGATCCCGTTAAAGGGACCTTTGAACCACCTGCGTAGACAAGCGGGATATCAGCAAGACTTTTTTGGGATACAAAGGGGGCAACGGTGTAGAGAAACAGAGGAAGAAAACGAGCAGCTGTGGAACGGCACTGCAGGAACTGGCAACGAGACGAGAGAGAGAGACAGGCAGAGAAAGAGACACGGCAGCCGGCGCAATCGAGGTTGCACCAGATGGAGTACACAGAGTAAGGGCAACGGTCTAGAGCCAACAGCCACCAAAAAGCAGGGAAAGCCAGACCAGCAGCATCCAGTGACTTTTACACAGCCAATAGGAAAGCAGTGACAAACGAGCCAGCCAATCACCGAAGAGAAAGGGGAAGAAATAGCCAATCACAAACAAGCTACACACAAGAAGAAAGCCAAAGCTGAGAGCTCTCAGTAGGAAGCCGTACTTACTGCGCCGATTGAGGCTTTGGATCTTCCTTGACCCTAAAAATAAAAATAATTGACCAACTCAGTACGGGAAACTTAAGAGAGAAGAATTAAAGGAATACTCCAGCATTATGAATTTTATATACCGACAGTTAGTTCAACACATTTCCCAGAAGCTAAGATCCTAGCTTATGCTTTATCGAAACAATGTTTTTTGTGGTTACTCTGCATTGTTGAGTATTTAGATTACTGACATTTAAGTAAGTTACTCATATTCAGTGCACTAGTTTTTAATTTTGCATACAAACTTTGTATTTTCTGGTTGTGTTCTAATAAAGAGACTGAGGAATTGCCGAAACAACAAATCTTATGGTGGCCTAAGACTTTTGCACAGTACTATACTTTCACAAATATATTTGAATCTTCTTTACGCATGTTTTTCCCTTTATCTAATTTACGTAACGAGTAACGTACTTTAGTTTTTTACAAGATACTTTATTAGTTTAAAGTAGTTATTTGGATGAGAATTGCTACTTGAGGAACATTTTGGCTACTTCTGCTGAGAGGGTCTAAACATGAAAAATAACTCAAGCGAATAATTCAAGTCGTTAATGCATACGTACGGTTTTTAGATTCTAAGTAACTAGCTTTCTGTTCTTTACTCAAATAAGAGACAAAGTATTGCCTGCGGTACCAGACAGATGAGGTTTAAAATGCTTAAGTATTCCTTTAAAGTCAAATGAAAGGACCGTAACACAAAATAATTACACAAATGTAATATGAGCATGTTGAAAAAATGACTCAAAAAGCATTGCCTTGGATTAAGTATATACAGCATGCAGAAAAGAACATTGGAGAAACAAGAGAACAGATTTTTTAAAACCAACTAAACGAAACCAATCAACAGAGCAACATAAATTAAAGAAATCCTACAACCCCCTGTTGGTGATAAATATCTGAAAGCACAACTGTCACGTGGATTTCATTTCACCTCCAAACCTTCACTATAAAATAAAGCATCGTTCAATTCATTTATAAGCCGAAACTTCCAGGTCCAAGCCAAAGAACGCCCCGATGAACCATTACTCTGCAAAACGTATTAATTAGTCTAATAAAACCTTAAAGAGACAATCGGCAAACGAAAAGCACTTTGTCTTCAACGGGTCCTGCCAGCGGAAAGTTCAAACAGGTTCTCTTACATTATTCCTGGCTGTGCCACCTCGATGCCAAGACGCCCGGTCAAACCTCGTCAGCCTGAACGAGTCCAAAGATTGCAGATGCCGAGACGGCACTGACCCCAAACATAACAAGCACGCACTCCAGCTTCGGCGAGACGATACTGAGCCTGAGAGAGCTTCATTAATATGCATGATACACAGAGACGCCCCATTCGGTGGCCTTTTCACTTCACCCGAACACAGTATGAACCAGGACATGTGCTGCCCTCTACTGGACAAACCCATCACTGAAAACCAGGGTATGGGAACAGTTCAGGGTTCGGATGCTGTGTGGGCTTTCCTGGGGTCTTCAGCGGCATCTCTGAGGCTTATACGTATCGTTTGCACACAGATTTCCCGTGAAAACTCCCTTTAGATTTACACTGTGGCAGCATAACATCTTGATAAACGTCGCATACCCATAATTAATTTTATGGACTAGGGACATTCCCAAGGGTTGTCACAGACACTATGCTGTCAGTTTTACAAATAAAAAGAAGTTACACAATCTCTGGAGAGAACTGACAAACGTTTCTTATGCGCACCCACTCAGGATACAGAAGGTAAAAAAAGGCCCCGTGGCAGAAATGCCAGGCTGAAATCCAGCACCCACCATAATTACCCTGCAATTCCAGCTGCCAGTGCGCTGGTCCCAGCCAGTTGGGGGACTGCTCAGCTAGAGGATGGCGCTGTGGGGTTACTTCAGGGCACAGGGTGGCAAAATGGATGAGTATTATTCAAATGTTGGGGCAGCCCTAAACAAATACTGATTAATATTGATTTCTAGATCAAATGGAGTCAGGACATTGCTGCACATATTAATGCAGGAGTAATTGAAACGTAAAAATGTCAGCCATTTGATTGGCAAGTGGCCAATCTTTGCATAATCCTGTATGTAGACAGGTGGCAGTGGCATTAAGGGCATAAGCATCTCGATGCATGAGGCATGTTTGTGTGTACTTTGGGCAGGTGCCTGCAGCTAGGACTGTTGAATGAAAGCGGAAAGTGTGTGTGTGTGTGTGTGTGTGTGTGTGTGTGTGTGTGTGTGTGTGTGTGTGTGTGTGTGTGTGTGTGTGAGCTAGGCCTAAAAGCAATAGTCCAGGTGCTCTGCAGCAGCACAGCTTCCCAACATATATAAGATCTTAATCCCTTATAATAAAAAATAATACAAAAATAATACATAAAATATTTAAAATACAATATAAAAATAATAAAAAATATAATACATAACATAGTATTTAAAAATATTTTTTCATATGTAAAAAACATTTTACAAACTAATTATTTCGTAGATTTAAGAAGCAATAAGCTCATTACTGCATACAGTTATACACACACTAGAGAATCATCCTTTCAAAAAAAAGCCACCTATTCATTACATAAATAAATAAAATAAAATAAATCTATATTAAAAAAAGGGTAAAGGATTGTGGTTTGTGTTTTAGAAATATTTTGTTTTCATTTCCCTTCCACATTATGGACATTTCAAAGTAATGTTGGGAAAGTATACTGTGTTTGTGGGTGTGTGTTCCTTTAAGCCCGAGCTAGTCGGCGAAATCATTACACTGTACACCTGTCCATACATAAAACAACAACGCAGAGTTAAAGCGAACTGCACTGAACCATGTGAAAGTGGCATACACAGCTGTCATGGAAAGCCCCATACAAAACCAACAAGCTATAAAAACCCAAGACTGTGGGAAGGGATAATAACTGGCAATAACTTACGTTAAAATGACCAAAAAACCCCACCTATGACTTGATTAAGAACCGAACACCTTACTGTCGGCTTCATTTCAACCTCTCGTATAATGGTTAGGGTGGTGGGGAGGGTCTGGAAGCCCCAGAACTCACTGGGTGCAGGTACAACGTAGTTCTAATCCATCACAGCATTCTGCAAACACACCACTGGATCTTTTAGCATTTGAACCCATGCCCTCAGGTACTACAGCATCCATTAGACCGCGATTAATCTCCTGTAGATCAATCTTCCTGTAGTTAGTTGCGATTCATCTCACAATTTTCTAGTTAATCGCAATTAATCGAGCTATTTTTTTTTTTTATTAATCACGATTAATCTTCTACTTTCTCTAGATGACTATGATTAATCTAACGATTTTTATCTCTAGTTTAAGTCACGATTAACCTCACGATTTTTACTCTAGTTAGCACGATTAACCTCGCTATTTCTAGTTAGTCACGATTAACCTTCACTCTATTTTCTCTAGTTGGTCGACGATAATTATCTCACTATTTTCTCTAGTTGGTCACGATTAAAACCTCGCTCATTTTTCTAGTTTGGTCACGATTAAAATCGCTATTTTCTCTGGTTTGTCGCGATTAATCTCGCTATTTTTCTCTAGTTGGTCGCGATTAATCTCACTATTTTCTCTAGTTAGGTCACGATTTAATCCGCACTATTTTCTAGTTAGGGTCACGATTAACCTACCTCGCTATTTTCTAGTTAGTCACGATTAACCTCACTATTTTCTATAGTTGGTCGCGATTAATCTCACTATTTTCTCTAGTTTGGTCACGATTAACCTCGCTATTTTCTAGTTAGTCACGATTTAATCTCGCACTATTTTCTCTAGTTTGGGGGGTCGCGATTAATCTCGCTATTTTCCTAGTTGGTCGCGATTAATCTCACTATTTTCTATAGTTAGTCACGATTTAAACCTCGCTATTTTCTAGTGTTAGTCCGATTAAAACATGCGCTATTTTCTTCTAGTTAGTCACGCTTAACCTCACTATTTCCTCTAGTTGGTCGCGATTAAATCTCACTATTTTCTCTAGTGGTCACGGATTAACCCTCGCTATTTTTCTAGTTAGTCACGATTAATCTCACTATTTTCTCTAGTTGGGTCGCGATTAATCTCACTATTTTTCTAGTTGGTGCAGCGATTGACACATGCCTCAACCCCCAAAAGACCTTTTCTATAGTTCGTCGCGATTTGATCTCATATTTTCTAAGTTGGTCACGATTAATCTCACTATTTTCTCTAGTTGGTCACGATTAATTCTCGCTATTTTTCTAGTTGGTCACGATTATCTCGCTATTTTTCTAGTTAGTCACGATTAAAATCGCTATTTTTTCTGGTTAGTCGCGATTAATCTCACTATTTTCTCTAGTTGGTCGCGATTAATCTCACTATTTTCTCTAGTTAGTCGCGATTAATCTCACTGTTTTCTCTAGTTAGTCGCGATTAATCTCACTGTTTTCTAGTTAGTCACGATTAACCTCGCTATTTTCTCTAGTTAGTCGCGATTAATCTCACTATTTTCTCTAGTTGGTCGCGATTAATCTCACTATTTTTCTGGTTAGTCGCGATTAACCTCACTATTTTCTCTAGTTGGTCGCGATTAATCTCACTATTTTCTCTAGTTAGTCACGTTTACTCTCACTATTTTCTCTAGTTGGTCGCAATTAATCTCACTATTTTCTAGTTAGTCACGATTAATCTCGCTATTTTCTAGTTAGTCACGATTAACCTCACTATTTTCTAGTTAGTCACGATTAATCTCGCTATTTTCTAGTTAGTCACGGTTAATCTCGCTATTTTCTAGTTAGTCGCGATTAACCTCTCTATTTCCTAGTTAGTCACGATTTACCTCACTATTTTCTCTAGTTAATCACAGTTAGTTTCACTGTTTTCTGGTTAACTGCGATTAATCTCACTATTTTCTAGTTAATCACGATTAATCTCACTATTTTCTAGTTAATCATGATTAATCTAACTATTTTCTCTAGGTAACCACAATTAATCTCATTATTTTTCTAGTTAGCTGTGATTACACTTTTTATTTTCTCTAGTTAACCGTGATTAATGTTGTTATTGTTCTAGCCAGACATGATTAATCTCACTATTTTCTCTAGTTAACCACAATTAATCTCTTTATTTTTCTAGTTACTTGTGATTAATATCTCTAATTTTCTCTAGTTAATCACGATTAATCTCACTATTTTCTAGCCAATCGCTATTAATCTCACTATTTTCTCTAGATAATCACAAATAATCTTGTTATTGTTCTAGCTAGTCATGATTAATCTGACTATTTTATCTAGTTAATCATGATTAATCTCAATGTTTTCCCTACTTAACTGCGATTACTAAATAAAAGAGTAATCCCAGTTTTTGTACTGAAGCTAACTCGGGTAATCCATACAAGGGTACCAGTAATCAGTATGTCAGGAGAGCACAGAGCCTCAGCTGGTAGAGCGCTGGTTCACAGGGATAATCCGCCCTGTATCCCTGTTTGTATCCCAGCTCTGCCGATTTGAGTTGTGTCAGTAATAGCAAGACTCTGGATAAGTTAAGTCCAGCTCTTACCACTGAGCCACCACAGCCCAACCACTACAGCAAAGGCACGAGAGTCGGTTTTTTGGAAGCACTGCAGCTTACCTTCCCTGTTTGGTTAAACGATCCCTGTAACCACATGCTCTGCAACATAATACCTCCATCTCCCCCGCCCCTGAACCCAAGTGGCTGCCAAAAGGGCTCGCAAAGGAGGTGGCGAGTGCTGTGACCAGAGCAGATCAGTTAATTCAGCAAACAACAAACGAGCCCAGGCTCCTGATCTGTCATTCCTGTCCACATTCAACTCTGCTGCGACAACCCAACGCTGTTACGCAATGTACCAGGCAATGAGAGGCCACTCACGCTGCTCTCGGTTTGCTCACGGACTGCATTTCTTACTCAAGCCAACGGATCATCACCATCATCATCACATCGACATTTAGTCTCATACAGAGTGACTTCAACCCTCATACAATCTTACAATCCAAGCCTTGCTCAAGATCCCAGCAGTGGCACTTTTGGCAGAGGTAGGACTGAACCCTGGGCACCCTGGTCCACAGTCCTGTACCTTAACGGCCACGCCTCCACAGTCCCTTTGTCTCATTTCCTCAACTGTCACTTTCTCTTGATTATTTTTTGTTCCCCTTTAAAGCTTCCCTGTTAGATGACAGTGAGTTGGCAAACGCAAAGGCTTTTCCCTCGTCTCTACTCTCCCAGGATTCCTCAGGTTGGATTACAGCCCGTTTGTGTGTGTGTATGTGTGTGTGTGTGTGTGTTTGAGTGTGTTTGAGGCTGTGAGAGAGAGAGAGAGAGAGACAGAGACAGAGACAGAGAAGAATTCCTTGAACCGAATACAGTAATATTACCGATATTAGTGCTGTCAAATAATTACATAATCTCACTATTTTCTCAAGTTAGTTGTAATTCATTTTACAATTTTTCTCTAGTTTATCGCCATTACTCTCACAAATTTTTTCTAGTTAATTGCGATTAATCTATTTTCCCAAGTTAGTTGTGATTAATTTCAGCATTTTTTTCTAGTTTAATCGCAATTAATCTCACTATTTTTCTCTAGTTAGTTGTAATTAATCTCACTATTTTTTTTCTAGTTAGTTGTAATTAATCTCGCCATTTCTTTTCCTAGTTCGCGATTAATCGAATTATTTTCTCAAGTCAGTTGTGATTAATTTCAGCATTTTTTCCCTAGTTTAATCGCGATTAATCAAATTATTTCCCCAAGTCAGTTGTGATTAATTTCAGTATTTTTTCCTAGTTTAATCGCAATTAATCGAATTATTTTCTCATGTCAGTTGTGATTAATTTCAGTATTTTTCCTAGTTTAATCGCAATTAATCGAATTATTTTCTCAAGTCAGTTGTGATTAATTTCAGTGTTTTTTTCCCTAGTTTAATCGCGATTAATCTAATTGTTTTCTCAAGTCAGTTGTGATTAATTTCAGTATTTTTTTCTAGTTAATTGCGATTAATCTAATTGTTTTCTCAAGTTAGTTGTGATTAATTTCAGTATTTTTTTCTAGTTAATTGCGATTAATCTAATTATTTTCTCAAGTTAGTTGTGATTAATTTTACAATTTTTCTCTAGTTTATCGCTATTAATCTCACAAATTTTTTTCTAGTTAATTGCAATTAATCTATTTTCTCAAGTTAGTTGTAATTAATTACACTATTTTTCTCTAGTTAATTGTGATTAATCTAATTATTTTCTCAAGTCAGTTGTGATTAATCTCACCATTTCTTTTCCTAGTTAATTGCTATTAATCTCACTATTTTCTCAAGTTAGTTGTGATTAATTTCAGTATTTTTTTATAGTTAATCGTGATTAATCTATTTTCTCAAGTTAGTTGTGCTTAATTTCAGTATTTTTTTCCTAGTTTAATCGCGATTAATCGAATTATTTTCTCAAGTCAGTTGTGCTTAATTTCAGTATTTTTTTCCTAGTTTAATCGCGATTAATCAAATTATTTTCTCAAGTCAGTTGTGATTAATTTCAGTATTTTTTTCCCTAGTTTAATCGCGATTAATCTCACTATTTTCTCAAGTTAGTTGTGATTAATTTCCGTATTTTTTTCCTAGTTTAATCGCGATTAATCTCACTATTTTCTCAAGTTAGTTGTGATTAATTTTACAATTTTTCTCTAGTTTATCGCTATTAATCTCACTATTTTTTTCTATTTAATTGTGATTAATCGAATTATTTTCTCAAGTTAGTTGTTATTAATTTCACTACTTTTTCTAGTTAATTGCGATTAATCTCACTATTTTTCTCTAGCTAGCTGTGATTAATTTCAATATTTTTTTCTAGTTAATCGCTATTCATCTCACTATTTCTTTTCCTAGTTAATCGAGATGAATAATTTTTTTCTCAAGTTAATTGTGATTAATTTCAGTATTTTTTTTCTAGTTCATCGTGATTAATCTCACTATTTTATCAAATTGGTTGTGACTAATGCCACTATTTTGTTCTCGTTAATCGCACTTAATATCATTATTTTCTCTAGCTAATTGCGATTCATGTCACTGCTTTTATCTAGTGAAATAGTCGGGAATATAGTTTAATTAATCACGATTGACTAGAGAAAATGAGCGAGATCAATCAAACTATTTTGTCTTCGACCAGGATTAATCACACTATTTTTTTTCTCCTCTCAATCGTGATTAATCTCACTGTTTCCTCTCGTTAACTGCGATTACATGAACATGATGAATAAGGGAGTAATCACAGGTGTTATACCGACGCTAACTCGGGTAATACAAAAAACATCCAAACCTGTTCTTCAGGTTTAAATCAGTCAATCATCTGGAGCTTCTATGTTAGGAGACCACAAAACCTGGACTTAGAGACACCAGGAACCTAAAACACAGCTCCATAAGTATGGCTCAGTTGGTAGAGCGCTGGTTCACAGGTTCCATGGATCCGTTTGTATGAATGGAGGTCTGTCAGTAACATCAAGATTCTGGATAAGTTAAGTCCAGGTGCTGTATTCCCCCGACACCAAAGGTCCAGATGATTAGTTACTGGATTTGTCTAAAAGTTTCAAATGGGCTGCTGAATATACCAGCGAACACAGGATCACGTATTAATAGTTAGCCCAGCATTAGGAATAATAAAGGCTTTCAGGTGAACTTTGTGCATTTTCAACACCTTCGGACAGAACGTCAAACAGGACACATGACCAAGCGGCCCAATCCACCAGACAGCAGGCCAGTGACAACAACGAAGACAGCACATGATGGCGATGTACTAGCCCCTGTGTTGGTCTGTAACCCTACACCAATGTGTACACACAGTATGCTAACAGATCAAAGGCTCGAGCCGGTTCCTGCAACGGCCGTATCCAGCTACGACTGGATATTTCTCTCTCTCTCTCTCTCTCTCTCTCTCTCTCTCTCTCTAAACGAAGAGCTGAATGAGTGTGTACGTGCATATGGATGATTCACACCCCAGCACTGAGGTGGCTCAGGCTCACGTTCGATGAGTCACTTCAACCATACGTCTGCTCTGCTGCCACCCACCAGCATTAATATTTAACCCAGGACCAGAAACCCTGATTATGCAGGCTCCACGACCAAACCAAACAAATCCCGGCTTCTGGTGAGGTCACGCCAACAGCTGGCGAAGATAAAGGAAGAGCTGCAATTGCAGAATCGAACCTCGCGTCAAATCGTTGGGCCTATAGACATCATGCAGACACCCACTTTGGTCAAGCATGCAGCCTGGAAATCTCCAAAAATGGCAAAGGCAGGTTGCCAGTGCACGGCTCTTCTAGTGTAGTCCTACCATAATTGTGCACGTTTTCCCAAAAACACAGGACCCAGGCGTAAGTGCACCCTGTACTGGAAGCCAAGGCACAGTTCGCAACTAGACGGACTGAGCTTCCGTGGCCCAGCAGACACACAAGCCTGATCGCTGGATTGGTGTAGAGCACATCGATATTGGGCTCTGGTCTGCCATTGGACTCACTCTGGCATAATGGCATTCTGAGCCACACGTTGAAGATTCAGATCAAGGTGCTGCTCCTGTAGAGCTCATGAGACGGGATTTGCACCCTGGACCTTCTGGTCAGTAGTTCAGTTGGCATTACTCCTACTCTCTCAGGTCCTTTGGACGAACCGGACCTCAAACGACCTCCAACCACAGCTTTTCTGAAGATGGTAGGCAAAGGGACGGCCCAGTGGCACAGGACTAACTCCAGTCCCGACAGCAATGCGTGTGGGGTGTCCGCAAACTTTTGACAACAGAGCGCATACAGTAGCTGATCACAGCTAACGCACAGACCGAGGTAACCTTACTCCACACCATTGTTTTAATGTCCCTGTAATACACCCTTTAGTAACACGATGACAGGCGTCCTGCTGATGAGGTGCGTTAGAGGTAAGGGAGTGCCTAAAGGTACCAGGACAAGGTACCAGTCTATTGCAGGCCCGGGATTCAAACCCAGGTCTTCAGGCTCTTAGAAGCGAGTCACCAAAAGTGCTCCCAACTTTGTAACCCCCGGGATATCCAAAGTTGGACCGTGGTGACAGAGGCAGGACTATTATCCAGAGGTTTGTGAGGCGCCTTCATCGAGTCCCTTAATAAATAAGACCTTTAAGCTTCCAAAAATGCTCTAAACACACACAACTCTGCGTTTGGTTCGTTCCAACACCCAGCATTCTGGTTCTCCGAAGCGGAGCGCCCAATCAATTAGGACGTCCATGACCGAGTCCAAGACAGTCTTTCATTGGTCCAGTAAAGTGAGCCTGAAGGAGCACGAGAACTGTCTGGCAGCCAAAAGTATGTAGACACCAAGCAAGCAAACAATGAAATCTCGTTTTGCCAGTGGGCTGTAAGAGCCGTGTTTGTGAAGTAGAAACATCTAGAACCAGGTTATCATGACGTCAAAGCCGCATGCAAGCTCACCGAAAAAGCAGAAGCTCTCACTACGGAATTCCAGACTGCTTCTGCCAGGACAAGGCCTCAACATGAGCTACACAGATTAGGCTGACAATATGTCAGCTGTGAGCCTGGCGATAGTTTGATCCGATTTGCTCCGTACCATACCACTTTATATTTAAACATCAAAATCCGTACCGTGCGCCGGTGGATGCTTAGTGCCAGGACTGGAAAACCCCCGGCTCCACGTGCAGTAATGCGCTTATGAAGCGGACAGCACCGTGGTGCTGAAACGCAGCTGCTGCTCACTCAGACCAGAGGATCATGAGCTCCGCATATTAGAATCAGACCGGATTAAAGGGCGATCGGGGTCAGTTTCTAGTAACGTGCCACCAGCCCACGAAAAGCCGTTCCAACCTTCCCAAGCCCCGATCGATTTGAGTCACTCACTTGAGCATGGACTGCTCCTTCTCCTCCTCTCTCTTCTGGCGCTCCATGACGTCGAGGATGATCCTCCTCTCTTCCTCGGTGAGGTGGCTCAGGTCAGGCATGTCGGCCGGGCCCCGGTGCGCGAGCGGAGCAGCCATCTTCACGCACACGCACACGCACTCTGAAGCACACACATGCAAATGCAGGCTTAATCAGGGAAGTGCCATTACAGATCGGTGCGTCTATCATGAGGGTCAGATGATGGTCATCATCATCATCACCGTTACCTTTGCTTTGCTTTAGGACAGCATGTGGCGCTGTTTTAGTATGGGCTGAAGAAAGATGCAGCGTTTAAAGGCCACCCCAAAATTTCTGCCACATCACTGGCTTTCAGCTCGCCGTGGCCGGGTGCTGGAGTGCTTCGCCTTTGGTTTTGGGTCTGGCTGCTGGAATGCCCCAACTTATGCTGGTCCCACTGGACCCCAATGGGATGTTTAAGTGTTTCATCAGTAGACCAGCGCTCTGAACACGACACTGAACATATTGGTGATGCCCACAAATATTTGCGCTGGTTGACTTACTATTATTACTTGAAACGAACGTATAAATTGGTGTTAGGTGTACCATGACAGCCTTCTTTATTTGATTTTTAAAAACACCAGACTAATTGCCTATGCCAGTACACAAGGTGTGGTGGTTTGCTTAGAGTATTTGATGTAATAGCCATAAATAGCTCGGAAAAACGTAAACCACCTTGACTCTTAAGGCAATGCAAAATACAATACTAGCCATCAACACCTATGTGTGTGCATGTAGTTTAGGAACCGCGGTTTTAGCCTAATATTAGTAGAATACTAATTCACTTAAAAATACCCTATTATACCTTGTGGCCACCGCTAGACATCCCTTGGCCCCCCATGGGCCACCCCAGATAAAAACTCCCAGTACCGCCTCTGGTACCAATGGACATGGCAGTGAATTCAAAGATGGAAACATCACGAGACAAACACACACAATTGAAAACAGTCATAAATAGACGTCGTGTTAAGGTGACATCGAGCAAAAATCTTGACTGAGCCCGTGTTAGGTGTAGAATATTAGATATCTCACCCTCTCCGGACCGACAGATGTTCCAAAGCAGCCGTTTATCTCTCCATCATCCGGTTAAATCCCTCCTAGCCCATCGCTCTCCAAACCCGGCTCTCATCCTTAAAAACCCCAAACCACGGCCAGTCCCGCTCGAGTTCGGTTCGAATCCCTCAGGTCCGAGCTTCTCTCCGCCAGGTTTGCGATTCCTCAAGGTTTCATAAACGCCTCGGAAAAAAATGGACGCGGCTCGGCAGCGACAGCGGCGCTCGGTCATTGACGGCCGGAGAGAGAGCAGCTGCAAAGCCCGGACTGGATCAACGCGGCGGGATCCGGAAACCCACAGTCTAAAAATATCCCACTCTCACTGTGGTCCCTAAAACCACGCCCACAGCGAGCTGCTCTGCTCTGATTGGGCAGAGAGGATAGACGAGCTTATAAAGGAGCTTTTAAAGCTCAGAACCGTATCTACACGGCTCTTATAAAATAAAATAAAGAATCAAACGTTAGATTGTACGTATCGAGATTAATTTTAAGATTTGAATGGTGCAGTTACATCATATTTACATAAAAGTAAGCAGATAATGAAATACTAGAAACGTTACTGCTTGGTTTTGAAAGTGACGCTGATTTCAAAGGTTTTCTAGCGTAATTTATTACATTTTTCTATACTAATATTTCAATAAAGGAATATATAATTTAATATTTTGAGAGTTTGCATGTTCTCCGCGTGTCCATGTGGGTTTACTACAGGCACTCAACTTTCCTTCCACAAAGACGTGTCAGGTCAACTGGTGTCTCTGAAGTGTCCAAGTGTGAGTGAGTGTGTGTAAAACAATAACTACATACAGTCTGCGCAGGATGCAGACAAGATGCAGAGGTACTGCAGGGCCGGGAGCGGTGGTCAGTGTAGTGCCAGTCTGGCCACTTCCTCCTCTGCATGATGCCAAGCTGGCCATAGAGTCTTGCATTTATGGAAGCCAACTTACATAATAAACCCAATGAGTGTGTGCTGAAGTTTATTATTTCAGATCACCTGGTTGAAGAACCTGGTAATGCATCCTATTAATCCCACACATTCTGACACATCCAGAGCACACAGAGGAAACTCAAAGCTGGAGCAACCATGGCAAACTCTACAGAGCAATCCCGGGATGCCCGTGCCTGATCCAGGCCCGTTTCCCCTTCAGCCATTCTTTTGTACAGATATGGCACATAACTAATATTTGTCACGACATGCCACTAAAATACACATTCAAGTTCAGCACAGTCTCTAACAACCAGCTCATAAATCTGATCGTGCTTGGGATTACCCGAGGAAAAGTTGAAGCGATCGTAAGCATGTTCCCGAAGCCGCGCTCAGCCGGATTAAAGCTAAAGCTGAGATTGAAATGATTGGATTACAGAGGGAAAGCCAAACTCGTATTAAAGCTGCACCACTCCTTACAGCGGCAAGTCCGTGATCGGGTATGGCGTTATGGCAGCAGGGCGGGGCCTAAAATCATACAGATACAGCCCGGCGACACATTAACATCAGAGCGGGTGGGGGTGAGCTCAGTGATGTTGATCACGGCTGGTTTTTAGGACTGCTCATATGCTGGGATTTTCAGCAGTCTTTTGAGTTTACCTTGAGGCAGATGGGCTACAACAGACAGACCCTTCCCAGTTTTGATACTGTTCTTTACCAAACGTTCCTCGAGTCTAAGGGACGTCGCACGTCCAACGCAAACGTGTCATCCGATTTATTCAGGACAATGCAAATTATTATTATACATAAAATAAAACTTTCGCCGGCGATAAAAACAAACCGACAAACCACTGTAGTGTCTGCGCCTCACGATGCGGCTCCTGTATCTTCAGTCTGCCACTCCACTGCCAGCCTTTTCAAACTTGGATCTAGACGAACTTGGAACATTTTCTCGATTTGACTTGCTCAAAAAGTGTCCAGGTTCAGGACGATGTCAAGAAAAATAATTGTGTTAGTAGTAACTAATCATGAGTAAAAGCTTAAAGTAGCTTTTTTACATTTACAGCATTTAGCAGACACCCTTATCCAGAGCGACTTACAATTGGTACAGTCTTACAATCCAAGCAATTGTGGGTTAGGGGCCTTGCTCAAGGACCCAACAGCGGCAGCTTGGCAGAGGTGGGATTTGAACCCTGGACCTTTTGGGCCATAGTCCAGTACCTTAACCGCAATGCTACCACAGTCCCACAAAGAAACGAACGGGGATTGAACTCATGATCTTCAGTTTACGAGACCGACGCCTTCACACTTGGCCATCACGCCATTCTTTGACAGACAAATCAAATGGTGTTTATAAAAAACAGGTTGTGTGTGCTGTTCTCTTTTCCAAAATTGCATGCACCCAATAATTGTTTGCATTTTTCTGTGAGCAGCAACAGGACATCTTCATCACTTGAAGACATTTTTTTGCATTTGCATTTTAAATTTGCGTCACATCCGTCGTGCAACAGCCTCGAAAGGAATTCAATACAGACAGAGAACTGGAGGTAATAATTATGTACAAATATTTTATTTCGGAACAAATCGCTGAGCATTTCGCCTAACAAACATTACAAAGTCCTCGCGTTAAAAGGCGTCCGATCTGAACGAGCTCACTTCGGGAGCTGGAGTTCAGTTAATCTGACCAGGTGCCAAACTGTTGCATAACCACGCGATGTTTACAAGAGCAAGATCTATTACGCAGTGATCCATTAACCGACTCGGAAACGGACGTTCAGCTCTTTAATCTGGGGCTCCGATCAGAAACATCTTCCCTCCTTGTGCGAGGCTGAGGTTCGAGCCCTTCTGCACGATCAGGTATTATTCCACTACAGTCACCACATGTTTCTCCTTCTCGGTCACCACGGGAACGGAGCCCGGCTTGCTGTGTTTGCGCACATTTTGTTCCCTGCAAGAAAAAAAAAAAAAAGGAATGAGAATGACGTGGGACTCAAACATTCATTTATCCCTGCTGCAGGTGAGTCAAGCGGCACAAACACGCCCAACTCTTAGCAGGACCGTTAGAGAAATAGTATGAAGTGGTGGACAGGTGAGATGGGATCTTGGGATATGTAGTTTCATATCTGACTATAGTCGTTCTAGAAACAACAGTGGCTCATCCAGTCCAATGCAGGCTGACCATACCAGATTGTGAAACCCTATCACATCCTATACAGTGATCTATATGGCTAAATATTTTTGGAACACCACAATATTTCCACTTCTAATGTTCCTTCTCCAAGCGGGTTAGAGTAAAAGGTCAGATATCGATGCCACATATTAAGAAAAGCGACAGTATGACAAATCAAAAGCCGTATCATCCTTCACCAGGACAACCAGAGAAATTAAAAGCAAGGTACAGCGCCAGCGCCACGCTGTGCCCAGAAGCAACCGAGGAGCCTGGCACCAACAGCAGAGATCCATGTGGACCTTCCGCTTCCTGCTGCCCCGCGCCAAGCAGGATGTGCCAACGCAACCGAGATGACACGGCCAACACGGAAAGCAGCCTCCTGTGCTAATCGGAACCAGTGGGTTCCCAGCTCCAAATTAAATGAAGCCATTTAAGTCATATACACTCCTGTAAGGATTTAAATGGGGAGAAACATTATGAGTATCAAATCATTTGATGCCTTGCTTAACAAGGCTATAATATATATATATATATATATATATATATATATATATATATATATATATATATATATATATATATATATATTCTCAGATATAGGACTCTTCAGATCAGACCTGGACATTGAAAGAAGTCGACAACAAAACTACTTTTAGCACAATTTTCTAAGAAAGTAAAAAAAAAAAAGTCCAAAAATAAATAAAATGTTACAGTATACATTTAAAATCCTTTTCTTTCCACTTCATTTTTGGGAGGTTGGTTGAGGTCATGTTGAAGGTTGGAATCCTGAACGCTGGGATCATTTGCGACTGAGGAGGGCACTTACTTTCGGCGTCTCGCCTCCCTCATCTCCCGCAGCTCCCGTCTCTGTTTGTAGATGTCTCTGGGCAGGTGGCGATGGCGGGCGATCCGCTTCACCTGCGGATGGTGCTGGAACTTCTCCTTCAGCTTTTGGTTGTACTGAATGGCAGCTTTTTCTCTGCCGGTAAGCTGAGGATGGAGGAAGAGCAAACGACAGGAAATATTAACCAGAAGATCTCAAGGCATGAACACAGCGAATCACGGCCTTTTTGGATCCATAATCAGAGTGAATCCAACATGAGATCCCTTAAACAGTTCAATGCCGGGCGCCTCCTCTCCCTTGCCGTCCCATAAAACTGCTCCTCCAAAGGCCGCTTCACTGAAAGCTTTCATTCTAATTAAAAGCGATATTTTTCGGCTCCCACCAAATGTAATTCATTTCAGCCTAATGGCTGCTGATGCCATGGAAGCGCAGTGCTTCTCTCAACAAAAGCAGGGCTTGTTAAACCGCCCAGGTCTGTAAAGCCTAGACGTCGCCTTTAATACGCACTTTGCGGTATGAAGCCGACTTAAACAGGTACTGTATCGTTCCATGAAGAATGTGACCCCAGGCTAAACAGGGAGGAAGCAGATTAGGGCGATTCCATGGAATTCACAGTTGGAAATGGTTTCATTTTAGAGCGATGGTTGCTGATGGTTACATCGCTCTCTTGAGCTGGTGGAAGTGTTCTTTAATGAACGTCCATGTCATTATAAAAACACAAATTAAAAGGCACTTTCAAAAACATGCCACCTTTTGGTGTTTTGTTTTTATTTTGAAGGGGAGAAAATACACAACTGCTGATCTGGGGGTTTTCATACACAGCAGTCTCTAGAGTTTACTCAGGATGGTGTCCAAGACAAAACGGTTGCAGGATGGAACGGGACAGGAATGGATGGGACAAGAATGGAATGCAAGGGACTGGATGGGACAGGAACGGAAGGCACAGGACAGGAATGAAAGGGACAGGACGGAATGGGACAGGACAGGAATGGAATGGCAGGGACGTGACAGGACAGGAACGGAAGAAAAAAACAGGAACAGCAATGGAATGGACAGGAATGAAAGGGAGGAGAAAGGAAGGGACAGGATGGGAATGGACTGCAAGGGACGGGACAGGAATGGAATGCCAAGGAATGAAAGGGACAAGACGGGATAGGAATGGAATGGATGGGACAGAACAGGAATAGCAATGGAAGGGACAAGACGGAATGAAACAGCAAGGAATGAAAAGGGACAAGACGGGACAGGACGGAATGGAATGCAAGGGACGGGACAGAAATGGAATGCCAAGGAATGAAAGAGACAAGACGAGACAGAAATGGAATGGAATGGATGGGACAGGAATAGCAATGGAAGGGACAAGACGGGACAGGACAGGAACGGAAGGGACGGGACAGGAATAGTAATGGAAGGGACAAGACGGGACAGGACAGGAACGGAAGGGACGGGACAGGAATAGTAATGGAAGGGACAAGACGGAACAGGAATGGAAGGGAAGGGACAGGACGGGACAGGACAGGACCAGAAGGAACAGGACAGGAATAGTAAAATGGAAGGGACAAGACGGGACAGGAATGGAATGGAATGGACAGGACAGGACCAGAAGGAACAGGACAGGAATAGTAAAATGGAAGGGACAAGACGGGACAGGAATGGAATGGAAGGGACAAGACAGGACAGGAATGGCATGGAATGGACGGGACGGGACAGGACAGGAACTGAAGGAACAGGACAGGAATAGTAATGGAAGGGACAGAACAGGACAGGAATGGAATGCAAGGGACGGGACAGGTCGAGACAGAAATGGAATGAAATGGACAGGACGGAACAGGTTGAGAATGGAAGGGCTCAAACTTCTGCCACTTTAAGATCGAGTTGAATTCTCTTATCCACTAAAGCACCGTTTAAATAAATAAAGCAGTCAAACAATTCCTTTTTCTGCTTTTTCCACCTTATTTTTCACGTGGCACCCTGCACCTCCGAAATTTGTGGATTTGAATGCACTCAGTTACACCTCAAATTAAGTTTACACACTTTAAACTGGACGCTCACAGTCCCTAATAAAACTAACATTGGACGACCAGCATCCAGCCGACCATGTCAAGCGTTGACTGTTCTGAGGGATGCCTTCAGAAACAGAAGGGCTGTCCGACAGTGACTGCCATCCAGAGGACCTCTCAAAGGCCTGCTGCTTTATTCAGCATCTCGGAATTTAATTAGAAGCCCTTCCTGATGGTACGATGCTTCATTATTTTATTCGGAGCGGCCCCGCTTTAAGTGATTGAACGATTTCTGTTGCTGATGGCCGCGCTGCTCGTTCGGTCCAGTTAAGTGCAGGTTGTCAAAATAAATCTCATCAAATCTCTTATTTAAAGCACAGTGTGGAGAGGGGCCAAAGGAAAACATTAAGGACCAGAGTCAACGCTGCTCCAACAGGGTGGAGAGACCTCTCATGAATACACACAAGCGTGGTTTCGCGTCATTCGCGTTAACACACGCGTGGCTCCTCGACAAGAGAGCAGCCCGTCTGTTCCGTGTTCATGCGCTCGCCGACATCATAAAATCCCATTACAGCACTTTGATGAGAGCATCCAGGTCCTTTCCTGGCACAGGCCGGATGCTGGCAACCCTGCCACGAAGCCACTTATTGAAAGTGAATCCGTTCCATCCCGCACATCAGTTTAAGAGCCTGGCAGCAGCCTGTACTGTTGATCTGGTCAGATTTTCTCCACGTCCACACACTCAGCGTGCCGGCAGGGAGCCACGGAAGTGACAAAGCCTCCGTATTGTGCACTTCCATTAAAGGTAGAGTCAGCAATTTGGGCTGAAGTTAACTGCTGCAAAACTTACACCCCAATACAGCCGGACTGTGTACAATGCCCGGGCAAGAAACACGCATCCGTTCACCCGTCCTTTTAAAAATCCACAAAGCAATTTGACCGGGGCGCTCAAACTGTCACATAAGCTGAAGGGTAAGGGCTCTCACCACTCCCAGTTTCTCCGAGGCGTTGGCCTTCCAGATGCGGATGTTCATCTCGTCCGAGGCGCTCAGGATGTATTTGTTGTCCGCTGACCATTTCACACTGATGACGTGCTGCATGCGCTTGGTGTGGTACACCTCCCTGAAAAGAAGAGGAGAGACAAAAGCAATGGAAGGGACAGGAGTGGAAGTGATGGGACAGGACAAAACGGAAACGGAATGGAAGGGAAGCGACAAAACATGACGAGAAGGGAAGGGAAAGGACATGGCGGGAAGGGAAGGGAATGGACAGGACATGACAGGAAGGGACGGGACGGGACGAGACAGGACAGGAAGGGGCATCACAGGAATGGAAGGGAAGGGACAGGAAGGAACAGGACAAGACATGACAGGAATGGAAAGGGAAGGGACAGGACAGGAAAGAACGAGACAGGACAGGATGGGACAGGACATGACATTATGGGAATGGGAAGGGGCGGGACAGGACAGGAAGAGACGGGACATGACAGGAAGGGACGGGAAGGGACAGGACAGAACAAGACGAGACAAGACAGAAAGGGACGGGACAGGACATGACGGGAATGGAAGGGGCGAGACAGGACAGGAATGTAAGAGAAGGGATGGGACAGGACAGGAAGGGACAGAACGTGACAGGAATGGTAGGGATGGGACATGACATGACAGGACAGGAAAAGACGGGAAGGGACAGGACATGACAGGACAGGAAATGACAGGAATGGAAGTGACGGGACATGACAGGAATGGAAGGGACGGGACGGGACATGACAGGACAGGACAAGACAAGACGGGAAGGGACGGGACGGGACATGACAGGACAGGACAAGACAAGACGGGAAGGGACGGGACGGGACATGACAGGACAGGACAAGACAAGACGGGACGGGAAGGGATAGAACATGACGGGACAGGACAAGACGGGAAGGGACAGGAATGGAAGAGAAGAGAAGAAAAGACAAGAGAATGAATGTCCCCAGGTCTACTTTCAACACATTCCCATCAGACACCTACTGACATGCATACAGTATTAATACTGGGATGCTCCAAAGACTTTGTTCCCTTTATCTGCCATCTGCATACTTTCTGCTCTTTGGGCCAAAAAGCACACGTTTTAAAAAGAAAAACATTTTAATCAGAAACAGGTTCATGTCCGGCCGGATCAGAGAGTGTAAATGAACTGAGAAAGCCAACAGATGAAGCTTAGGGACCGTTAGAACTCTGAAAGCGCATGGCTCCGCCCCCGCAAGGCGTTTAAATAGCAGAGGATGACAGCAGGACCTCCTCACTCACCTGCTGTGGCCTTTGTCTTTGGGAAAGATGCGAATGGTTTTGTCGAAGCTGGCGGAAACGAACTCTTTCCCCGTGGGCGAGTAGTCCACATCCAGGACGGCGGACACGTGGTCCATGTGCACGGTCACCGGGGCGTCCAAGCGCCTCATGTCGTAGGTGTACAGACTGACCGGAGAGAGGGAAGAAAGAACAGCCAGTATTGCACCATGCCATGATTATCCACAACTCAAATCCCATTTCTGCTTTCATGGCGAATAAACCATTGATGCAACACCATAGAATTGATCTGAAATAAACATTTATCAGGGATTCTAACTTTCTTAACCCTGACCCCACCCAAAACGTGTGTTCGCATGTTATAGCTATTATAACCTGATACTTTTTCCAACATTTATCTTGGAAACCAATGGGTGGAGCAGAAGTGCGCCACTGCCAAACCACTTTTCCGGCGCACTGTAGCAAACATGACGTGACTTACTTGTAGTCCTCGTTGGCGCAGGTGAAATAATAAGCTTCCATGGGGTTCCAGCACAGCGTGTTACTCCTTAATTGCATTACCACCTGAAATGGGGCACAGAATCGCCACCGATGTTGAGGTAACCAAAGATGCAAAGACGCCGAATTTCAAGGCCGTGCTCATACCTTCTTAAGTGGTGAGGACTCCCTGGTGTCGTACAATACGACGCTTCGGTCCGAGGCGCAGCTCGCCAGAAGTTCGGTCTGCAAAAGATGTCAAAGAACCTACTGGCACGTTTTTGGGAGCTAGCAGGGAAAGTAGAGTACTTAAAAAGTCCTGCCAAAACGCAAAGACCACACTGAAGATGAACCCAGGTCCACGGGCCCCATGTGAAGCATGGTAGCAATATGATAATACGATTACTTGTTCCTCTGACCTCTACAGGATTGTAGCGGACGCAGCTGAAGCTGTCCACCCCCCAGCTGAAGGAGCGGACGGGGCTGCTCCTCTGCTCGTCCCAAATATCGACCGTCTGACCACACGTGGCGAACGTGGCCTCACTCTGGTGGTGGTCGATACTCGTGTACACAGCCTAGGGAAAAGGTCAGCACAGATCGTCATGTAGCAGCCGTGTCCACATACTTTCGGTCCAACCACGTTATACCTTTCCAAGGATGGTGTTCAACGGCTCTTCCCGCACGCCGTGACCAGGGGGCTCCGTGCGCCACTGTTTGATGGTTTTGTCATCTCCAACCTGTTACAGAACGAGGTCAGAACTTCGCTGCCACCAACATTGGCGTCACGTAAATATGATGTTTAAAAAAAAAGAAAAGTAAAAGCACCGTGAAAAAGGACGTCCCGCAAAACCGAGAGCAAATCCCCCTCACGAACCCCTCGTGAGCCTGGATCGAGCGCTGGCATTCCCGCTTGCTCAGGTTCCAAAGTTTCACCTAAAGCACACAAACGACATTGAAACCGCAGTGAAGTGGAGCTGCTCACATGGAGCGTGAATATGAATCGCAGGCGCAGCTCATGTCCCGCCCCTCGGCCTTTTACCTCTCCATCACAGGCCCCTGACAGCACCGTGGACAGACTCTTGGCGTGCCTGGCCATGCAGTTGATTCCGTCTCTGTGACCGTCCAGAGACGCCACGAAGGGCTTGGCGAATATGCGGTCCAGCTTGGTGGCATTTAGAGCTCGGGTGTATTCTCGCGGCACTTCAAACGGGTGGAGCTGAGGGTCGTAGTTCCTGGGTACTACAGAAAGGCACGGCAGAGCGACAAAACCACACGTTAATATAGAAAAGCACCAATAGAGGGTAACTAGTGATCAGGAGGTCCAGGGTTCAATCCCACCTCTGCCAAGCTGCCACAGTTGGGTCCCTGAGCAAGGCCCTTAACCCACAATTGCTTTGACTGTAAGGTTGTTGGAGCCGGAAGTCACTCCGATGATAAATGACTCAATGTTACTACTGTATAGCGACAAACTCCACTTTGCTTTGAGCAAGTACAAGTCAAGTTGACTTGAGTCTCCCGTCATGAGTCCAGTCGAGTCTCCAGGCACGAGTCCCAGGACACAAGTCCCAGTTGAGTTGAGTCTCCAGATACGAGTCCCAGTCAAATCGAGCCTCTGGGTGAGAGTCCGAGTTGAGTTGACTCGAGTCTATGGGCATGACTCCCAGTCGAGTTGAGTCTCCAGAAACAAGTCTCCTTGCATGAGTACCAGTCGAATATAGTCTCCACATGAGTCCCAGTCAAATCGAGTCTCTGGGTATGAGTACCAGTTGAGTTGAGTCGAGTCTCCAGGCATGACTCACAGTCGAGCTGACTTTCCAAGAGTGAGTCCCAGTCAAATTGAGTCTCTGCTTGTGAGTACCAGTCCAGTTGAGTATCCGAACACGAGTCCCAGTAGAATAGAGTCTCCACATATGAGTCCCAGTCAAGTTGAGTTAATTATCTGGCTCTGAGTCCCAGTCGAGTCAAATCTCAGGGACACGAGTCTCAGTCAAGTCCCAGACGAGTCAAGTCAAGCCAAGTCTCTGGGTGTGAGTCTCAGTCAAATCTCCGGGAACGAGTCCTAGACAAGTCAAGTCACTGTCCGCCTATCTCTGGGCACGAGTCCCATTCGAGTCTAGTCTTTTGGGCACGAGTCCTAGTTTGAGGGTCCTAGCTGAATGTCAAATAAGCTTTGACCCAGATACAAGTTACAAAGCTGCTAAACTTAATCCGCAAGTCCAACTGAAAATAAATATAATAATCCCTAATATGAATAAAATCTACAGTTTTTAATTCTGTTTTTAGTCAGCTACGTTTTTTACACTGTCTCAACGGAACACACGTATCAACACAACCGGGCTGAATCCCAAATTCACACGAAGTGCACTACAAAATATGTAGAAGCCGCTATGAAATAGCCCTATGTAGTTTTTGCGCTTATAAAGGTCTGTTAAAACACAGCCGTTTTGGGATACAGCCCTCATGTAAAAGCGTTCTCCGTTAGCTTAGCATAACATCACAACCTTTACTCAACTCCCGCGCTGTTAAATATATCTTTCTTTCGTAGTTTCCCCGGACATAATCGTCCGGATTTCCTGCCAAGCCAACTTTAACCTTCATACTTTTCTTAAGCAAAGGTTTTTTCTCCATAAATCTACTGATATGGTATTTTTTTACACAAAATACAATATAACGCTCAAAAAAACCCCCACAGCGACGCGAAACGTGCCTCCACACGTGAACGTGTACGCAGGCAGGCCACGTGGTATGGGAGGGGCGTCGTGATGTTACGTCGAAACAAACATATAGCGACGGTTACGGTTTTGAGCTTTGTAATAAATGTGTACGGTTTTAATAATACAAATAAAACTTTTAATATAATCGTTTCCAGTGTAATCGTTTTTAATTTTACTACAGAGTATTAGTGGCACTGTAGTGCGCTGGTTGTAGTTAACAGGATGCGATGTACGATACGACCCAAATGTTTTTTCATGATTTAGGGAGATGGCGCCTCCCTGCTGTTTTTACTGCCATATTGCAGGTTTTTTAAAATTCACGCAAACGTGTAAAGAATAAAAGTATGTAAATTAAAATTTAAAAATACAATGAAATAATTAACATTCAAAATAATTTAAAATAACACACAATATCATATGATGATATGAAATATATTAAACTATATGGTTTTTTTTAAACAACTATTTGACAATCTTTGACACAAACGGTTTGACGAATGATTTTTTGAAA
Organism: Ancistrus triradiatus; assembly: GCA_025084515.1. Taxonomy (NCBI): domain Eukaryota; kingdom Metazoa; phylum Chordata; class Actinopteri; order Siluriformes; family Loricariidae; genus Ancistrus; species Ancistrus triradiatus. Next base: position 252,781 of record JAJAGP010000704.1, on the reverse strand, counting down.
ACGCTTGTGTGAGCGTAATCTAAGAATCTCTGTAATCCCCTAAGCTGTTTATTAACAATGAAATTACCCAAGCACTGCTGGTAAAAAAAAATGAAAATTAACCCCAGACCCCAGAGCCGATTTTAAATGGAGACTCGTCCTCATATAGCTGTAAAAACTCATACGTAATGCAGATAGTGTCCCCCGCCAGAGGGCGCTCTGTTTTTTTAATCTGATTTGTCAGGGCTGACAGGAAGAAGAGGATGTTCCGCACATGGAGTGTAAACATTAGGCTGTGGCTTTACACAGCGGTGCGGTGAATAAAATGGAAATAATCGGCAGCAGCACACGTTCGATGAGTCAGTGTTTTGAAGAATCGCGAAAAAAGAGAATCGGCAGCCCCCCCTTCCATCATATAACCGCAAATGGGCTGTGAGCCTGAGGTGAGTGGTTTTTTCCCCCCAGCTAAATTAACTGAAATATCAGAGGACTGTATAGTGACAGGGGAGCTTTTTTAATAATATATACGAATAATTAATGTTACACATGGTTGCTTTTTTTTCACGGCTCCAGATAGTTCGGTGGTCGGATATGAAATCTCATTCATTTTGAGGGCTCGTTCGGTAGATTATTAGTGAGCATGTATCAAACCTGGTTCAGAAAACGACTCATTCATTTAGACTGCAGGTTGTTTTAAAAAACGAATAATATTTACTCGTCTAGAAACCAGCAGTGTGCATCAGGTTGTAACTTTATTTTAAGATAATGCCCCAAGGTTAGCGAAAAATACCAGCGGAGTACTACATTACCCCACAATTCCGCAAGCGCAATTCACCAATCAGAAAACGTCGCTCTGACCAAGTGGATCGAAGCAGGCTCCGCCCCATTTTTATTAACGGTCTCAACGGAGCTCTGTGCCCAATAATGGTGGAATTGAATAATAAAACTAAAACGTCGGCCGATAGAAATCATTTATATACTCAAAAGCCCCTGACACTATATTATCATTTATAAAAACACTAAAACAAATGAAATAGCAGTTTTTTACAGGGAAACTACTCGATATAACGCAATGCCTTTTTGGGACCCTGAAGTTCTTTGTCCCCTCATAAATACGATACGTACGCCAGTTTTTTTTCCCCCAATTCAAACCTGACCTGGAAAGCAACAGCTGGGACTCGGGAAGGCCTTATTATGACGCTGATTTATTATTAATGCCTTTAAAAGATTTTTTTCTTTTTCGCTCTAGTGGTTTTTTGTCCACCGTGAAAAATACGAAGATGCTCTGGATGAACAGAAAGCCATGAAGTTCCGGGGCCCGATCTAAATTACAGGAAAGAAACAATATCAGGTGAAAGCACCGAGCATCAACCGCCCAGAAACATCACCCCTGTCTTTACGTGTTTATTATTTAGAGGGATGTGGGTTTGTTTCGGGCTGTGTGGGTTTTGACTGTGGATGAAATGTTCAGGGCGCCCCTAGAGGGATTACCAAAGCCTGTCTTCTCCCTGGTTCCGAATAACAAAACCTGTCCTATGAAGAGAGAGACGTTTTTTTTTGGAGGGTATAGCCCCTCGGGACCCTACAGTCGTCTCGGCGAGAAGAAGCAAGCTCTGGAAGCGTGGTGAGAAACTGGTAAGAAGAAAAAAGAATCCTGGCACCTGGCCCGTGGGCGTTGAGTTTGAGAAGTTTTTAAAATGTACCGCACTGTCACTAAATCTAAATCTGCCTGGGCAAACAACGATCTGATTGGATGTTCTGATATGATTTCTCAAAAGGAAAGAAGCCACCAACACCTGCCCACCTGACCCTGTGTGCTGCAGCTGGAGCTGAGCATCCACGAGGAACCGGGCCGATCCTTTTCCCAGGGCATCGCCGTCCTGCAGCAGCTCTGCTCCCATTTCATCCCTTCAAAACCCCTGGCACTGGCTCAAAAACTGGCAACCAGTTACCAGAGCCTCCTGCACTGGCTTCCCCGAGGACCTGCAGGACCCCTTCAGAGGACTCGACCCCGACTCAAAGCCTGCCTGCATGTGTTTTGTCAGAAAACAAGGGTACAGGTTTCCTCTGGGGTTGGTGTGACATATGAATCTGGGACCCGCATTCACAAAACCGTGTGTTAAAGAAGGGGAAAAACCTTCTTACATGCGTGTTCTGTGTTTTCTTTAAAAAAAAAAAAAAGTTATGAAAAGTGTTATTCTTGAAGTCCACTTAAGAGTGAAGCTTTTTTGTCCCCGGAGCTCTTTGTCGGAGTCCCTTTTCTTTCGAAATTTTAAGAACAATGGTATTTTTGAAAACAAATAGGAAATTAAAAATGCCCGTCTTGCAACATGGATTACATAGCTTTTCGTAAAACAACAATGAAGAATTTTCTTAAGAAGACCTCAAGAAATTTTTTTTTTTTTATTGAAGAAAAATGAGAAGTTTGTTTTTCCGAGAAATGCATTTCAGAACATTCTTTAACTTCTTCCTTATTGTTAAGCTCTTTTATCTTAAGAAAAAAGCAAAATCTTACAAGGGTGTTTTTTTGTAAACTTCATTCTTAAAGAAAAAAAAAAGTGACAAATTATTCTTAAAATGTTAAGGATTATCTTTTACTGTTTAACATTCTTCTTAAGAACATTTCCAAGAAAAACAAGTGGTATTGCAATTTAAGAAACATTCTTATGAACTGCTTAGTGTTCCCGTCGTTCCAAGTTTTTTTTTTAAGAATGCATCTTAACTCTTGTTTTTACCATTTTCATTTCTTAAGGAAAAAAGCTTACAAAAAATTGTTTATTATTCTTGGAAATAACGTAAGAAATGATCTTTTTTCTGAACTCTTTTTTCTTAAAAAAAACAATTCCTGAAAAACATTATGTTCTTAAACATTTTCTTAACCTTAACCTTACTATAGCAAAACAAAAAAACGCTCGTCTTGGGCTGTAAGAGTTGAACAAGATAAGCATTGAAATTTTTTTTTCCACCGTCACTCCAGAATTAATCGGAATTATCGGTAGAATTTTATTTCCTCTTGGGATCGTCGTTTTTTTTTTTTTCGGCGCGGATTAAACTAAATAACGGAAATGAAACGTTAAAATTCAAATTCAGAACTCACGCCGTGAATTGTGCATAAAAGCCAAAAGATTTTCTTATAATTATTATTAATTAAGATTCTTAAGACACTATTTGAGAACTTCCAAAGGTTTTTTCTTTTTCGACAATTGCATTTAAGAACATTTGTCTATTTTTTAGGCTCCTAACAGAGATACTGAAGATTCAGCAGTTCTCATTTGTGCTGGAGAAAAGCAAGAACGCCCAGGAGGTGGCCGAGGAGGCTCTGAAAAGCCTGCAGCTACAAGAACCAACGCTCCAAATCATTTCCGAGGTGAGACGTAGCGCCACCTACGCTACAGGAGGCCTGACTGGACGTTTTTATTACTTTATCTCACCATTCCGAGGTGAAAATCCCAGATGACTTCATCCCTGTATAGATGTAGTAATAAAGTGTTCCTAATAAAGTGCTCAGTGAGTGTAACACCACACCTAATGCAGCTCTGTTCCTGCTGTATTCACAGGTGATGGGTGAAGATCTGAACCCGGAGAAGATGCGAGAAGAGAACCAGGATGGTGAGGGTTTATCAGGACTTACCATGAAGGACTTTGACCAGAGGTGGTGGAGTAAACTCCGAACAAGCCTGCTTATGAAAGACGTTACAATAAAAAAAATCCAGTGAAAGTGGAACAGATCCCAGACGAATGTAACCTCGACGGATTTTACTATGAAATGTTTAACGTGTTTTGGGTTTTAACGTTTTAACATCATAAAGTCTTGTTTTTCCATGTGTCTGATTCTTAATAATAAAGGTTTATATATATTTTTTACATAATCTTGATTGTTACTCCTTGGATTTGAGTCGATTCCAGTAGAGAAGAAATACTTTTTTTGTATTTGAGAGAGAGTAAAAAGACCATTGCATGTCCCTTTAGTCCATCATGTACCTTCTCTTTAATTTATGACGTCTATATATTACTTAATTTTGTTCAATAACATACAAAACGAAGGCTTAAACGTTCTTATTCACAAAGTTTGAGAGCCACTGGTTTAAAATGAAGCATAGCTACAGAGCTTTTCTGGACACCTCTTATGATTCCATGTGTGAAGTCACATTAACCCGCAAGGCTCGGGCTTCTTGAAGAACGCATTTTCCTCCACTAACTTTGCCAGATAATGGGAGAAAGCCGATCTCTTATGGCTCTGCAGTTCATTGTTCATGGTGTCTCTCATTCTGGGCAAATCCATGGTCTCTGGATGGTGTGCAGACACCAGAAACACATTCTGTTGCATTCCTAGCTTCACCAGCACCTCCTCGCTCCATTTCCTTACCTCTTCGGTTAATGCCTTCTCAATCAGATCAGCCTTGGACAGGACCACGTAACAGGCCTTACCCTGGGACGAAAGGCGCTGCAGGAGCTGGATGCAACCTAGGCTGAGCCTCGTGGGCGATACCAATATGTAAACGTCACAGGCGGGGAGTCCAGTGGTCGCTGGGGGAGCCTGGCGCAAAGAGGAGCTGGGTGGTTGGTTCTTTGCGTCGCCAACTCTTCCCAAGCCTGGGAGGTCCCACAGAAAGACGTTGGGGTGTTCTGGGTAAGGGTGCGATAAAGGTTCTTTGGTGGTCTCGGTGACCCCGGTGGGGGCGGCGCCTTTGTCTACATGCTTGAGGCCTAGGAGGGAGTTGAAGAGGCTGGAGCTGCCACAGCCCGACTCACCTAGCAGGCCGACGTCCAGGCGGAAGTACTCCAGGGCAGTGATGACGGACATGAGCTTGGATGGATGGTCAACCAGATCTCGGGTCTGAAAGGTCTTGGAGATGTGGTCTAGGTCTTCCTGGCTTATCTTGTCCATTTTCAACGCTGTGCTTAGCAGGGGCCTGTGAGGTAACAGCACGCGTTAACAGAGAGGAACTTGCAAGGCATCCATTACAAACTACTCTCATACAACAAGTTCTGAAGGTATAGCAATAGTGATAACCGATGTACTTACCCCTTGCCATAACACTGTTCTTTTGGACCAGCAAGTTCGCTTGTGATGTCTATCAAAAACTGGCTAAAAGCCTTTTTACGCAGTTCAGGTATGGCTTTTTCCAAAACTCCTGCGATCTCTTCGGCCTCCCACAATTTAACACCATTGCAGAGAAGACCGATCTCTGACAAATTCTTGTGGTCGTTCGACACCGACTCCAGTGCCTCCTTCTGTTTTTTCTGGAACTCCAGAGTGCGGGCTTGCATTCTCTCCCACGCGCAGGTTTTACAGGGTCCCAGCAGATTTTCACGGACAAGATCCAATTCTTCCTCGGCTTTCACCAGATACACAGGTTTGTTCCTCTCGTTTTGCTCCATGACAGTTTTCATATGATCCTCTTGGTGCAGCTCTGTCGTGAGGACCACCAACACGTCGTAGGTGTGATGAAAAGGAGCAGAAGGTCCCTGCACTCTCCAAACGCGGACATTGGGAAACTGAGGGTGGGAGATTACGGGGCAGTCTGAATCCTCTCTGTCTTTATCAGTGTCGATATCTGTGAATCCTACAGTTCTAAAACGAACTTTCCTTTCACTATGGATGCTAGCCGAATCATCGTCGTCCTCATCTTCGTCCTCCTCCTCAGTCCCTTCATCTTCATCATATTCATCATCATCATCATCATCATCATCTTCTTCTTCTTCATCATCATCGTGCTCATCATTTTCTTCCTCATCTTTCAATCCACACACAGCAGATGCCAGCTTTGCGTTGGCAGCCTTGGTTCCTCCAGTGACAGCTATATCCAACAGGAAGCGTTCATAAAATCCCAGCACAGTCACAAGCCTCTGCTCAAATCCACTTGACTGCACAGAAAATCTCCACGGTGCCACCACGGATTTGACCTGATCTTCTGGAAGCTTTTCTTCCATGGTCTGGAAACAAGAAACACATTTCAAGGAGCCTTCCAGGAGGAACGCTAAATTAGCCCGATGATCATCTCACCTTTGAGAAGCGTGGTTCAGGAATACGAGGTCAACCCTATCCGGAGAAGCCTTGTTCAAACTGGATCTGCTGCGTCAGTACTGCTTGATTTGAGAAAACTAAAGTTTGCTCAGGGCGTATATGTTTACATGGTTTGGATAGTTAGTTAGCATCTGCAAACATGGCTTGAGACACACGGAACAGTTTGACATGATAACCAAACAGTTACATTTACATGTCTTTTAGCAGACGCCCTTATCCAGGACAACTTACAATGTATATATTCTTACAATCCAAGCAATTGTAGGACCCAAGGACCCAACAGTGGTAGCCTGGCAGAGGTGGGATTTGAACCCTGGACCTTCTCATCCATAGTCCAGTACCTTAACCACTAGGCTACCACAGTCCTAGGCAAAAAGTTCCATCTAAGCATGCAGCCTTTGTTTCTGTGTAGAAAAAACATTGTGAAATGCACTTTTAGACTTATAAAGATTAGAGTATAGAGAAGTATAAAACAAATCTAATAACTCGCTTGATGGACAGCTCCCAGGCAAAAAAAACGAATCATTATCAAGAAACTTCAAATGGAACAGCTTTCTGTTTTGACTTCATTAAATGTTGGAACCGTGTGGCCAAACTTCCAGACAGCTTTTTACAATAAGACTCAATTTTGTTCCATTCAGCGATGGCTTCAAACACCTGTTGAGTACCTAAAAAATTCCAGGTGTAATGAGTGGACAAATATTTTTCAAAAGGTTGAAATCTGGATTCTGATTAATTTGTTGAAAAATGAAATGTCTGGACGGTGCCTCCTTAGAAACGTTTTCAATATTCCCTGTGTTTCCTGAAGCACTAACTGCCTGACTGCTTCGACCAAAAAGCATAAGATGATAAACGCCCCCACACCATGCCACCTGTTCTTCCGTGCCTTAAAAAAACTGCATTGGCAGAAACTGGCGTCACACAACTTGCTGAAACCACCCTGAGATTGGGGTAGTAATTCTGCAACTTCAAATTCTGTCAACTGGGTGAATGAATAAAACCTTGTTTTTTCATGAGGCCATTTTGAGCTCGGTCCCTTTTTGTGTTTGCCTTAAGACTACGTTCCATTATTATTATACTATACTTACCAAGTGGCTAATGTCTTTGACTCTCTAGAACAGCAGAACGTTTTGTGGGTCTTGTTCCAAATATAGAACAAGGATTTTTGCTCCAAATTTTTCTGACACAAAATTGAAAACGTGTGCTACCGCTTTCCTGCTAAACAGACTGAAAACATAGAATGATAAAAAGGTAGTAATGGCCATTACGAAAAAATAAATATACATGTATCTTAATGTAAGGTGGTTAAATGTTTTTGATTTCCTCCCAGTCACACCCGTGTTCGATAAGTATACAGTCATTGTCCATCTCCAAAAACAGTCGTTGTCGTAGGATGGTGGCAGGAGGACATTTTTTCATCACATGGGTGCAGTTCCAAGCTTGACGCTTGTTGCCATGGGTACGAGGTTTTAAAATGGTGTTTTTACACGTAGTAGGTGCGGTTGGGGAGATACTTGGTCAAGCACCGTTTTTTGACTAATGCTCGTGTTTAGACGACAAAATGGACCCATAATTGAGAACACACAGACGCACACAATTGACCGTGGTCCGAGATCCCGGAGACATGGTCTAGCCCCTGCTACCATGACATGGAGGGATGCAGCAAAAGCAAACATTTCACTAAAAAACTGTAAAAAAACCCGTTTTTGATTTTCAGTGTTGCAGAGTTAAAAACAAATGACAGCAAATAGAAACAAAATGTTTTTTTTTTCATCCACGTTCAGCCAGTGCTTCATTTTGGGCTAGGCTTGTATGTCAAGGGATGGGGGCTTTCCTGCACAACAGACCAAAGCCACACAAAGGCAAACACAAACCTGTTTCTCTCACTGCTCCAAAGGAAAATAGCGAATAATCTTCTACACAAACACAGAATGGCACTGGGACAAAAAACTTCCCGTTCACAAATCATGGGAAAAAAAAGAGGAGGAAGAAATCCAGCAGATGTCCCAGCAATGAGGTAGATGGATGAAGAAAAAAGTCACAAAAGGCTGCTCCCCTGATGTCCGCTGTAGTTTTTTCAGTCAGACAAAACAGCGAGATTAAAATGGAAAAGACGCGAGAGACTCTGGTTTTTCCTCCCGCGCAAAAAAACACCCCAGAAGGAGTCGCTTCCTTTTAGCAGAGATCTTAAAAGCTTAGCTCTCAAAAAAGTAAACTTGAACACTACTAAAATTCAAACCAACTGTCTCTATGGTTTAATTGTGAAGTACGTATAATACACATTTGTTGTTTTTTTAACGTCCACATTTCAGCGACCATTCGTGACAAGAGCAAGGTTGTAATCGATACTACTTACTACTTCCGACATTCAATCCCACCAACGGAGCCATTTAGAGCAAACCAATTCAACTAAACGCATGTCTTGAAAAAGAGGGAAGGAGGAAACCTGGAGTACACCAGTAAAAACGTGCAAGTCCACACCCATGGTCAAGATCGAACCGGAGGATCTCTGGAGCGTTAAAGGCAAAAGAAAGTTTAACCGCTTGCACCACCATGCCTGCCCTCTGATAATTAGAATTTATCAAATAATGGGCCATGGCTAGTCCATAATGTATGGATTTTGTATTCCACCATATTGTCCCTCTTAAACTCAACCAACAGCAAAAAAACAGTTTTAGACACCTCATGCTTCGAGTTCTCATTCTCTAATGCAATGCATCAAAACATCTAGAAACACCCCCATACCCCCCCCTGTGACTCCCGAGGGACAAAACCAGTTGCCAAAAAAACAGCAAGACGTGGGTCTTATCACCAGTATGGGCTTTGCAATGTGAAGGTTGGGGTGGTGTGGTTTACAAATCCATACCTCTGCTTGCGACCACTGAATTCATGAATACCTTAACCCGTCTGATTGATTGTTTGTAACAGTACTTATAGCACCCAACCGCTGCCAGTAAACTTGGGGGGTACCCCCGGTTGGCGTCATGTGTTGTGGACAGATTCATGAAAAACTGAAATGGGTACTTGCCCATCCTGGACAAACACTGAAGCTCAGGAAACCCAAGCCTGGAAATGGAAGGTAATCACTGGCTAGTTGTCGCAGTAAAAAAAAAAAAAAAAAGTAACACCTGTAAGCGGACAGGCCTCAACCTCGCCAGAGGTGGGAAAACAAACCATAGCGGCTCGCATTCAAAACCAGTAGTCTACCTCCTGAACCACTCTGGTTCGATCCCCAGTGGAAGCTGGAGTTGTGTTCTGGAGAGAGATTGTCTGGTATTGGCCCACTAAACGGACAAGGACAAGGCTATTGGCTTTCAATTTCGGAAACATTATGGTTTCTTGCACCATGCATGGGTGTTGGACTTCTCCAAAGTTCCAATCCATGCCAGGAGTGGGTAGAAGAGTTTCTTGAAAACAAACAAACAAAAAAAAACATCCTTTAAAAATGTATGAATAGGAGGTGCATAAATGAGATATCGACTTCCGCCCATGAGTGGCATCACATAATTTTAGTACACCATTCACTACTCAGAAATGTTTCCACCTCACCCTGTTGGCAGCTACATAATGCAGGGACAGGCAAGCCCTCTGCCTCTGATTCACCAGCACCTCAAACTAAAGCCCGATATAAAACCAACAAACAAATAAAATGAAAATGTAATTTCTGCGATGTCTCGGTGTCTGAATGAACCTTAACAGACTTGCTGTAATTTAATGCCAGTAATAAAACAGATCCATGATGTAATCCATTCTGAGGAGCACAGGTGGAGCAGGTTCAGTCTTGCCAACAGGTGCATCATGTTCAACAAATTTTACATTAATAGATATTTTCTCATGACGTATTTTATTATAAATTGACAATTCAAAAGCACAGACCTTAGAACACCTTAAAGGAAGGATTTAAAGCATAAAAAAATCTCTCCAATAATTCTTTGACGTAACAAACACACCTGACCTCGACCCTGATTCCGAAAACGCCCTCATGTAGTGTTTCTCCTGTCTTCAGAACAGAGGCCAAACAGGTTTGCTCACTTTTTCTCCTCCTGGTTCCCGCTGAATAACTGATGGCGTAAACAGATGAGCCTCTCCCAGTCCCACCATCCCAGGTCTCAGTTTTTATGTAGTGCCAAGGTTCAGTCCTGATCATCACTCACTGTTGGGAGTCGCTTTGAGAGGACATACCGACAGCCATGGGGAACGCAGGAGTAACTGCTCTGATGGTTATATTGGTTCTGCTCAATTTGTTTGGAGCTGTAAGTATATTTCTTGGTGTTATTTACACATTTATATAAGGAATTGTGTTAAACTCGGGTGTGTTTGACTGATTGACTTCAGACTGTTCTTTATAAAATAAGTAAGGTTTCACATATATTCCTCAATATTCATGGCTAGTCAGGACTTTCAATATAGGATTACATTTCAAACATGATATCATCTCACCAGGCAGCAGGACTGGCCTTAATGGCGCTTGCCATTTGGGTGGTCGTCGACCCCTATAAGCTCTACCCGATAGCTGCCGTGTCGGGCAAGGACGATATCTTTGCCGCAGCCTGGATAGCCATCTTCACTGGCTTCGCCTACTTTTGCACCTGCATATTTGGCATCTATGCTGCCCTGAAAAAGAAAAGATCTCTCATGCTGGCGGTAGGTTTCTTAGAATTTCTCGAAATGATCATTTTTCCAGCAGGTAGCAGAATACTAGTAACATTACCTAAATGTTTGGTTTTGCTCACATTGTCAAACAGTACCTGATCCTCATGTTCATCATCTTCATATTCGAGTGTGCGTCCTGCATCACCGCAGTCACCAACAGAGATTATGTAAGTACAAACTTAGCATGACACTTCAGCCTTAACTTGGTAACTACTACTAGTAGACGAAAAACAAGTTGTAAAGGTCTTTATGATACCTTATGAGCTGAAATAAAGTTGGTTAGATGAATTCTTGAAGCCCAAGGGATCAGGCATTCATGACTTAAAGACCTAAAGAACATGCTGACCAAAGATAAGAACAGTTATTAATTGGTAACTAGAAAAAAATAAAAAATAAGACAAAACTAAAACAATGGTGTCATTAAATTACACTAAAACCAACTACAACTGGCTTCAAAACATCTGAATACAAAATAAAGTATTAAAGGATTTAGTTAAAAACTAACACATCCAAATAAATACATTTGAGATTAAAATACAGGTGAAGAAATATCAAACTAAAAACTCATTTTAGAACTGCCTACATTTTAGAACTTGGTAACATTTTTGGTCTTCAAGTTTGAAAGGAGAAATTATATTATATATTTGTATACATCCCTTTAATCATCAGAGGTTAGATATTTCCGATTTCTTCAGGTTTTTCTTACATTAATTTTCACACAGTTGAAAAAAAAAAAAAAAGATCAAAACATGCATAATTACTGATGAAAACTTGACCAAACCTTCACAAAATCACACCATCAGTCCCAAACACTATATTTCAGCATTGGATTCTTCAAAAATGTATAAGTTACCTGAGAAATATTAGTAAATAATTATTTCATAGTAAAGAATAGAGCTAATTCATATGGCTACCCATGGGCCTATGAATACAACTAAATGTTTCAGATAATTTTAGAGAACTTTGATTTATAGATGTTCTTTAAAAAAAGTCCTTTAAATGAGTCGAATATTTTGGGGAACAATTTCCTTATTTACATGAAATTTCATCCCTCTTTGTTTTGTCTGTTGTATTAAACTGTTATTAACTCTTTATCTTAGTTGCTAGTTAGCAATTGAGCTAAGCACACAGGCTAGAGAGCTAGTAGTAACCATCTTGCTACGAGTAGTACGATTAGCTGTGTTTAAAGTCACATCTTATTCTGGTATTTAGACTTCACAAATTAGGAATCATAAATGGTGTTAATATTAACGGACAGTGCTAATAATCCTGTGTACAGGATTCTGCATTGGCAACATTCAGATTTAGCATTTTTAGCTACATGTTTCCATCTCTCTGTGTCTGGTAGCTGGTGGGTAACAGTAACCTGGTGAAGAAGCAGATGCTGACGTACTACGCTGAGGAGAGTGACAAGGGAAGGCAGATAACCAGCACATGGAACAAAGTCATGCAAGATGTGAGTAGCCTTCGTTCTGGAAACCTCTCTACTTTTCTCACAGATGTCATTTATCATCAGCTTCATTTTAACTCAGACTTGACCAAACTTGTCTGACCCAGCCCTTACTCGTTACAGCCAGTGTGGGAACGAGAAAGTACTTGGAAAACTTGTACTTATCTGAGTTTATATACAGTCTGCGTTTGGATTTTCTAAATGAAATGCACTCAATACAACTTGAATAAGAATTTTAGCAGCACAAATGAAATACAGGACAATAAATAGATTTTGACCAGAGTTGAAACATGTTGATCGTATGAATGTAATGTTTCAATATGATGCCATTATACATTACTCCTGCCTGATCAGGATAAATTTGCAAACACACCACCACCGTGAGTCTCAGCAATGCCTTCTGGCCAGGTCAGGTGTCACACAGGCATGATTAGCTGTGTTGGAGGGACGGGAGAATCTCCGTCTTAAAATGGCCTGGTCATGGACTTGCATCCTGTTAGTTCTAGCACAGACACCACTGACTATGAGGATTTCTGGTCATAGTTTTTGTTGTTTAATTTAAAATTACTTTACTTTTAAATGAATCCTAGACATTTCAGTAATGTTACTGAATTAACAGTGTTTGTTAATTCATGTATTTTATTGAGGAAAAATTGTGGTTACTTAAAACATGAAAAAATATCATGTACAAAATATTTTTAGACGTTGTAGCATTGTAAAGGTGTCTTGCTGAAATGTACAACTTTTTTAGGCAAACAACAAATAATACCATAAGAAGATTATTTGACTTGCTTTTCTGGACATGGTCTTTGTGGAGAGTTAACGTTGCTTAAAATTAACGTTTACAATTTTAGATTATATTTTCATAAATAGATATAATTACTATACGTTTTAGGTCATGTTAAACACTTAAATTACATTTACCTTCTACATTAATATTTAAGATTATTTTCGGTATCGGTATCTTACAAATAAGATTAATCTATATCAAGTTAATGTTACTGCACTTAAGTGGCTTAAATTGAATTCAAATTTAAATTTCTGCCCAAGTTTCATGTTCAAATTTCAAACTGATACATGATCATAATGCTTAATAGTAAAACGAGCTTAAAGCATGAGCCATATTACTGGTTTCACTGCCTTCATTATGCTCATTAACCAGATTAGCTGAGTGAGCCCTCTTGTCACGGGTCAAGTCACTGTAAAGTCACAGGGTTATTTAAGATTTATAAGGTTAGAAAGATATAAACCAGTGTAGCAAGATATCTGACGTTATTTCCAATACGTAAAATTCGATATAATGTCGATAAAGGCCTCGAGATCTGTAAGCAGCGCTCGCAAACAAATCGACCAAAACAATACCATGTAGTTTCTGGGTGAGGTCAGGCTCGGTTGTTCATTCACATGAAGTTGTGGTTGTGCTGTACACACCAGCATTCCAAACTTTTTTCGTATATCAGTGAGGTGCTCGGTTGGTGCAGCGGCAAATTGGTAGGCCACCTCCGTGGTGACCAGAATAAGTGAAGTGTAATAGGAGGCATTACTCAGTGAAGGACAGACTCGTACTAATTCCCATATTTCTGCATGTAAATGTTGGGTGTCCACAAACAAATGGCTATATCGTCTATACAGCGCTTTTAACAAATGAGGCCGAGAGCTGACGTTGTCGTGAGGTGACAGCACTAATCGCTTGTGCCACTGTGCCAGCCCCATTGTATTCATACTACATCGTTTGTCTGTGTAGATACAATGCTGCGGAACAGACACCCCTCTGGACTGGATCGAGTACAACTCGACCTTCAGGCAGAAATACAGCACCACACCCTGGCCGCAAAGTTGCTGCAAACGTCAGAGCACTTTTGATGTGGTCGACCCACAAGGCTGCAAGGATGGAGTCTCCACCGCTATTAACAACAAGGTAAGCGGGAGCCGAGGCATAGAGAACATTTGGAAGCATTAGTTACAGATGCTGTGGGCCATTTCTTAATGCTTGATACTGATGTGTTCTCCATCAGGGCTGTTTTGGGCACATCGAGTCCACGTTAAATCGTTACACCTGGGCGATAAGCTGGTACGGCTTCGCTGTGCAGATGTTTGTGGTGAGTATGACATGAAGACACGGCTCTAACAGATCTTCAGTATACCGCAGTAGGCATCAGCGGAAAAATTACACTTTAGCTAAACGAAAAGATCGCGAAAGATCGAGCTGAACACATTTCAGCAAGAATGCGTTACACTGTTGTAAATGAGTCAAGATGAGTTTTGATCAGGGGTGCGTAAACTTTTGCACAAACCTTAAACTGTACAGTCGATCAGCACTAAAGGTTCAGAAGGGATTAAAGCTCAGAACTACTAAGGCTGAGAGTTCAGCTGCTTAGTGTAATGTGCGGCACCCCCAGACCCAGCTCCCACTCAAGGAGCACTGAGACTTGGGAACTTGCCCTTGGCGAAACTGGGAGGAAATCCGGTGGAACACAAGAGACAGAAAATGGTACAATGTGTAGTCCAAACCCTGAAGCTGCCAGCGGACCTGCCTGGACTTACATGGGTACCAGGGGTTAAAACCACACAGATTCCTGGATTACTGAGTCTCAGAGCTCCTTGGGATGGGAGCTGGGTTTGCGGTTCTCACCCCTGGACCAGACCAGGGGTGCCCCCACAATCGTAGGAAGAGCCATCTGCTGAAATGGCACTCGCCTGGGCTCGACTCCCAGGTTGCAACGTGAAACACGGAACACTGTACTGAAGTGGCGCCCTGTCCAGGCTATGCCTGCGTCCACTGAATTCCCATAATGGGTTAGGCTCCAGACCCTCCTCCACCGCTCTGACCAGGATAAGCGGTAACACAGAGACCAGAGTTTGTGTCTTAGTGGTGGCTCTTGCCAGTCTGGGCAGTCCACAGAGACAGTCTTGAGGGAGGGAACGGGGATCATCGCCCTTCTGCCGAATCACCTGCAACATCTGTTGTATGATGCATTTAATTTGTGCGCTACTAAATATGCCAATGAATAGAATTGCTCTTCTCTGCATTCTACAGTACCATGTCCAGTTCGCACACAAATAAGTTAGGGCACAACGTAGTAAATTTGTTTTATTCTGTCTTTTCAGTTCTTCCTGCTTCTGCTCGCCATAGTGTACTACATACTGCTGGAATAAATGAAAGGAATACCTCCATGAATGAGACCAACAATGAATGAAACCTCCAACTAACCTGCGAGATTTCATACATTTATAGCACCCTTGGCTTCGGAACGACGCCACTACCATGCACCACTACCATGTCAAGGCTTACAGTGATGAACCGAGATTGCACAATATTGTGTCATAATCTGTCCATTTGTTAGTTGCTTGATCCATATAGATATTTTGATCTTTTTTTTGTTTTTAATCTCATGGGCTCCATTTGAGGTGTTTTCTTTAGAGAGAGATGCTTTCCATCCTGTTTTACCCACACTATTTATTCATTTGTACTGTATAATTGTGCCAATAAACTCTCTCAAGCGGTATCCAGGTCTATGAGTTATGTAACTGGACATTTTTCACCGGTGCTGGGTACTTAACCCACAGGGACTGGGATTGTACATTGCAAGACCTGACGTCCAATTGTAAACGGCTTTGGTTAAGGTTAGGCGATCTAAATCTAGATCTACCGAACACACCTGACGTGAGTCATGGCGGTGTGGATGTGGGAGTGGATCCTGTGTCAGAGCGGCAGACTAGTTATACAGGATATTCCTCTAGGACAGAAAGGAAGAGAAATTCCATCGGCTCATGTTATCGCTGACAACAAAACAAATATGACTCAGACAGCCTGGTAACACAAACCACATATGAGCAGTCAAACAAAACAAGCACAGCCTGAATCAAAAGGAGAGCAGCTCTTCAGTTTACACACTGTACAAATCCAAAGTCGAGTAGGTTGAACCAGTTTTAATCATCTGTGACTAATAATACCTGAAAGCTTTGAGAACAATTCCACAGTGTGTGTCATGAGTTTCAGGACAATTAAGAAAACAACAGAGGTCTAGTGTAATTCTTGAACTAGTGATTCAAAGGGAAAAACTGACGCTGTATCAGAGCTTAATTTTAATAAAGCCGAGTACGATCCAGGACTCTATTTAAAGGGAACTGTACCTTCTGTCTTCTGATTAAACTTAGGCATTTGTTAGCTATATAAGACCAGTTAAGAGTTTATCCATCTAAACAGGGCCAAGAGAATCCCTTCAGCACTGAGTGCGTTTACATGCAATAAATGATCCAATATCTGCAGAAAATCAGATTTTTTTCAGTATTCCGATCAAGTTTACACACTTACACACACAGACTCACTAACTCACTTTCCATACCTGCTTAATCCAGTTCAGCCTCTCAGGGCTTCCATGCCACAGAAGGCAAGGCAGGAATCCACCCTGGATGAAGCGTGGCAGCCCACTGCTCACCGGGACATTTTCGCATATGGGAGGAAACTGGTACTGCTACTCGGACACAATGCTATGAAGACATGGGGAGAACATGCAAAATACATACATACATACTATCTCTCTCAGATTTGCATTCTGTGACTTTGATAGCTGATAATGAAGTAAAATGATGTTACTGGACACTTCATGGTCATTCGACTGATGCAACCAGGTTTTTATTCACACATTGGTAAATATTACAAAATAGGATGAACTGCCTAGCTGCCCTTTGCGAAAGTGCAACAAGGCAGAAAGACCATTGGACAGAATTTTAGGTTTAAAGCACATAAACCAACCCATGCATACACACAGCGATCTATTGAAAAACATACACGCTACCATTTGAAACAAATGGTTACCATGTTGTAGGAAACACAAGTCATTCCCTTGTACTTATTCACTGCATAGTTATGGATAAAAAGACACACAGCTCTTATTCTGACATACACATACACCCACACTCACATCCTCTCCCCCTCCCTCTCTCACACACACACACACACACACACACACACACACACACACACACACACACACCTCGTACTAAACTTGGTACTTTCTCAAGACTTGTCAAATAAGTTGCTCGCTAACAAAACATAAATGTGCAATGTAGTCACTGTGGAAAATAGTAGGGCCAAGCACACAATTTAAACACATTACAGGCTCAGGCATCTCTATGAACACTGGCTCAGGAGGTAACGTTTACACCCAAGACACATCACCAAACAAGCATTCGATAAAGGCAACAATTGCTATGAAGACCTCTAGTGGCAACACTTCAGTTCCACCCTAAGTGAGCTGCAATTACGTCCTACAAATACGTTCTGGAGAATTGAAGCAAAACCAAATCCATCACGCCCAAGCCATTCATTCGAGCTCTTTTCAGGCGTACATTAATTTCAGACTTGGGCGTGGTTTCTCACATTAGGGTTAGTCATCAGGAGAATCACATTGTCCTACATCGCCGAATTTCAAGTCTATAACGCAGTCCTGTTTCTGCGGATCTACCAACGGTACCGGAACAACTAAGTTGGTAGCTGGATCAGGCTTATTACAAACTAAACCCTAGATAAAGACGCATCATTTAGTGTAGCATTGACAATGTTATGATAAAATTAAGTGTATAGAGTTTAACCTAAATAACAGAATTAAACTCAACATTTCCAAAGCGTACTTAATGATATTATTCAAGTACCACCGGTGAACAGAACTGGACATACATTGGCTGCCAAAAGTTTGGAGACACCTTGCTTTTTAAAATGTTTGAAAAAAAAAAAACGAGTACTGAACTGCAACTGCTCCTAAACAGATAATTTTTAGCATTAAACCTGTGAATATTTTTCATTAATTCATTCGTTGTTTTATCCTATAATTGTGGTCATGTCAAACTGTAAAAGTGCACAAATGAACCAGTTTCTTCTGCGAAAGGCCCGCTAATAATTCTGGTGCTAGCCAACTCAAGTGAACTAAAGTACCTTTACATAATCGCTTCAGCGTTATACCCAAGTGTGTCCAAGCTACTAAAACATCTAGTGCTGTTGCTTCACTTCTCAAAGGCTCTCTGCCAAATGGATGGCTGAGGCATCTCCTTCCAAATACACACAAAGTGAGGAAAAAAAGGTGAGTGAGTGCTCGAGGACATGTAGGAGCAGGTATTTGGGACAAACCAGAAACTGCAGCTGCTTATAAGTTATATGTGAAATAATGACATTTCTTTCATGACCTCTACTATGTGGTTAAACTACTGGATAACTGACCTGAAGGTTGAGGGTGGAACTGCCAGGCTATCACTGTTGGGCCCTCGAGCAAGGCCCTTAATGATCCACTGCTTGGACTGTACCTTGTAAGACTGCATCAGCTGATATTGACTGGAAAATGTTGTAAATGGAATTATGTGAGAAATTCGTTCATGTTCTCAGCACTGTAAAAATCAATCGTCCCTGTGCGAAGCCCAAACCGGCCGGTAGGCACCGCCAGGGCTCAGGTGTCACAACACTATTAAGCAGGATCAAAAAACTAAGATGTATTCCTTGATATACATTTACATTTACAGCATTTAGCAGACACCCTTATCCAGGGCGACTTACAATTGGTACAATCTTACAATCCAAGCAATTGTGGGTTAAGGGCCTTGCTCAAAGACCCAACAGTGGCAGCTTGGCAGAGGTGGGATTTGAACCCTGGACCTTTTGGTCCGTAGTCCAGTACCTTAACCGCTAGGCTACCACAGTCCTACCAAGATCTCTCGTAAACGTTTGAATTTGTGTCCAAAAACGTGGAAACTGAAAAGCGAAGGTGTCCCCAAAGATTATGTGGTGTAGCAAAACTTACACTGGGATCTGTGAGTGATATTGTATAACTGCACCTGCCATGGACTAGCAGCGGACAGTCAGTTTCATGAAATGTAACATCCTGTACTGATGGTCACACATGCTGTACCTTCTACAGACACTCCCACATGCACACAAATGTGTTGTCCTGTAAGCACATGGCAGTGTTTTTCATGCTGTTGTGTAACAGGGGATGGTAGACTAACAAGACAAGCGCACACACGCACACACACACACACACACACACACACACACACACGAATAAAGACAAAAACAGTCCTATCCTTCACGATTTTGGAAATCAAAATATATTGTACATGCTTTCTTTGTACCGAAGTTAAATTAACTTAAAAAAAAAAAAAAAAACTTTAAAAGCAGTGAAAACGAAAAATGTCAGACTTCTACAAACAGAATACTGAGGCAAAAATCGCTTCTTCAGAACCATCCAGCAGCATAAGGTTACCGTGAAATTAATTATTTTACGATTTAAACTTATACGCTAAACTCATTTCCCTGTACAGACCTCTCTGTCCTGTCGACTAGTGTGCTAGCAATATAGTAACCTAAATCCAGAAAGCACCTAAAAACGGAAAAACAACGTCACTATGCAGTATACCTGATACTCCCTCCAGAGGGACAGCAGCCATGTAACTCTCTGACGCCCTCTGCTGGACAACACAGTGTCTACTGGAATGTTTACATGTCTAAGCCACTTTATGGTTCATGCCGTCGATTCTCAGTACCTTCCCGTCCGCCTCTCCTTAACTGTCAAAGTCCAGTGATGGAGCACAGTTTTAAGACTTCCCACTCCTTCTCATCCATTCTCCATGGCAATGGTTTGTGCTTTAGCAGTAGCTGCGGGTTTGACCCTCGGTGTGGATTGTCCAGTTGGGACCAGACAGATTACCCTGTCGACTCAAGTCCCTCTGGTTTCGGAGTCCTGGAGGTCGAAGAGCCGGATCGAGAATCGCATCCCTCCGGGGAGCATTAGGATAGGGCGGAAGCACCGGACCATCCTGGTAGGGGTACTGGTTATACGGACCGACTCTTGGTTGGGCGACGAATCCTCTTGGTGTGCTTAGTGCTAAGTTTGAGAAGGCCACCAAGGGAGGAATGGAGGAATTAGGTTTGTCCGAATGAGCCTGGGAGCTGTTTGAAGCGTCCTGATAGTGTGATCTTGGTGGGTACGGGTTAGACGCTGTGCTTTCTGCCTGGGGGGCTGATATTAACTCTTGGCTCCTGTAAAACTTAAGGACTTGGTCGCCAGATGGCATGACGTCGAAGGCTTGTCTATACTGGCCGCCGGCAGAACGCCGCATGGGATCCTGGCGCAGGAAAGCACCCAAGCCTTCTCGTGGCAATCTCTCGAAATGAGCCCGAGCGTGTCCAGGGTTGTACATGTTGTAGGGAGGAGGTGGGCGCTGCTGCTGTTGGCTGGGGTACGGGTTAGGAGGATAGTCAACATGGGGCGAAGACGACGCAGAGGAGGACAAACACAGACCCTCTCTTTCGTCCTCGGCTAGCCTCTCAATCAGCAACGAAGCAATGTCCTTCCCCGTCAGGGCCAGGTTAGGTTCCGAGCTTGAGAACTGAGGATCCGAGCGACTGCGAAAATGTGTTGTACCGGAACACATGGGCATCTCCAGCACCCTGGAATTTGAAGCACTGTCGTTTTGGGTCGGACTTCCCAAGCTGGTCGTGGGACTGTCCTGATCTGGAGCCGGCTGCTCAGCCATCGCTGACGGCTCAGGAGGAGGCGTAAGAGGTTCTGGCCCTTGTTGGACGTCGCCATCCAGGTCCGTTGTGGCCCAAGTCTTGGCGTTTGGTCCGACTTCTTGAGGGCTGACAAAAGGGTAGTTCACATAGATAGGTTCATCTTTAGAGGGTGCCTTGTGGACGTGGGATGAATGGGGCGATTTTAGTACAGGGGGCTGACGTTGGCTTAGCGGATCCTCTTCTTGCCCAGCAGACTCAAAATAACGATAACACACCTTCCCGTTCTCAAAGTATGGGTGTAGCTGGGAGGCAGTGAGATGGAAAGAAGGGGAACGCAACGGGCAGTGCGGGCCACGGTGGTGCACTGATAAGGGTATCAGGCCTCCGGAGGAACCCAATCCGGTGGTGGCGGGGATGGGCTGCAGCTCGCTCCGAGTCAGCTTGACTGAAGAGGAGATCTGGCGCTGCAGCCTAGGACGGTTGTGAGAACCCGATGGATTTTGTGGGTGATGGTGAGAATGGGAATGGGAGAACGATTGGGCGTGGGAGTGTGAGTGGGCTGCAGCCCAGGCACGTGTGGACTCAGAGGACCAGAGCTGAGGAGCCCTTGAGGATCCTTGCACCTGCGAATATGGAGGTGGGGGATGCCCTCTGGACTGAGGCCTTTGGTTGGCCGGGTCCAAAAGCCGGAAGTTGCCATCCACATCTATCCTTGTGTTCTGGTAGCTATGCCGGGAGTAACTAGGTGGCTGTTGAGTGTGTTCAGGGGCACTGATCTCGTAGTAGAGGTTCTCCATGTTGGGGTCTTCAGATGAGGGCGGAAGATGAGACGGCTCGACCAGCTGCTGCATGACCGGTGCAGCCTGCGCCGCCTGATTAGCCATCCTAGCTGCATGAAAGCGAGACAGAGCGTCCGACGTGCTGCTAATGCGCTCAGAAAAAGCTCTTGAAAGCGGAGGGTTTACCTGAGCCGGCCCCACCATGCGCCGGATACGTCCAGCGTCCAGAGAGCGGCGCATGAAGTCGTGCCGGTCAGTCTTGGAGAGCGGAGCTCTTTGCGGAGGGAGATCCACAACTTTCGGGGGTGGTTTGGCTCGTGTGGGTTGGAAAACCTGCACCTGGGCCAAGGGCGAGCTCTCTGACTTGGAGTGTAGGAGCTGGGAGTGAGCTAGGGCCGACGACATGGCCTCGGGGCCTGTCGTCTGTTGCTGGAGGTGCGGCGCAGAGAATTGGCGGCCATAAGCGGGGGGTTTCCGCTGTGGGGGATCCTCGCAAAGGGAATGCGAGCTGGATTTGGGGATCTGCTTCGACAGACCTGGGAGCTGCTCGTTGTTCTTGTAGATGGGGCTTGGGGTTTTCTCAGTATTGCCAGAAGAACTGCTGGCTGACAACTCGGTGTTGGATGTTCCGGAGTCAGAGACTGAAGCATCCGACGAGAGCGTCCCGGTGTCCTAAAGGGCAAAGAAACCATGCACCAAGACAATACAGTTAAGTACGTCTGCACTCACCTGTTAGCAAAAGCACTGTCATTACAACAAGCAACAAAACCTGGCAGACCTGTCCCGGTGGTGATCTTGGCTCATGCTCCTGAGCAGCATCTGTACCCTTCTCAGCTTCACTATCTGCCTCAGCCCTCCACGCAGCCAGGGGGCGCACAGTCGAGTACAGCTGCTCAGGATCGGAGGACAACATTGCCCCGGCATCTGCAGACAGGGACCGCTGAAAACGGGTGTCTGGTTCAGTGGGGCTCCCGGTCTGGCGAGGACGATAGGGGGGAGAGGCGCCCTCCCGAAGAGCTTTGTTGGCACTTTCTGTAAGCGCCAGAGCCATGAGCCGTGCAGGGTTTTTAGGGGGAGGTGGAGGAGGCTTTTGAGAGGGCAGGGGAGCACCTGTTGGACCAATAATGCCTGGGAGGGCAGAGATAGAAAACAGCACTTGCAATAAACACACACACACAGTGAACACGTTACAATAAAGGCACCAATATGAACTGGAATCCTGACGGAAACACCACAGTGGTACTAAATGCTGTGCCTTGTAGTCACAGCCTACACAACTCAACCGCACACTGATGGTAGAAAACCCAACACCATGCCACCAAAAACAAGTCAATGGCTCATTATCCCTGTTTAAACATAACTATTTTAAAGCAATACAACACCAGAGTCCAAAAATACATAGCACAGGTCATGCCACAATCACAAACACATATGTTGAAGAAGAAAAATAGGATTTTGGCTTATGGGTGAGTTAAAAAGAATAACTATACACTGCAAGAGTAAATACACGGAGCAATTTCTCCTTTCAGAAAACAAATCTATTGTGAAATTATAGTACGTTTTATTTAGACCATCATTTGTTGGTGGCCAAGAGCTCTAGCACCTGAAGACTAGGCCAATATTTTTTTCTTCAATCTCAAATTCAAGCCATCATAACCCAAACCTTGCTGTCTGTATCTGTCACCACTATCTATCTGGCCCAGCCTGACAGTATCCTTTGGGATCCTTTTTTAAACCCCCAATTGTCCCAAAAGCTCAAAGTGCCATTATTGTGGGCTGGTGATTTGTAGCTGATTCTAAAGATTTAATACTTGCTTCTTTTATACTCTGTTTCTCATATCTTAAGCCTATATGTAATATATGTATACAAAATAATGTATACAGTATAAAAAGTAACTCACTTGGGCCTCTGATCTTGGTATCGGCTCCGAGCTTGCTGCTTAGCTCCTGTTGGCAGCTGTCTGTTAGCTGGAAGTCACAAGACCTCAGGAGCATGGATATCATTTGGGGTGGCTGGGGAGGTCCACCACTCTGAGTCCCAGGCTGCAGCTCGCCAGCTCGCCCGCCAATCATTTCCAGGACCTGAAGGATTGCGAGTGACTTCAATAAACCCATAACTACTTTAAAGGATTCCCAATGATTCCTTTAACAAATAACAAATGTGATTAAAAGGGAAAACACTTTGTGACAAAATCTGTTTATTTGTCACACAAACTAAAAAAGTACTTTGAATTTGAGGCATGGCTTCTGTCTGAAGTAAACTCACCTTGGCAGGGACGCTGATCGCAATGGGGTCAGAGATATCCAGCGGAGGCGACTTTGGTGCTTTAGGTGACAGAGCATGCACCACTTTCTTCGTAAACGAGCGCTTCTCCGGTGGTGGCTGAGCAGAGGGGGTGGGGGCTGCAGGAGCAGAGGGCTGGCCGTGGGACGGACTGAGGTTGGACTCTCCAGGCTGGGCGGTGCTAGACGCAGGGTTATTGGCAGCAGCGGGCCTGTGCTGACAGAACACCTGTTGGGTTGGGGCAGTTGCTGCCAGAATGAGGCTCCTGCGTGCCGCTGCCTCCGACTGGTTGAGCACCGAGTCCGGGTCTTCCGTGACCGAGCGCTGACTTCCAGAGCGGGTGTGACCATGTCGATTCAGGCACCGATAGGGTGGGGGTGTGGCTGGAGGCGGCGACTCCCTGCCGCCAGGGGCGACGGCGCCGCTGTTCCTGATCCCAATCGGACCTTCGTCGGGGAAGGTGGGGCTAAAGTCAGTCACGTCCTCAGCCATCCAGGACGCGGCGGAATCCTGCGAGAGGTCGGGAAGCATGTAGACCCCTTCTTCGTCGTCGTCGTCGTCCTCCTCGTTGACATTTTTGTTCTCGTCGGGTAGCAGGCTGTCGTACGAGCGGCTGGGCGGGATTTGCGATGGAGCCTCCTGAAGCAGAAGCTGCGGGTCCACGGAGGCAGCCAGGGAAAGGCCGTCGCTGCTGGACCGAGGCCTTCTCAGGCGCTGCAACCTCCCCTGACCTGACAGCAAGACAAAGTGGTACACGGTGAAAGCTTCCATTTTGACCCCGCTTATCCTAGTCATGGTCGCCTAGTGTGAAACTCAGACACGCACGGAAATAGTACGGCCCAGCAGCGGATTAAGAGTGAACGTGTCGACTGGGTGTCATTCAAAAAACACAAATAAGGCAAATTAAAAACATGTTTCGTTTTGGCTCCATGCGTTTTTATTTAGCTTTTTTAAACTGATGTTTCTACCTGCTCCGCTATGTTGGGAAGACAGAGACTCCTCACTTTTAGCTGACCTCAGGGTGACACTGTCCACTCTGCAACCTGAAGCAAGCAAGAAGAGCAGACATGATCGCGTTATCACCGTCAACATACGTGAAGAGGGGAGAGCTGGGTTTATAAAAGGAAATCTGCGAAGAGTAAAATCAGGAGTATGCACAAATAGTCTCGGTCTTAAGTACCACAAGAACCTCTTTTGTGAATCCCCAGGTCTTCATCTCCCATCATTATACTGGGCAGCAAAAGTTGTGTCAACGAGTTTTATCAGTCTTTCCGTCTTAACGGATCCTATCTGGTCGTGTCTGGTACCTGCATGAGAGGTGGAGGGCTGGAACAAGGAGCTGATGCGCATCGGTTTGCGCCGGCCTGAACCCGCAGGTTTCCCGATAGCAAAGAACATCTTCCAGCTTCCTCCGGTCGTCTTCCGCACCTTCGGGCCTCTTTTCCTGCCACATCAGGGGGCGGATCAAACATGACACGGATGCGCTTTTCAGAACGAGCACCTTTCACGTTCACTTTTTAACGAATCTGATCCAAACCTGTGAGTGGGAAGCTCGATCACGGTGTGGAAGCGATCCTGGAGAGGGTGAGACGATCCCTGCAGGAGCAGAGGGGCTTGAGAGCGAGCCTGAGCCTCCTCCAGAGACAGCAGCCTGGTGGGTACGAAGGACTTGGGCCGAGTCAGGGACTGCCGAGCTGGAGAACAAGGAGAGGAGAGAAAGTCAGACAGGTCACAAGTGACAATGGGCGAGGAGGCGAGGCGAAGGTTTGCGGGACGTGCCGCGTGACACGTGGAGCGTAAAGGCGGCCGAGTTGATCCAAAAAGAGAAAGGCGAAGAAAGTCAGGACATCAGCTATCCACATTCTGATCACATCTTATTGCGCTTCAACAGAGAGAGCTCACACACCAAACCAGGCTCACCTAGCCTGACGGCTTTTTCAGCACGAGTGAAGAGTCAAGCTCAAAGCTAGCAATTCGGACATCAGCATTGAGGAAATGCACAACGGCAAAGAGTTTCGAAACGACTGCACCAAAGTCTACAGTTCTTAAAAATGACGCACAAATAAGCAAAGCACACACGTGAAAGCAGACACATAAAAATTAAAACAGAAATATTTTTTTTACCTTCCTCTCGACTCAGAAACCACTACTGAGCACAGAACCACACCCACTTTTCTGGAATAAAACTTAAAAAGTATCTCAATTTTGCTCAAAGCTATAACTAAAATATTGTGAGATGATACCCCTGGTCTGCTGGACTGGGAAAATTAACAAGGCAATATTGTAGGTTTTCACAGTAGTATATAATAGCTGTAATAATACATCAACCATAAATATATTCATAAGTTAAAACTAGAGTTTGTAACATCCACCCACCAACAGAAAGTAGCTCATGAGGATCCTTAAATGAGGATCTGACACATAGTCCTCATTTGGCTTAATATCTCAGTTAATGCCTTAGTTATAAATCAAGCATAATATAATCCTTTTATATATATAACTATGAATAATTCATTTTCATTTTGACTGTAGGACTGTGTTCTGTAGAATGGTCCTTAAAGGTGGTGACATTACATTGCAGTGCAAATCCAATCACAGGTTAACATTCAAAAACTGGGTCAAAAGACAAATTTATTACAGCAGTAAAACACGGTGTACAAAACAACACTCTTCCGTGGCAGCCTCCTTCAATATTACATCCATACAAAACACCTACAATAAGTGAGACATTCTGGGTGTTTGAGGCACATTCATGAGAAGTGAGTCCGATTTCGTTTGAGCCTCATATGACAGAGAAGCGACGTTGCTCTGAGTCATTGAACGGAGGGGAGGGGAGCTTCCCACGTGCCTCCTGCAGACTGACCAGCCGTGTTCTTGGGGGCCGTTGCGGGATCTTGCGCACCATGCCTCCTGCTGTTACGGAAACACACAGACTGCAAATTCCTGCTTCACCACGAACCATCACAAATCCACTCAACAAGACGGACTGTTGCTGAAAACGCCGTACATCGGCAGAAGCCACTCTTAGTGAAAGGTGTGCATTGTTAAATCATCACTTCTGTAGGACTGTCAATTGTTTATGACGCACAAAACACGAGAAGCCCATGAGCTCAAATCTGACACGAGCTGGACTCGTTTCATTCAGGCAAAAAACACATTCAGAATGACTTCGCCCAATCAGATCCAAGCCACATTTGAAGGTGGTTTCAAATCTGATCGGAATCACACTTTAAGCCATTTATATCCAGGGGACACAAAAGGTCACCCAAGTGAAGAATCACCCTAGTACGCAAACTCTATTATACAGTAGCGACTCCTGAACCACATTATCAATCCTGTCAATTTTGGAAATAATGACTATGCATTAGACAGTAAAGGACTGGACCACAACCCACACCAGGAGAAGTGGATGGAAACGGCATGCATGACTGCGTACCAGGAAGGATGAGTAAATGCATCACATTTACCAGACTGCTGGGCAACAGGTTTACTTAAGCATACCTTTGAAAATCATACTGACTACTCTAGACAAACCCAGGCATGCAGGTCAAGGTCTGAAGTAAGGGGGCTGCAGTATGGTTGATATTTGGGAAACTGATAAAACAACAGCCAGCTTGTCACTAGAGAGATGTTTTGTGGCCAGAGAAAGCTGGAACCTACCCGCGCTGAAACGTCCCACCGATGTGAACGAATCGCTGAACAGCACCTCCACGTTGGTGAGCAGGAACTCCACCACCACAGACTGGATGCGCACCTCTTTAAAGGGGTCAGCGCCGTTGAGCCCCGCTGCCTCGATCTCCTTAGACCTGGCACACAATGAGCAGCAGGACAGCTTTGAGTTGCCTTCAGGAACTATGAACGAACCAAAACAGTTACTAACTAGTAGATACATCACAATTGTAAAATCTAATTATTCTATCGGATCTTGCTCGAGAAATATTATCGCAGTAACGATTATTTACACATTAACGCTGTAACTTCATGTCACACACTCGGATGTTAGAGACCAGAAACTGATTTGCGTGGCAGAGACTCACACGAGGAGTCGGAGCATCATCTGGCTGTTTTTTTACTCATGGGAGGAAGGAGGAGTCATTTAGCCAATCTGGTTAAAGGTTGTGTTCATAAAACTTCACGTTGAGGTTAATACTGTCAGTTCTTTGGTGATCACCTGAGTAGGTTCGGTGCCCAGACAATGGCCAGGTTCTTAATGTGCATATTGGTCTCTGCGCTGTAGGCGGCTAAACTTGCCAGGTGTTTTATGAGGTACTCCAGAGTCCTGATAAAGACACAAACAATCATCATCACTGCAGCAAGTGAGAATATTAATCATGGCTCCTCAGCCTAAAAAAGTCAGCATCGATAATCAGCCGCTCACCGATAGTGGGGGGGAGGCAGCTGCTGGATGACATCGTGCACTTTCACCATGCGCTCTTCCTCCGTCATCTCGCCCATGCAGTCCTGTACAGACAAACGGACCACGTCACAGCTCAGACGGGGTCGACTCTGAGAATGAAGGAGGGGGGAACGGCGTGCGTTTGTGCACTCACTGCAAACTTGTCATAGAGCTGGTAGGTGAGCAGAGGATTAGGCAGCTCTCTGAAGTACAGCTTGCACAGAGAGCCCACGCAGTGAATATCCTGCATGTAGACGTCTTTAGTCAGGTCCGGAACATTCTCGCTGTCAAACTCATGCCTAGAGAGTCGAACGAGATCTTATTGAGCTGCCGGTCATGATGAGTTGAGTTTTTTTTTTTTTTAAACACACTGTCAGCACCATGAGCACTTTTGGACCGTGTGTTGGAGTCTAATCAAAATGGAGCAGAGTGCCGAGGGTGGGAGGTGGACTGACCCATTTCAATCACGAGCTCAAATTATAGGAATGTCACTTTTTATAGGAAAGTCATTAAGTAGGTGACCCATAACATGCAGATATAATTACAAGAGTGACAGCAGAGTATTAATGACATTACTGATATCATCCACATTAACACAACCCACAGATGCATGCAAGCACTGAAGTTCTCCAAACTTTCACAGATCACCCATTTCGAAATGACAGCGCAGGCTTCAGACTTGATTTGGACTCGCACACCAGAGTGTCAAGTCGGACTCGCTCGCCACAGACTCGAGAATTGACTCGGACTCAAATGCCAGAGACTCGAGGCTTGTCTTGGACTAGCCCACCATAGACTCCAGACTCGACTTTGACGGCAGAGACCAGAGTCAGACTCACAAACTCGTGACTTAAGATTCACCAAGGATTCGCACACCAGAGACTCAAGGCTTGACTCGGACTCATTTGCCACAGTCTCAATGCTCGACTCGGGACTCGTACACCAAACACGCCAAAGAATCAAGATTCAACTCAACTCGGACTCACAGACCAAAGACTCGACTTGGACCCACACAGCAGACACTCGAGTCAGACTCACAAATTTGTGACTCGAGACTTACCTAGTACTCACACACCAAAGACCCAAGATTCAACTTGACTCTGACTCACGCGCCAGAGACTCGCGGCTCGACTCGGACTCGTACCAACGAACCAAGATTCCACTCTACTTGGACTCAGACACAAAGACCTGAACTCTACTCGACTCACACTCCAAAAAATCCAGATTCAGCTCAACTCGACTCACAGACCAAAGACTCGACTGGACCCACACAGCAGACACTCGAGTCAGACTCACACAAATTTGTGACTCGGACTTACCACCACTAGTACTCACACACCAAGACCCAAGATTCAACTTGACTCTGACTCACGCTCCAGAGACTCGCAGCTCGACTCGGACTCGTACACCAAAAGACTGAAGATTCAAGATTGACTCGGACTCATACACCAAAGACTCAAGATCTCACGCGCCAGAGACTCGAGACTCGTATGTAGCAACTCATTGAACACCTCTGAACAGTCCCATGTTATTTGTGGACACTCACAACCCAATAATGGCAAGAACATGAAGTGAGCTTCGAAAAGAACATACAGACCTGAGTTTCTGGATGTTGGAAGAAATCCCGGAATGTCTGTAAATACCGTCCACGATGCCGTGCTTCTCGATAAACTCGGAGCAGCTCTTTAACACCTGAGGAACTGAAGCATCACAAACGCACAAACCTCAGAAAACAAACTGAGAGGCGCAGAACGTCTCATTTAAACCCCTCATGTCTGTGTACCATCTTGCCCGGAGTTGAGAAGGTGTTCTCCCAGATCGCAGCCGAACACGCGCTCCTTCAGGATTCCCCTCTGTTTCAGCTTCTGCTTGCTGGGTCTGGACTTCATGAACGTTCGAAGGAAGCCCATTAGCTTGCCGTGCTTCTTGGACACTGCCACAAGGGGGCGAGAGAGAGCGTTCATTAGGCAAACGGCGGCAGCATGCGGTTTGTCAGACCTCCAGAATGCAATGATGAGTCAAGAGATGGCTGACCACTGATGATTACAGCTGCACTTTAAGCGGTTTAGTTTGGACTGCTTGTACGGGTTTTAGATCGGATACGCCATCGTTACACACCCAGGGTACGAAGCTGGGGTGGCCTCCAGAAGGTACAGTACATGGACGTGCTCTTTAAATTTTTCTATTTAAGGAGTGTGTCATCCCATCATGCCATCTCCGTGCACAGTGCTAGCTCGTCCCTATACCATCTCCTGTTTATTAGTATCCACTTTGGTGTTTTGGGTGAAGAAACCGTGTCAGTGAGCAGGTATCTGTGAAATGTGTTAGTTTAAGTGTTAGGCGTGTGAAATACTGAGCTTCATTTATACAGCGAGATGTCCGAGGTGCGCAGCAAGGACACGGAAATGCACGTCACATCACAATGATTTATGCTCTGTGGAAACTGCCTACTCCACCACACCGCCCACTTATGCTGTCCACGCAATCTGCTCGGTGTATAAATGGCTCGAACAGCGGTTACACGCGGCGTTTCGGTTAGCGACATGCGAAATATTGGGAAAGTGCCTCGTCTTGGACAAAACAGTGAGGAGGAGTGTTACTTTCCACTCAGAAGCTGTTACCAGTAAATCTTAGGAACCAAGGCTGAAGAACTGAGAGAGAAAGATACAGAGAGAAAGAAAAGGAAACAGTCTAAAGATAGAGAAGAGTGCTCAAACAGAGTTATCAGGATTCATGCCCTGCCTCCATAGGAACGATATTTACTGAGGTCTAACAAAGCATCATTGGTATAAAGAACAAAACAAAATAGAAGAAATGCATTGGAAAAAAAAAACAACATTCAAAGTCTTCAACACTACTCACTGCACAAAGGCAACACTTTAACATCCTGGGAACAAGCTACATGGCATGAATTTAAAACAACCAACAGATGATTCAAAACGAGAGTCATTGTACAAAGGTCACTTGGGTTCTTCTTTAAAACATGACTTTCCTAAGTTTATAATGCAAAATTTTCCATTATTTTACATATATACAGTGGGGCAAAAAAGTATTTAGTCAGCCACTGATTGTGTAAGTTCTCCGACTTAGAAAGATGAGAGAGGTCTGTAATTTTCATCATAGGTACACTTCAACTATGAGAGACAAAACGAGGGGGAAAAAATCCAGAAAATCCATTGTAAGGATTTTTAAAAGAAGTTTTAATTGTAAATCATGGTGGAACCTAAGTACTCTGCTTAAGCCAGTACATGTCCAGAGCCGTCTGAACTCTGCCAGAGAGCATATGGATGATCCAGAAGAGGATTGGGGAGAATATCATGTGGTCAGATGAAACCAAAATAGAACGTTTTGGTAAAAAAACATTTTTGGAGTTCGCCATGTTTGGAGTAAGAAGAATGCAGAGTTTGCACCATACTGTGAAGCATGGGGGTGGAAACATCATGCTTTGGGCTGTTTTTCTGCAAAGAGGGACAAGGACGACTGATCCGTGTTTAAGGGATGAAATGAGCGGGGCCATGTATCGTGGGATTTTAAGCCAAAAACCATCCTTCCATCAGTGAGAGCCATTGAAGATGGAACGTGGCTGGGTCTTCCATCATGACAATATCCCAAACACACCGCTCAGGCAACAAAGGAGTGGCTCCGTAAAAAGCATTTCAAGGTCTTGGAGTGGCCTAGCCAGTCTCCAGACCTCAACCCCATAGAAAATTTGTGGAGGGAGTTGAAAGTCCGTGTTGCCCCAAAACATCACTGCTCTAAAGAAGATCTGCATGGAGAAATGGGCCAAAATACCAGCTACAGTGTGTGCCAACCTGGTGAAGACTTACAGGAAACGTTTGACCTCTGTCATTGCCAACAAAGGTTATGTTACAGAGTATTGAGTTGAACCAAATTTATTGACCAAATACTCATTTTCCACCATAATTTACAATTAAATTCTTTAAAAATCCTATAGTGTGATTTCCTGGATTATTTTGTCTCTCATGGTTGAAGTGTACCCATGATGAAAATTACAGACCTCTCTCATCTTTCTAAGCAGGAGAACTTACACAAACAGTGGCTGACTAAATACTTTTTTGCCCCACTGTAACATTGCATATATAACTTTAGTAAAACATTCTCCCATTCCTCTCAGCCTTTACTGTTAGTCTACAATGTCGTGCATTTAAACATTTCAATGATTACATTAAAGTGATTTTAAGTCGATGGGGTTTCTGTTCAGGAAGGTGTTCATTTTGGTAGCAAGTTTGGTATTTGATTGCTGATTTGCTGGTTAAACATTCAAAATGAATTCCAATAAAGCAGATCAACACCAGGTCTGTTTCTAAAGAGAAGCCATTTTGTGAAACTCAGATAACTGGCGTGTCTTGATCTTACCCAGTGTAGGAGAAGACGGTCCCTGTGCACTGGCAACTCCAGGTCTAGAACTGACTGCATCGCACTCTACAATAAGAGCGACACTCTGTTACCACGAGCACACCACTGTGCAAATGAACATGGAGGTAAAGAACAGCGAGCAGTACCCATTTTGGCAGCAGGACCACTGACAGACTGAGGAAGCTTCTCCTTGATCAGCTCTACACACTCGCTGGGAAAAAAGCCGACCTACGAGGGATGAAAGACAACTTTGGGTCTGATCTTAAACTGAATAAAATCATTTTAATCAGTATTAAAAGCTAGGTCAAAGTCCAGGTTATTACCGAGGACAAGACAAATCAATGCTATAATGTGATAGTATAAGCACAATCTGCAGCAAAATGCATATCAACACTTCAAATTGATTCCATCAGCCTCGCTGTCAATCCGAGCCACGTGGCAAAGAACTCTGAAATGATTCTGACCACATTACACCAACCATCAGTTCTTGCAGATTTCTTCAGAAGAAGAACACGTCCTTTTTTGACCACGGCTACGACTCGGATCAAGCCCTCATGTTTTCCAGACTCAATTAATGTAGTGTCTTGCTTACTGGTCTGCCTTTAGGTTCACTGCTTCAGTACAGTGTTCAGAATGCTCCTGGTTCAACACCCGAGAATGTTTTCCCAAGCAATTCTGAGCCACCATTCACTTTAAATTAGCCTAAACAAAACCTTTAGGTTTCTGAGTGCGCGATCCACAGGTGACATACGTGCTGTATACATACATGTACTCACACATACAAATGTGAAGCAGGTACCTGAAAGCCGTGTTTTCCTCTCCACCAGGTGGTTTCATCTTTGGGTGGCATATCAATCACAGACAAAATATCACCAACCTTCAGAAACAAAGATAAAACCTCTATTGCATGAGTTGCTTAGCTTACAGTTTAATGCATGTGCACTAATAACCAATCAGAGACAAGATACAAATAACATCTTGAATTACATCACCCTGTTACACTCGTCTTAAAGCTACATTTTAACTTTGAGGCACTTCATTCAACCTTCACCTGTATGAGAGGCTTGAATGGAAGATATGACCCAAAACTAAACAATCTCCAGAGAAAACAGATTTGAGCCAAGCCAAAACACCGAGCTACACGTCTGGTCTGGTAGCTCCGTAAAGTTACGTTTAGTACCGTCTCCCTGACCCAGACGAAGTAAAAACCAAGCAAAAACATGAGTAGTAAATAAAATGGAATAAATTGGAATATGAGAAAGAAAAAGGAAAGAGGAAAAAAATCAGAAAAGTATCAATTGACTAAAACAGGACGAAACTGAAACGAAGAAACAGATCAGAACAAACGGAAGTCGTAACGATGGGGAAATACTGAATGAAAAGAAAAAATAAAATCAAAGAAAAGAAATACCAGACTGAAAAGAGACGCAGAGACAGAACTCTAATGCGCCAGGTGACCCTGTTCTTTGACCCAGAAAGAGCCACTTTATATAGAACAAAGACTGGGGAGGGCAGACAAGAATAAAGCTAACGAGAGACGAAGAGGATGGCGAAGAAGAGGAAGCAGCAAGCGTGATCCGATTCAGCATTTCATGCCTACATTCGTCTGAACCTGATACTCAGAATGGACTTCACACAGACACTGAAATAACTGAACAGGCACGTCTTACAATTGGGTTGTATCAAAAGAAAAATGCTAGAATGGAAAGAAATGAAAAGTTCACACACAAGTGTAAAGAGAAATACACTTGATACCGAAAACTAGACAAAAGATTACCGTATTTTTCGGACCATAAGGCGCACTTAAAATCCTTTAATTTTCTCAAAAATCGACAGTGGTGCCTTTAAATGCGGGCGCGTCTAATGTATGAATTAATTCTGGTTGAGCCTTTCTGACCTAGAACCGATTGTAGATGGTACACGGCGCTCACAAATCTGTTCAAAATGTTTTAGCACGGTCCTTGGTAAGTTACGAAGCTTACGGCCACCGTAGTGCGCAGCATCGCCAGAGTAATACGGTATGTGCTTCAGCATTAGGGTACGTGCATTCATTCATTCATTTTCGAAGCGGATTTCAAACACAACACTATCAGTCACGCAGTACAACATGGTCATAGAGCAGCTGCGAGAGAATTCAACATTAACGAATCAATGGTATGGAAGTGGAGGAAGCAAGAAGACGTCCTGCGCCAGGTAAAGACCAAACTGAGCTTCCGACGGAACTTAAGAGTTTTGTTTCATTTCATGCATCTTATAACCCGGTGCGCTTTATGTATGAAAATATACCCATTAGCAGCCGATCGTTGATATTGCGTCTTATAATCAGGTGCGCTTTATGGTCCAAAAAATACTGTACTGATGTCTGATTAACTAGTGCGGTAAATGACGTTACTGTTCAACAGGTATCGAAATAATCAACAGTACTGGCTGTGTCCCATTGCAGACTCCTCCTTGTCCTCTGTACAACAATAATGAATTAAGTCTTCACCTTAAGTGCATTTACCTCAATAGAGATCTCGTCGCTGGCTTGGGCCGTATAGCGCTTGATGACGTGTGCTGCTGCGATTCCTGGGACATTTAAAGACGCCTCTTCCTTCAGCAGAAACCGATTTCCATGATTGTCAATCTGAACAATACACAAACATAGCACATGACAGCCGTCACAGCAGGAAAGGGTTTGTCAAGCAGCACCATGGCATGTAAGGAAAAACAGGAGTATGACTGTATCAGCAGTTTAAGAGCCACTTATCAAGGTTATCCCCTTATAAATGCTCTTGCTTTATACGTAAACAAAAACGTTACTAACACGATTAACAGTTCGACCGGAATATAAAGTGCTCGTGTACACAAACTTCAGCTGGACTAAGCAGAGGCTTAACGAATGACATTTCTACATGACTGAACGAGTTGCAGGACAGAAACTCTAACAAGATCTAAACAGGGCTGCTTCGTTTTAAAAGTCAGGACTGTGTGTGGGTTATGTGTGGATTATTTTGAGTTATCGGTCATGTTGACTTCATCTGTTTTGTCTGCACACAAAACAGGAGTCAAAACAACAAACTGCTGGTACTAAAATCAAACCTAGAGACAGTGAAAGCCAAGCACAGGCTCTGAAGCTGCTGCCGGCTTATGATAATTACCACACATTAAAGGTTAAGATTGTGTAAAGAAACAAAAGTCCGGCTTTTGGACACAACCCACTGAGACACAACGAAGAGGTTTGCAGTGAAGAATCTGGTAAAACAATGTTAAAAGAGTGGAAAATGGTCACGATTAAACCTTATTTGCATTTCAATATTAATCTGTGGACTCATTTCATAACATCTCTTTCTCTCATGTTTTTGTTTCTCAGTAATTACTTTATCCTTAACTTTTATCTTCTTAACAAACTCCTGCAGTTTATGTTATTTGTGGTTGGTAATGTCATAATATTGGTTATAAGAAAAAAGACTTCCTGATGCCTTTTGCCAGTATTTTTGGTACAATATGGGCCGAACAATCAATACTGATGTGACCCTGGCATCCAACTAACTAACTGACATTAACCTTTTTCAGTCAACAATTCTCTTTTTCCACCTAGGATCAAAAACAGCACTCTGTTTCAAATTTAAAAAATGAAGATGGACTGATTTTTTTCTGTAAAAAAAATTTAAATAAAAAAATAAAAAGAACGGCACATGCAATGTCAAACACAATCTTGCATTTCGAACCATATTAAGTCCCGACGGTCAGCATCAGATTATGACATCAAGAAAAGCCCCACAAACAACACATTTTCTAAAATACTTTTCTTTTATGAATTCCCCCAACTTGCAGAACTTCTGAATATGGATTGAAATTCTAATATATTGCTTGTGTAGTAATAACGTCACAATGTCCTCACCTCCATCCAGGTAAGCACAGGCCCACAGTTCAGCTTACTGTCCACAATCATGGAGAGACGGCTCAGGTACTCAGTGAGCATGGGGGTGAAGAGCTGACACAGAAGTGAAAGAGATAGCAGTGAGATATGTGCATAAATATGACGGTGAAAGGTCAAATATAAAAAAAGGAAGAATATAATCTGATTCGCTATTACAAGCTGAAATCTGTCACTTTGTCTCCTGTTGTACTCATTTCAGACACGAGCAGGGCACTCTGAAGTGTGCACGAGGTAATCTCACTTGCAGAATATGCCACGGACATTATTTATCAGCCCCACACCGGCTTACCGACACAAATAGAAACCAATTCTGTACCAAACACTGTCCACTGGCCCTCCAGCTCAGAAGCTGTTAGCTGAAAGTCGCGACCAAGCAATACAGAGAGATGAAAAGGCAAGAGAAATCAGGTAAAAGCTGGCCTCCCGGTGTCTCTCACCTCCACTCTGTCCCCAGTTTCGCAGAGTGATGGCAGGGCCAAGAGCTGAGAGTAACGCCGGTCATAGATGCACTGATGCAGGTGCGCATCCAGTGTGCGAAACTCTTCGTACGAGCGACGCACCATCCATGTCTTACCCTGTGTACAGAGAGAGGGAAAGACAAAGGATTAGAGAAGGCGGCAAAATAAGACAGTACTTTAATACAAGTATTGATTAAAAGTGCGATTAACGCAATAAACTGCACTAACTGTTGGACAGTCCTAGCAAAACCCATTACTGCTCAAAGCTGTATCACATATGAGAGAAGCCTTACTTATTACACTCTTATCTACAGAGCAGCAGGTCCGCCTTAAACAAAGTAAGTGTACCTGGAGCGTGTGTTTATGTATATACAGGTGCGACTGTGTGTATTGCTAATCCCTGGACGGAGAGGGTGTGCCCACTCACCTGGCAGGAAACCTGCACGAGGAAGACGTGGTCTTTGGCACTGGCTGGGCTCCAGCTAGCATCTCCCTGCTCGCTTGCAAGCTGAAGCTAATGGGGTGGACACGGACACACACACAGAGTCAACAATATGAACCAAAAAAATGACTCTGCTGTCCACTTTGGGCTACTTAAATGCACTGTACAAAGCAAAAGTCAGTTAGAGGAAACTGGGAAGATCCCTCCAAACAATAGGACGCATAGCACTCTGTTTCACATCCTTATAAGCCGTATCGGCTTCCTCTTCCTTACCAAACCTCGAGAATCACCCAGAGTGAGATTTCCATTTGGAGAGCACCATTACTGCAGTTTTGTTACTAATCACAGCAGCTCTGACACAGTGGAAGTGTGAGGCAAAGTGCTCACCGTGTTCACCAATGTGCCTACAATGAGCAAGCAAGTGTCGAATGGGACGCCATCCCAATTGACACAGTCGAAAAGGAGCTAGTATGCTAGCTAGCTAGTGTAGTATCAAGACACAGTATGCAAGAACTTTCAGCAAAGTCGAGGTCCCTCGTTTATACGGCCAATGCTGCCACAACATACAAGCTGTAGTCCCAAATAAATCTTTTTACGCCGAGAGTCGGATCTGGAATTCTCCAGAATTTCAGTCATCCAGACAGGGGCCACACACAAAGTACCCAATCAAATGAGCCCTTCATCCCCCTATTGTAGCCTGCTGGGTTAAGAAGGGGAGCCACTGAGACCGAGAGGATTAGAGAAACATTTTAATCTGAAGTGTAACAGACAGTGGCAGGAAGTTTTTCCAACACTGCAGATGCCTAGGCAAGGAGAAACGAGACGAGACAAGACGAGGCTTTGGTGTATGTTCATTGTCTGGGAGAACTGACCCAAAAGATGGAACAGTCGTAATATTTATCCTTCATTTGGAGAACAATAGGGAGGTTTACTACTGTTATCAGGGCTTTAAGACGATCCTTCCATTAGTGCCTTGACTTTCTTCAGGTGTAGCTACTGTCAACGGAGGAAACGGAGCGTTTTAAATCGCTTTCTAATTTTTATTAGTATTAAAATGATTTTTCAGTGGGACTATAGTGGCGGTTCAACAATGCCAATCTACTACTGTCAGGCCGATATTTGATTGGATTGGACAGCAAGACGCTTTGTATAAAAGTGTCTGCTAAAATGACAAACTG
Organism: Ancistrus triradiatus; assembly: GCA_025084515.1. Lineage (NCBI taxonomy): Eukaryota > Metazoa > Chordata > Actinopteri > Siluriformes > Loricariidae > Ancistrus > Ancistrus triradiatus. The sequence goes on along the minus strand of JAJAGP010000704.1, from coordinate 214,329 downwards.
TACATATAAACAGAAAGTGTTCTCTTTCACAGACGTATTGATTCCTCTCATTGGCTGGCATTAAGCTCGTTCCAGTTCTCGCGGTGGCCTAAATTTTGATGCACCTCAAAGTTTAATAAGTTTCAATCCATACTACCTACAGACCAAACGAGAGTGAGAAGGATAAAACAGACTAACAAAACAAACCCTGGAAAAAGCCTTGGATAAGACACTAAGGATATTTTGGTTTAGAGAGAGCTTGTATATTTATGACATGCTGCGTCTTACACTAATCCACAACTTCATACGTGGAGGCTCAATCACTCCACTACTTGTTTACAGGGGGAAAGGACGGGTGGGTTGCAAGTTTAAACCAGATGAATGGAAAAGGGTTTATACCTAGAAACCAAGTCAATTCTGGACAAGTTATGAAAACAAAGTCTCTTTCGTACCACAAAGAAACCGAGAAGAGAAACCAGACTATATTCCTGAGCCCTTGAAGGTCATGAGAAAACTTGGCAGAGGTGTTTCGCATTCCATATGCTGAGAAAGAAGAAAAGGGAGGGAGGAAGCAGGTCTCAGTCTCTGTCCTAGATCAGGATGTGTGATAAGGTTTAAATTAATTTACTGCTAATTCAATTTTCCCTGTCTTGTGCATTTTGGTTTGCTTCCATTTTCTGTCTTGTGTGCTATGAATCAATCATCGTTTTGCTGGAGAAATTCTTTGAATACATCTAATAAGGCATTTTTGGCATTTCTGAAATTTGTTTTTCGACAACCCAAGCCTGCACGCGTGCCGCAAAGGCACAAATATGTAGACAGCTGTGCACACGTAGCAGACCATTTCTTACAGGCGACACGCAAAAAACAAAAACCTGAGTGGCACTGCTGCACCTCTGGCGATAAGCTGTTGAGTAACGTGACACGGCAATTTATCAGGTCAAGGCCTAGCACGGAAGCTCCACATTTAACAGGATGAATTTTAGAGGATTCCTTCAATGTTTATAATGTATACGTGTGTCTGAATGCAGAACACAGGCCTCTGAGCAAGAAAACCAACTGACACTTCCTCTGCAATGCACACTGTGGATGTGCCTAAGCCATGGAGATGCAGTCCAGTCAAGCCTCTAGCCCTTATGCATCCTGACACAGACGCCATTTCAGAAGACTCAGCACTGACCCATGTTAGCATCATAACTGCTATACTAAACACCAACACTAACCACAGTTGTAAGGCAAGACATCAATTTTAGTGACTGCTCCTGCCTCAGACACGGCCAATCACATGTCTAGGAGAAGTTTTGAGCCAGCATGGAGTCACTGTCTGGAATCAATCCTAGGCCCACCATAGCGGTGGGCTAGCAACGTGTCACTACGCCACCTAAGCGCCCAGTGAGAGTAGCTGGAATTTGTTTCGCCTGATAGTGAAAAATCGTGGTTTGGTGGCTACGACTTGTATGGAGGCACTCACTTTCGTATGGCTCTTCCCCTCTGGCACAGACTGGCACGTGGTGCAACATGTCAAAGATGCCCGGGAATTGGATGTCCCAAATAGGGAAAAACAAGGATGAGTGTTCATGCATACCAAGCTTAGCAAAGCCTCCAATTTTACCCCTGTTTAACCTAGTCAGGGTCACCGGGGGTCAGGAGCTTCCCAAAAGGGATCAAACCCACTGAGCCACCAGAGACTGCTGTTCATGAACATGTTCAACTTCAAGGTGAAGGCTTTATAATTAAGCCACACATTTCCATTCCAATCTCATTTAAAACAAAGTTTACCTCAATGGACCCAAAGTCGACGTTGTCATAGTGGAAGTGCGCGCAGTCAGCAAGCTTCAGGAAGTGGCCTTTGCCAACCGACAGCCTGAAATTAAGACCAGAGATTAAAAATGTAGATCAAGCGATAAAGCATACGGAGCATACATTTAAGGAAGAGCTGGGGGTAACGGTACAAATTCTGAAAAAATAAATGATACTGTTGGACATCCAACTCTCGAATTACAGGACTTGAAGGATCTGCTGCTAACGTCTTGGTGCCAGATACCACAGGACCTTCAGAGGTTAGGCAGGCTTAATAGGCAGGAGGTTTTAATGTGGTTTTAAAGGCTTAAGAGTGTATTTAGAACTCACTGAAAAGCAGGAAACATGAAGACAAATATCATTCAGACATAAGGCAAACAAACAATGAGGGGAAATTAGACTTTTGCACAAGACTACTAAATCGTGTAGACATGTAGTCGTTTAGTAGGCACCCTTATCCAGAGTGACTTACAACAGATACAACATCTTACACCACACATCCCACGCAGTTCTGGGCTCAGCCTTGCTCAAGAGGCAAACCGTGGCAGATTTTGGTGCTCAGGCTTTAACTCTGGACCTTCTGAACCAGAATCTGGTCCCTACCATATATCTGCCATAAACAATGCCATATATCCACACATCGGGTTTCCTTCATATTCCTTTGCGCTTACAAGTGCTATTAAGTGTCCATCCGTGCACAGCCTGGAATTGTGCCACAATGCCATGTGAGCAAAATTTGCATTCCGCTATCAGTTACTCTGTAAAAGGAAGTGAAAACGAAATGCTTCCTGTTTTGGAGTTCAGTGCAACTACACACAGAACACACAAAACTCACAACTAGGTTATACCACACCATGTTTGCAGAACCTGTGTCCTAATGTAATGTTTACCAATGTTATGTAGCTAGATAACGAAATAATCCTAAGGCAACGCGAGCTATTGCATTTTTTTTAGTTTAAGGAAACAAGACGTATTCAAATGAGACCGATCCAGGAGGACATGATCCCATAGTTTGGTGCGCACCAAGGATTGGATGGCAGCGTTGCACTAATCGAGCAGGGTTTGTTTTAATCAAACCAAATCTGCCGACTATGAACACACCCTCACAGTACCACTTGCGTGAAATAAATGGCCTGAATTGGGCTGTCAGTCCAAACTGGACGATCGAGCCATGAGGATATAGAGTAGCAACTTTTAAGGACTTGCAAGATTGCTTTGCCTCGTTAACACAAAATCAGACTAACTCGAACAATTCCACTAGGGAGAACAAGCAAATACATCCCCCCCGCTAGTAGTAACACATCTAAACAGACTAATGGTGGTATTTAAAGCAAAAAGTGGTTCTATGAAGTATTAAATGTTCTCTACAACCCTCACCCCCAGGGAAGACTCTTCAGCGGAACCATAAAGCTAAGATTAATAGAGCCATAGGTGCAGCAGCCTCTGAAACAACTGAAAGCAAAGTTTCTCACCTCTTGCTCATCTTCCCCTTCAAGTTGGCAGTAGTGCCAATCGAACGGGTGCCAGACTCCCCGGAACTGTCCAGATTATCTGTGCTCCGAGCCTGAGGACAAAAAGAAGACGGACGGATGGGGAGAATGATGAGAGGTCTTTAATCTTTGCTCTTGGTTGGGTTTGTACCGTGTGCTGGTGTACAGAAACATTCCACATTCATGCATACATGCACTTCCTCTTATACATTACCTGCTGAGGGAAATACAGTTCATTACGCCACTGACCATCAACTTCTCCTACACTCTTAGAGGAAACAGACTACATGTTCCATGTCACTGCCAGCACTCTTAAGTGGAGTTGCTCTCCTGGGAAGTGTGGGCTATTTTACTTCCCCTATTTCAAGCTGGCCACTGTAGCACAGATTTGAGCATTTTGGATCACGCAGAGAAAGTTCTAGCAAGGGGCTAAGCAGATTGTGGGACGTTTGAGCGACCAAGAAAGACAGACATCGGCTGGGATTTAAGTGCCGACATGCACTGGATTTATTAATAATGCAAGCATGTTAGAGAATTGCCAAGGTTTGCAATGCTGGATTTAACGGCTTTGTAACAGGTTAATGCAAAGAAATCAGTAGTTATCTGCGTACTTGGAACGATCAAAGAGGCTTGCACCCTAGCCTACTTTGCAGTTCAAGCGTGGCTTTACTTAAACTCATGTTTCAGAAACCATGGCTCAGTTTGAGGTCAGCACAGGCAGTGTGGTTTCAGTTTGAGTGTCAGAATTAGATCGTACCCTACTGGGTCTTGCATGGCCCACACACACGAGCATTAGGCTATTCTCGATTAAGCTGGCTTCACAGTGCATTTAATGCACGATTAATCTATCTGACCTATTAATAATCGATTCCTAGGCTTCAAGTAACCACCATTAAAGAGAAACACTGGCTTGGCCAAATTTTCATGCAAAAACTGAAAAAACTACAATGCAGCCATGTTCAGATGAAGACGTACTTTGTGCTGCTTAAATAAGCTTCCCAAATTAATAATAACACTGTCATTTCGGATTAGTCTGGTAAGCAAACAGAGTCCTCAGCCTGACACCATGTTTTTAGATGCGCTAGTCTGTTTTAGCCTCGGGTTACCAGTATCTTTTCGCAATCTCGCTTGATTTGCATGCAACACAGTCCAGTCATTGACATATCCCAGGAAGAATGTTCAGCGTTAAGCAACAGAATCAGCGAAAGAAAAGGCAGATCGTAAAAAGCCAGTAATGTTTACAACCTGATTGGTTGAGCCCTGCGTAAACAAAGGTCTCACTTACCGGCAAGGCCAACTGCATCACATTGGGCAAGGACAAACCTTTGGAGATGGCCAACAGTAAGTTTGGGTCTTTTATTAAAAGGATAATGACACTTAGCCACATTGCAGTTGAGCCACAGCAAGCAAGACAGCAGTCGCATTGCGGTTTGCACAGAAAACTCATGAAAATACAAACGATGAACCCTCCAAGTTCTAACCACTCCTGCTTTATGCTTAATCACAGATCAATGTACAAAACATGTTCACCATGGACACGGTTCTTTCTTCTGATCAGCAAAGGACATCTGTACTACGTAGTTTTGTTTCTGTATTCCTCTGAACGGAATATCTCGCGACTCGTGCGATCAGATGGACATTTACATTGTCAAGAAAAATAGCTGTTTTATATTTCTATCTAAAAGTCGCGATCCAACGAGAAGATAATCAGTTTCTCTGTAGCAACAGCTCCGCACTCACAAGAGAGACAAAAATCAATACACCTCCAGTATGGCAGCTATCCAGATCTATTAAACAGTGCAGGTGGATCACACTTATACCTGTCATAGTGGATCGATGGGTATGAAACGACTTGAAGTCATATGGATACATGCAATAGTTATGATTGTGATTTACTGAATAATAAATGCTCTCTACTGAAGCTTCCATTGTCCACTCGTACAGTTATGTTAATACGCTTAAAGCAGCCATATTACAAGGTTTAACGTAATAAAACAATCATGACAAGCTAGGTTGTATTTGCATTTAGGCAGACACTTGTCCAGTACGATATACAAGAATCTCATCCAATCTTACAATCCAAGCAATCGTCTTAAGGGTACTGCTCCAAGGTCAATCAGTGGCAGATTTGCAATGCTGCGACTTGAACCCAAAACCATCTGGCCCCTAGTTCAGAATCTTAACTGTTGTCCCACCACAGTCCTACGTAAAACTCCGTCACATTTCTGTGCAGCTGAATTTCCCTTCATAAATTGATAAGTTGAATTTATTTGAATAAACAGATGTTCATATAAACAGAAAATAAGGTGCTCTAGGATCTCATACATGTACTAGAGAGGTAGGAATAACCTATATTGCATTGTTTCAGTCTGCGTCAACAAAACTAAGCGAGCATGGCAACTAAAACCCAGCTGGCACTCAGCAACCTTCTCCAAAGCACACCGTGTACGGGTCGAGCGGTACGCAAATACACCTACCACACAATGACCTAGCAAGTTTACTGTAAACAATACTGTCTTTCTACAGAAAGCTCAGACCTGGGCACTGCCATGCACAGGATGATCTCAGATAAGGTAAAGCGTACCAGCTAAAACAGGTAAATCTAATTGAGCTCAGTTGCATTAGGGTCACTGACATATTAAACACTTCATTCTACGCCTTGAACAGTTTAGTAATCTCAGTTCGTGGCACAGTCTGACCATGAATGCAACTCTTAAAAAGCACAATTTATAGGCGCTCAGGTTGTGCAACCTAATGTGCTAGTCCACCGCAGCGGAGACCCGTGTTCAAGTCTCAGCTGTGAGTTTTCTTGGTTTGAAATGGTGTTTAAAAGCCAGGGTGAAAATGTGAAAATGCCCCCCACCCGGGCTTTTAAACACCATTTCAAACCAAGAAAACTCATCAAGCTTGTACTGAAGGACCTTGTGTTCGCGGTTGCGTCTGTGTACTGGCGCTGGAGCCCTTATTGTGAGCGGACATCAAAGTTTTGGTCTCTCAGCTTGTCTGGTAACCCCACACCCATCCTCTGTAGCCAGCTCAGGTTTCTCCAGCAGGCATTGTGGTACAGTAAGCTTACAGAAACATGCCTTCATTAGACAGCTGCTTCAAAGATGTTCCTAGGAATTTGCCAGCAACAAAGCAGGACTCAAAACCAATTCCAGATGATCAGCCTTTCATTTGGATATGTCAAGGCTGTAAGAGATTTGTCAGGTAATCGTTTTTCTTACTTTAAACGTCAAATTACAGCACCTGAGTGAACAGGACATAAAAGATGCGGAGTTGTGCTCAAACTGTGGTAGAGTCAAATATTTACCCAATGCAGGGTGTAATATTAGAGCATCAATCAAACACTGCTAAACTGCTGAACGCAAAGTTCATTCACCCTGAAAGCATTTACCGACCAAAATGACTCTCAAAATTGCAAGAGTGACGGTACCTTCAGCATCGTTTTCTTCCTGAACATCCTGTCACTTAAGCCCAAGGTTCAGAGGTCAGCTAAACAGTGGCCACAGCGCATCCGATTGCCGTCGCCATCATCCAGCTCAGTCATTGTCACTCCAGTAAGAGCCACGTCACCAAGACTAGACGTCTCACATGTACACTTTCTGTGCATCTACCTTGCCAGGACCTCCCTACATAAACCCCATCTCGACTGGTATAAAGCCTCGGCTTCCTTCTCTCGCACCGTCCCGTCGCAGATGCACGTGAGGGACCTGTTGAATATTTCATGTGATGAAGTACGATCTGAACTGGGGTCGAAGCCATAGTACGGGCTCCTCAGCTGTTCCTAGGTGGAGTCACTCAGCTGACAATGGCGTTCAGAAGCTTCTTCCTCATCAATAATTTGCCTGTGTCGTATCCAGAACGCCAGATCTGGCTTTACGCAAATTTGACAACTGAGGTAGGAAATCTAGTATAACCACCGTGCAGATGCTGATGTAACTTTACGCTGTCAACATTTACGTCTAAGGCTTTGGATTCGAGCCCGGCTGTGACTTGAGGTGGACAGATTCTGTGTAAACTTTAACCGCTAACAATAAAAAAATAAATAAAAAATAAAAAATAATAAAAATCACACGGTTTTCTCACATCAGATTCAAACCACTTTTAGATGTGGTTTCAAATCCAATCAGAATCAGATTTCGAGACATACGAGTCAGTATGACCCGTAGGATTAGATTTATGTCAGCCACTGCTCGCCACTTATGTGGGTCAGAGATTTCCAACAATGACAACAACAACAACATAACTTACAGAATTATAGTCATATATGAAGGAATACGCATTCATATAGGCATGAACGTGGGTTTGCTATTTAAAACAGAGTACAAAGAAATAAGTTGACTGTTCTCACATAAGTAATAATCCATTGTTGAACATCCATGTGAATACAGCTAACTGGCTATCTTTAGCCTGCTGCACTGCATAGACAGTTACTATGGCAACCAATCTGGATCCAGCAGTGACTACAGTACGAACAGACAAATTAGATTGAGTCTTTCTTTGGTACATCAGTGTGGACGCGCTGTCTATTTGAGAACATCTGATTCACCTGAACATACCCTAAAACTCGCATTCCAACTCGCGTCTGTGAACTGACCTCTGCTGACATGACGCACAGACACCTTTGCCCTCTAACACACAAGGGAACTGTTTCAAATCGTATGCGACAGTCTAAACAGGACTGCAAGTTGTACCGCGATAAAACAAAGTGTGATAAAACACCCCGCAGGAGCAAGAGCACAGCCACACCACAAAGCAAAGCCATTAACGCTCACACACGCAGGAGGAAATCGCGTCAGGTGATGAGCATGCCCACACACATCGCACAAACACATAGAAACGACATGCACAACAGCAGCTGCAGACAGGGGCTCAAGATTTAGTCATACAGCAAGTGAACCTGAATTCAGAAAGTCGTCAGGAGGTCAAGCTGCATGCTTTGTCGAGCTACTCGACAAAAGACGTTAATACAGCCTCTGCAGAGAAACTAAAATATGACATATTTCTGCAAAAGTACATGTACTGTACAGTCTAACAAAAGCAAGGGAACAAAATCGGGGATGTGTCAAAAGTTTGAGCACCTCTCCAGATGGCGTGGATGGTTTTTTTTTTTTTCGGTGAAAAAAATTGTGTTAGTTTAAACAAATCGGCCTTGACCTACGTAAAGAAACTAAATGCGCCACTTCTGCCACATCCTAAAGCGAGAAACAAGGACTGCTTCAACAAACATTTTACAGCCCAAAACTTTTGCTCATGGAGATGTGATCATCCCCACCCCTGCACCAACGGAACCATCGTCCATTCTAGGCACTGGCAAAGATGACACTGAGGCCGTTCCTGATGTGGATTCAATCACCATTCGAGTCTATACTATGAGTAATGGAGAGGCACTCAATTAGGTACAGCGCCCCTCCGTCATCAGGGATCAGCAAAACTTCATTAAAACATTCGTTAAAATTGGCAGAAATACACAATTTATGTTTATTTTCTGCAGACAATGTATTAACAATCGTTGTTTCGTACCGAAAATGGACAAAGCATGTCATTTAAGGTGAGGGTGACCACATTTTTAGAGTATTCTCTCTTTAGGGCAATAACCAGAGTGGTACAAGGGCAGGGCTGTAGATACTCCCAATAAAGTATTTAGAAAGATCGTCAAATCATTGTGCTAGAATACAAGCTGGAATGCATATGTTGTTGTATTTTCAAATCAGGTTGCTCGGTTCAGTTGCTGATGATTTGGAAAACGAAAGCAAGCTCCTGAGCCCCAGCCTGCAGCCAAGGAGCGCAGGTGATGAGAACTTACCAGGCATCTCTGTCAGGCTCATTGCTCGCATAAACACGGCACATTTCCGAACCCAGTGGGGTCCTGACACTTGGCACAAAAAAAAAAGAGGAAATAAAGGTCATTTCAAACCCAGGAAGCAGACTTACACATACGGCAATGGAGCGAGAAACTACAGAAAGTACTATTTTACAAGAATGGCAGATAAAGAAAAAAGGAAAAAAAGTGCTAGACCTTCAAAGAAAGTGTCATCATTATTCATTGGCATCAAAGGAAATGATGAACAGGAAATGATCACATGAGCAGTGCCAAAAATATCTTCACACTACACTATACTTCACTTCACTTCACGTTGATGTTTGATACACAAAGCATACGGTTATGTGCTGAAACCGATTAAAAAAGGGGATAAAGTTGGGTCAATGAAGGACTAACAGCATCTCATGCATTATTACTCAGGATAAATAGGTAAAATAAAAAGTGCGCTGAATCAACAAGTGTCAGTCAGACACTGCAACATCTCTTACTGCAAATTACAGATTACACAGACTACATTCGTTCGCATTTTATTAACTGCGTGCCACTCCGACTTTGATACCTCTATAGCTTAGCAGTTCAGGCCGTCTGAACATAACTGGTAGAGACAGCCAGCACTTATAATCACAGCTGAGATCAGTCAGACAGCTGGAAGAGGAGGGGTGGGGTCCAGCAGGAATGCTCTGGTATGGGGAGTATTTGCCCTCCATGTCAATTTGGCTGCAAGAAGAGCATGTTTGTAGCAAAGCTGAACGCTGCACAAGAGCGTCGAGCTTGATTGCTTAAAAATGCCATCTAAATCTAAGATAAAACTACCTCATGCACCCAAGAGATACAGGAGCAAGACAGAGATAAAATCCCTCAAGTCTTTGCTGAATCCTGTCCGGTATGAGAGCCACTATCCCAGTGAATTGGAAGGGTTATTTCAGGATTTCTCTCTACTATATACAGAATCCAATAATGTCCAAACTTTTTAGCATAGTATTATGGAACTACTGCAAGGAATTTAAAATAGACTATTGAGTTAGCTGATAACGCCTTACAAGCTGTGGATCATATCTACAATGATGATGGTCAAAGCCATGAGTCTGTCAGTTGTTAGTTGGAATACACATATAAGAGGCTTAATATAGCAGGGCCTCCACCATCATGTGGGCTATATCTCTATAGAAACCAAGCAGGTTTCAGCAACAACAGGCTGTGTGCATGCCTTTATGTGAATATATGACTCACGGAACGTTCACAGACCAGGACATACAATGGCAAAAAGACACATACCCCCATGTTGACACAATCCCGATACTTAAGGCGTATAAAACAGCCTAGTCTATCAGCACAGCTGTTAAACAAGGCTCAAAGTTTGTTAAATTTACACCAATTAACCCCAACACGCTGCAAACACTTTATATTATCTGTAGTCTGCACAAATCAGATATCACATCTGCTCTTGATTATGTAGTAGAAAGCTACATGTGGATGAAATTCTAAACTTTCCCCAACACCTTTCACAAGTTGGTGACCTCAAAACGTGACAAAAGGACTTCCGACAAGTCATTCACGCAGAACAACCGTTGCTTATTATTGTCACGATGAGCGGTCTTGTAGATCCATCATCCTAATCTTAACTGTCTGATGTCTTCTTCCACAAACTTGCATAAGAAAAGTGGTCATACATTCTAAGCATTCTAATGCATGTTGGTTATCTGTTGTTTGCAAGGCAAACGCTTAGATGTGTGATAAGGTTCTGCTCGGAGTCAGAATGCAGTACCTAGAACCATCTAGCTCATTTTCACTGCCATTCAATTTTCCCTTTACCATCTGTTCTGAGGTACAATTAACATCTACAGTCAATTCACCAAGTGTGGTTTTAATAAAGTCTAAAGAAAGGTCAAGATGAATCACACAGTGCCCCCCTTTTTTCCGTTTTTTACACTTTAAGCAGTCCCTTTAAGTCTTTCTCGAACCCTCGGCATCTCAATCGTAGCTGATAGCGCAGTGAAGTGGATGAAGAATGACAGTGCGGCAGTCTTGTCTTGCATGGTCAATGGTGAGAGCAATGTGGGAGTATTCAAGTGCAGTAATGCTGACATGCTTGTGTGATTTTTTTTCCTCTGTCTTACACTTCTGATCAGGGTCCCAGGGGGTCCGGAGTCTATGTCGGAATTCACAGGGCACATGAGGAAGTGCACCGTGACAGTGGATTCTATACTGTGTCACTGCAGTGGTAGGTTCGAGAACATGTGTTCTACCCCAGCACCAGCTTCAGAGATGCTTTGCAATATCTTCGAACCACAACTCCAGAAGCAGCAAGACGTTGCTTGTCATTGTCAGATTAGTGTTCTATTGGCAAAGTCTTTAAAGCAGGCAGAGTGCTCTGGGAAATCCTCTGGAACAAGAACTGAACGTTGGTCTAAACCACACATGAAAATATAGATTTTCTTTCCCCATTTTCTGCTGCTTCTGGTTCAGAAGGCCCTTCTCTTTCCAACCTTTCACACAATCCTATAAATTTTCTGTCCCATAGTCTTCTACTGCCCTTCGACCACTCATTGAACAAAGCAGGCCTTTGCCTTCCCATTCACCCTTGGATTCAGAAGGCTCTGGGAACCCCCCTCCTGCTACTTCATACTTCCCCAAGCCCCCTTCTTCCCCAGCCCACCCATCCCCCCTTTCTTCTGAAGGCTCTCATTTAAGGATTTAACACTTACATCACAGATCCAAACCATGACCCTGAACTTCTCACGGCCGTTTCTACACTCTAGCCCACATGATGCAACTTCCTGCTGCAAACAAAATACAATAAAAATCTAGCACATCGAGATCAGCGGCTTGTGTAGCAAGTTGTGAGACCAAGTGGGCGCAACCGAAGGCACTGGGTGAGACGATTTCTGGGTCAAGCTTGATGCAAAAGCATGAGCATTCCGGATCAGGATCTCTTGGAAACTGTGCCCCCGCAGTGTATTGGCCCCCCCCCCCCCCCCCCCCCCCCCCCCCCCCCCCCCCCCCCCCCCCCCCCCCCCCCCCCCCCCCCCCCAACACCCTGTCCTTCTTTCTGTGAAGGGGCAGGAAAGACAGGGAGCGATGGGCAGCATACTAAGCGCTCTATCCCAGCTGGAGCTACGTGAGAGACAGAAGAAAAAGAGAGGGAAATAAAGAGAGGGGTGAAGAAAAATAAAGCAAACCAAAAGAGCCAAAAAAAAGACATTCACAACGCAATGGGAGAGTTGGACAAGGTACATATGTGAAAGAGCCATGTGATCATGTGACCGAGTAAGGGAAAGAAATAGATGGGAGAGAACAAGAGGGTCTTTTGGAAAAGTAGCTGGCTGACGTGGTTGCTGCGAAGGGTGGGGCTGGCTCCAGGAATGATGCCACTCTGAGAGCACTTGTGCTGGCATGGCGTGATCTGGGCACGAGTTCAAAGCAGCTGTTTCTATAGGAGCCGCCTGGGGCTTAAACAACTGCCTTGTATTAGAGTGAAAGGAAATATCTGATGTGACAGATTAGCAAGAGGCAGAGGAAATGCTGTACCTAAAACCACAACGTGGCTCAAATAATAGCAGCGAGCATCATCGCTGCTAATACTGGCCTAAAACGTCGAACAGGTAACAGAAGGTTTTCAGTTTAAAAAGTTGACAGGACAACTTGTCAGTTTAATTTTACCTGACACCAAGCATACTTGGGAACACGGAGCAATGATTGTCAAAAATTGTCTGTTATTTTTGACACGGGGGAGCTTTGATGTCAGTTTCATACTGAAAAAGGTCACGGGTTCTGGGAAGCGTTGTCCTGGTAATATGGACCTTACCATATGTATACAGCCGGATTTAACCAATGGCAGATCAACGTGTTTAAAAATGAAACGCAGAGGGAAAAAAAACAAAGTAAAGATCAAATTAGGAATTTGCCACGGTTTCAAGCACCATGCTGAATTCACGCTGTACTGGATTCGCACTTTTACAGATCCTCATTCTCTCTTTTCAGATACTTTGCACATACTTTGTATTCAGTATTATCTAAAAATTATTTAAATATACAAGAGTATATGCACAGGTCATATGCACATACCATGCCACTGAGCATCTGCAAATTTTAGTATTGACCAAATCTTGGAACCAGTCTCCATGGATAGAGAGGGCCATCTGTATCCATCTTCTTGCTTTAAGTTTTTGCCATTTGGGATACTAAGCCTATAAAGACTCATTAAGCAAATCAGTTTTACAAACTTCACCTTCCAGTCATACAGGACAACAGACAAACATTGGAGCAGCATCGTGAATTCCCATGCATGCATGTTCATTGTGGAATGAATAACGGAGTGAGAGATGAGGATCGATGGAGCATGAGGATGGCATTTTGACTAAATAAGCCCTGACTCTGGCTCGAGGGAGCACCCTGAGCTTTCAGCCTGGGAAAGAGGTCAAAGACACAGCTGGGGCTTACAGTATAACCCTCCCTCAACGAGTTCCGAAAGCACAGTATAGCTCAATGTTCTAACAGCTTACTGCTGATCTGGCAAAAATATCATATCATATGATTGTTTTCTCATGATGGAATATAAGAATAATTTAAAATATCATAATACTATTGATAGCAGTCTCTCTACAGATATGTATTAAAGTCACTTACATATCTCATTTTCAACCATTTTGCTGGGTTTCCCTGGCCAGGTAAATTGACACAGTGATGCATTTCAAATGCCTTGGTCATTGTTGGATTCGACATTGTGTCTGGCTGTTGCACCTGGCTTTCGGTGTACTTTGTTTTTAGGGCGTTGAACAGGTCTGTTGTGTTTCCACCAGATGTGCCAATCTTGTCTTTGCACATTTTGTAAACTGTTGTTTGCGTCATGTCCGTTGTGTAAAATACAAACCCCTTCCATATAACTTGATGGATCATTTTTCAGTCAGCAGCAGCGTGGTACGATGTAGCCAAATATAAATTCTAAGGCCCAGTACATGCCGGGATACTGTTGGGTTGTTTGTGTCTGTCAGCAAGAGCACAAGCTAGACAGGACAATTAGATGAAATGCCCCCAAATATTTTAATCCATGTACTCTAGATACCATAGACTAATTAAACTAATTATACTTTTAACAAAAGACTCACTGCGTTAACAGTCATCAGTTGCATCCCCGACCACAGGTGTGACTGCTTCCTAATTAGTCTAATTACGAAGCATCGGCCTTAGAAACACAACCCATATTGTGCACTGCCAAATAAACCACGATAGCTTCAGGGTGTGTTTTTTTTTTAAACATCTGAACCCCATTCTTTTCTGGTAAGGCTTGCGACTGCTGGTGCGGCTTGAGTGCCATGGGGATGATCCCCCAGCCAACCTCTTCTCCCTCAGTCTGTGAGAAAACCCTGTGAAGAGCCAGGAGGCTGTTTTACATGCGCAGTACAGGTTTGCTGCAATCAGTCTGTTGGCTGGTTGTTAGCTCCTTCTTCCTAGTTCGTATCCTGTGGAACTGGCTTCTCCACTGTTTCTGAGCAAACTATTCCCAGGGTAAACAACTGTATCTTATGGACACTTTCCCAAGTATCTTCCAACATGGAGAGTGAGTCCACACCGAAATGAAGAAGAGGAAAAAATGACACCCAAAGAATATAACAACATTTGTCTGTATGCCAAAAACAACCTAATTCAGCTAGCACTACAACTAACGTACTGATGAGCGTGATAGGATACTGAAGAACATGAGCGTCCCGCGTGTTCCTGGTAAGGGTCATGGGGATACGGCAAGCCATGCTTGCTGAGATGGGATGGCAAGAAGACTACGGGGTGTATGCAAAATGCATACTAAATACTAGTAGTGATGGTGAATGGTCAAAAACCATTTCTTGCTTTCCTACCAATTATTTTATTATAATTACCCTAAAGTGGTATTTACTAGGAGCATAAAATGAGCTCATCTGTGTTCTTGATCTGTCACGGGGATAGATGAGGGGCTCAGACTGGAAAAATGCCCAAACGGGGCCAACATCAGGCCAGAAGCAGACCTGGTACTCAGTACATGATGGTTGCATCCCCAGTGGCCAGGCTTGTTGTTATTGAACTCAAAACAATGGCAGCATGATGATCAGGGATGTGCGCGCCACGAATTCAAGTCCACACACCACCTTAAGCCACTTAAATCCCAAATATTAGACTGTGCATATCTATAAACAGACACAAAAGCACTATTCAGTACATCATTTAAAAGATAGGGGCGTAAACCAGGGACCATCCCCAGGGCGCTGCGTTCAGCATCAGATAAGGACAAAGCCTCTGGTCAAAGGCACAGTGACAGACACCAAACACGGGTCTGGACGGATACACAAACAGCAGGTCAGTCTGGCTGTAGCCCTTCAGCAAAGCTGAACCAGATGCACATTATACTAGTATCAGCAATCCAAAAGCTGATGGCTCAAGCCAACACAAATCTATCTTCACAGAGGCTGCACGGACGGACGGCATCCTATTCAGCAGAAAAGACGGTAGAAACGAAAATGGCTGCAAACATTTGCAACTTACCACCATTCCGGGAAGCAGGTTAGGAAGCTGCGGTCGGTGGACCTCCGTTTTTAATTCCGTTTCACCGCTTTTCAGTCTGAATAACGGTCCAACCGAAGCCTCTTTAACGCTTGACATTAGCATTACATTTTCGCTTTACATCTTGCTCTGGCGATTGACACAACACGTCCTCGCGCACCAAAAGAAGCGACCGTTATTTTTCAAAAATAAACCAAAGATAACGGACAGCAAAAAGGAGAAACGCCAGCGTCCTTACGACCGCGTATCGCTATCCAGAACCGCTAGTACTTCCTCAAACATGTTGCGAAAACGGTCGGGTGCTGAAATTCAGACGAGGAACTTGACGAAGTCAGTGAATAAAACGCCATTTTTCCCGCGGCGAACCCCGACTGCACGCTAAGTAACAACGTCCATGTGAGCCTGGGCTCGCTCATCCTTCGCGTCTAAACACAAGAACCAATGAGGGAAAAGCTGGGGGTCCGTTAGACCAGACTAACAAAGAACCCGCGGGGGGTGGGTGCACGTGTACTTGTTCGTTGTGAACCAAAATACACAAATGATACACAAACGACACAAAGTACTCAAGCGATGAAAGTTTGTATACTGATGTGGGGACGATTTGTTTCTGTAGGAACAGCTGTGGTTTTATTTCGTTAAACACTCCCACGTGAGTCCCCTTTTTTCCAGAATGGGATTTCCCTCCAAGCGGCCAGTTGGACAAAAGGAATCCAGGAGCGCGCCTCTAAAGCGTGGGGCGGAGGCTGCAACACTACGGGAGTGTAGAAAAAGTTTGTACACCCTTTATCGCTTGCTCGTTATCTGATAACACAAATAATAGTCGTTGCATTGTCTTTACTGAACACACTGACCGGTTTCAGGCTTGACAACTTGCCTAAAACTAACAACCCGCTGCATTTCTGCAAGTCGCTGGTTCCCACCACAAAAACGGGGAACTAAACGAAAGGGAACCACAGAGAAAACAAAGGCATTGCTTAACAGTTTGCAAGAGAAGCTACTGAGATGTTCCATGGCGCTTCTGAAACAGTGTGGAGAAAGTCTGGACTACTTTATCCCAACTGTGAAGCATGGTGGAGGAGCATCATGGATTTGGATTGCTATTGAGAGAAGAAATATTGTACTAAAACGGTACTAAATTTAACTGAAATTCATTGAATGACACACGAAGTCACTCAATGGATTCAGGATTCTTATACCCCTAGAGAAAACAGGGTGTAGGTAAAGGCATGCCCTCCATGGGACACCAGTCTATTAAAGAGCCTATACGGGGTCACCATGAAGGTGGACCAGACAGTAAATTGCACTGCACCTTAAATTTAAGGTGCCTTAAATATGATATTTCTCCACATTTGAATGAAGGACGTTTTTCTACCCTCCCAGACGACCCCACTAGTGTTTTTGGAAGGTCACAAAACAAAACCTGACTCGTTGATGTGATTCGTTTAGTAGTAGTATTATTAGCAGATGACTTCTCTGACAACATACAGTATTTGCATAATCAACTCACCAGCTCCGAATAGCTGCTTCTCTATTTCCTAAAGCTGCAGCGTTCAGGATTGATTAGTGCATACAATATATACACAATAAATATCAAGACACGAACAGAAAGGACTAATTCTGTAACTATAAGCATATACGACGTCAATACAGACGGAAAGTTGTTTTCAATCCTACCAGTGACGTTCCGCCGCATCTTTAACACCCTGCTCCGTTTGCTCAGTAGAAACGAGGCTCGTTACATTCAGTACCAAAAGTCACTCTGAAATTAGGAAATGAGACACATGGTCTATTTAAGGCCTCCCTGACTGAAAGCGAAACGTTTCCCTCTTAAAGCCATTACAAGGACTAAGTTCGACTACATGCGTCGCATGCGTTAATATGAGCACCATTTAGACATTAATATGTGATCTGTTATTGGTATTATAGGAAGGAATTCCATGAAATCCAATGATGTTACGCCACCTCGTGTGCATACTATGAATTGCACAATTAGTGCTGTCTGTCTCACAGCTCCACAAATCCCTGGTGTTTTTTCGTTTGCATGTTCTCCGAACCAGGGTCACCACTGCTCATCGTTGCCATTGAACAACCAAACACGGTTTTATCAGTTTTAAAGATACATTTCAATCAATATGGGTTTGATTTTCCGTCAGAGTGAGATGACGATAATGAACCACAAACACATCATCATTTTAAATTCATGAAACTGTGGTAGCCTAGCGGTTAAGGTACTGGACTATGGACCAGAAGGTCCAGGGTTCAAATTCCACCTTTGCCAAGCTGCCAGAGTTGAGTCCTTGAGCAAGACCCTTAACCCACAATTGCTTGGATTGTAAGACTGTACCAATTGTAAGTCGCTCTAGATAAGGGCGTCTGCTAAATGCTGCAAATGTAAATGTTTATTCATCTTTAACCAGTTACCAATAATTCCACAGCGAACTGTATCCCTGCTTGATGAACAACTTCTTCATTATATCGGGTTTTAACATGGAGTTAATCTTCTTCGCCACCGCCGGGCACTTATCCTTCGGCTCAACCATAAAATGCTTTTGAAAAGCATCTGCTAAATGCCGTTTTCAGTTTTATCCTGGCCATGGTTGGGCCTGGGATTTGTCCGGGAATCCAAGGTGCAGGCTACTAAAACCTGGGTCCCTGCTGAGCCACCGGTGCGTCCATGCAGAATACTTACTCAATGCCACCGTCTAGTGTGTATAACAGTTATTGCACCTCCATGGGTATGTGGGAAAGAAGTAACGCCTGAGCGGTGTGTGCGAGGAAAAAAACAGAAGCAATACACATTTCTGCCGATTCCTTTGTCTTCGTCTGCACGTCTGCGTGTTTTTGTTTCTACGGACTGATATTTATTTCGAAGAACCGAATCAATGAAGTCCGTACGTTTCTAAGTTTGAACAGTAAATGCACATTTGGAAAACATCTGGAAACAAACTTGAACTACAGGACACGTAAAACAAAGCTGAGTTTATTGAAACATGAACATTAACATACTAAACAGATCTGGACATTGTTTGTATTCGGGTCCTTGTAAAAAATGTGACGTTTCAGTGCATCCAAGTTGTGAAATATCGTTGCTGCCCCAGTAGATCCTTTTCGAAGCCTTTCGATTTGTTGGGGGTCTGCTCCTATCCCCCGTTACTACGGTTGTATGCTGTGACGCCAAAAAAGTCCCAAATTCTGCACAATCCTTCCCTCATTGGAGGTCGAGTCAGTGTTTAGCAGCACTCCCACACCTACAGACAGTTTATCTAAGCCCAAGCTTCTTCTTCTCCTTCTGCTTCTTGCGTACGATCTCCAGGTTCCTGTCTTTCCACGTGCTCTTTCGCAGCTTGATGGGTCTGCTGCCCACATATTTACCTTGAAACAGAAACACAAGGCTGTTACCCAACACTGTGTGCGAGGGCAAGTTAGAGTCAGAGCCAGATTTATTTATAGAGCTCTGTTTTATAATGGAGCAATATTTCAAAGCAGCAAATATTTACAAACATCCAGGCCCTCGACTGGGACTTCACTTTTTCCTTTTTGGAACACCATTACATCATCAGGGCTGGCAAATGGCACTGTTGAAGCACCGGGAGATATGGATGGCTTAATAGAAGTGGTAAACCCCACCCATAAAACGATAATAAGCTGTTTACATAATAAAAATGTAACTATCTGTAAGGATTCATGCTTATTAGGGAGGTGCGTGGTCGATTTGGATTACGCGTTCTTTCGCCATCTAATGCAATCCCACGATTTGAACACCAGAGGGCGCAGACTCCTCAATTATTTTAATAGCAGGGGATTAACGATTAAAAGTATTATTTTGTATTGCCATCCTTCAGAAATAAAAAAGGAATGTTTCACTCGGTAATTAATACATGGTGAAGCTACAACAGAGCATTTTGTTTACAAATTTAAACCTTTGTTTCTAGTAATTACTTTGAACTCCAGGGGACAAGGGTTTTTTGGTTTAAAAACTTGTATAAGAAAATGAGCAAACTTACAGCGGATATAAAAAATGTACACACCCCTGTCAAAATGCCAGGTTTAGTGACGCAAAAAAATGAGACCAAGGTAAATCATTTCAGAACTTTTACCACCTTTAATGTGACCAATAACCTGTACATGTCAATTGAAAAACAAACTGAAATCTTTAGGAGGAAGAAGTCAAAAATAAAAAAACTAAAATAATGTGGTGGCATAAGTGTGCACACCCTTAAACTAATACTTTGTTGAAGCACCTTTTGATGTCATAACAGCACTCAGTCTTTTTGGGTAGGAGCCCATCATCATGGCACATCTTGACTTGGCAATATTTGCCCACTCTTCTTTGCAAAAACACTCCAAATCGGTCAGATTGCATGGGGCATCTCCTGTGTACAGCCCTCTTCAGATCACCCCACAGATTCAGATCTGGGCTCTGGCTGGGCCATTCCAAAACTTTAATCTTCTTCTGGTGAAGCCAATCTTTGGTTGATTTGGATGCATGTTTTGGGTCGTTCCTCTTCACCTTCAGCTTTCTTGCAGGAACTTGAAGGTTTTGTGCCAACATCGACTGGTATTTGGAACTGTTCATAGTTCCTTCCACCTTGACTAAGGCCCCAGTACCGGTTGAAGAAAAACAGGCCCACAGCATGATGCTGCCACCACCCTGCTTCACTGTGGGTATGGTGTTCTTTTGTGGGTATGGTGTTCTTTTAGGGGAGTTCAAATGAGCCGGGCTTGGATGGTTTCCTTTGTAAGAAGAGGCCATCTTGCCACCCTACCCCACAGCCCAGACATATGAATCATACAGGATATTGTTGTCACATAGTACATTTACATTTACAGCATTAAGCAGACGCCCTTATCCAGAGCGACTTACAATTTATACAATCCAGAGCGACTTACAATCCAAGCAATTGTGGGTTAAGGGCCTTGCTCCAGGACCCAACAGTGGCAGTTTGGCAAAGGTGGGATTTGAACCCTGGACCTTCTGGTCCATAGTCCAGTATCTTACCCACTAGGCTACCACAGTCGCATAGTACACAGCCAGTACATGAAAAGAAATTCCTGCAACTCCTTTAATGTTGCAGGAATCGTCTTGGTAGCCTCCGTGACCAGTTTCCTTATCTTTTCATCAATTTTGGAGGGACGTCCTGTTCTTGGCAATGTCACTGTTGTCCTGTATTTTCTCCACTTGATGATTCACTGTGTTCTACGGTATATCTAATGCCTTGGAAATTCTTTTTGTACCCTTCTCCAGACTGATACCTTTTGACAGTGAGATCCCTCTGATGCTTTGGGAGCTCTCTGCGGAAAATCCTACTAGAACAACTGAACTTGTTTGGGGTTAATCAGAGGCACTTTAAATGATGGCAGGTGTCTACCGATTCATTCTGAACACACCCAATTATAAGAGGGTGTGCACACTTACGCAACCACATGTATTTTAGTTTTTTATATTTTACTTCATCCCCCTAAAGATTTCAGTTCGTTCTTCAATTGAGACGTACAGGTTATAGGTCACAAAGGTGAAAAACGTTCTAAAATGGTCTCATTTTGTTACATCACTAAACCTGGCATTTTAGCAGGGGTGTGTACACTTTTTACATCCACTCTCTCCGAGATGCAGCATTGCTTTTCGCAATGTTTACACTTCAGAAACTCTGCGTTCCCCTCACCGTTCATCTCCCTCATGGCACGCACGTAGTCGTTGGGGTCTTTGAAGCTCACGAAGCCGTAGCCTTTGGTTTTCCCGGTGCGTTTGTCTCGCACCACTTTAGCCTTCAGGAACGAAGGGTAGCGGCTGAACGCTCGAGAGAGGATGTCATCGTTCACCTCGTTACCCAGGTCTCCGCAGAATATCCTGAAGTCGTCTGGATAAAGGAGAGCAGAAAACACACTGACGCAGACAAATCCCGCCATCTGAACGTGGCTCGCTCCTGGAACTGGCTTGGATAATGAATATTTGGATAACGGGAGCCTAAGCGCTATTGTTTCTCAAGGGAAAATCCCTACCTCGTTCTGGCATCTTCAAAAGTCTTCATACCTTTAGTTAAGGCAGCTTGCCTTATCCTACACATTATATTTCTTTTGTCTGCATCCAATCAATCCCAAAATAATTATTCGCCCATAATAAGGCGTCAAATCACACAAACATGGACTGAAACGCATGAAACCCTGTGTTTTCCATAGGGAGTTTTGGCTATTTCTATTTTAAAAACTTTGCGTTTTATAGAATTTCAGTACGCCCCTATAAAAGGGAAAAAGGAGGCATACCTGTTTCCCACTCTGCAAGGCTGGAATCCTCCCACGTGGTGCCTGCTGCTGTTCTGATGCACTTCCTGACCTTCTCCTGCTTCCCTTTCTTCTTATCCTCCGTATTGACTTCTACTGGCTGAACAAGCAGAGGGTTGTAAAGGGTTTGCTATAATGTACAGCAATTAAAAGGTCAGCCTCAGCACTTTGGCCACATTACACTTCTATAAGAGAGCTTTTCCTTCAGGTTTTCCTCTTTCTGATGTATGTACAGACAGACGTGTAAATATTAAGCACTGGTACCATGTTGGTGGAAGATGGCCATTTCATTGTACAATATAACTGTGTTTTTCCCCCGATTGTATTTTGCATGGGTGTCTAGAAACTCAGTAATTCATGACTTCTGGCTTACTAGAGTACAAATATAATGTGGTACAGAGGATCTATGGGGCAACAGTGCTAACCACTTGTGCCACTATGTTCACTGTCACAATTTGTCACCAGTTCTTCGTGCTGGAACCAAAAAGCCTTTCAGAAGCAGAACTACAAACACGTGTGAAAAGAGAAAGTCCTCTAGGCAAACGGTTCCCAACCTAGAATCCAAACATCACAGGGTGAGGGTGTGCGAGGCTTTGTCTGCTCTGAGGTGATTTGCAGATGTTAAATAAAATAAAAATGACACACTCACTAGAAAAAAATCTGTATATAAAATGACAGAATTTTCACTCAAAAAGAGTGAATAAGTTACATGTATAGGTGCTGATCCCTTATTACACTCATAATTAATCACTATTATTCTTTTCTAAGGGATGTTAAAAGCAATACCCAGCTCATGTTTGATTTTTAGCCAACTGTTTAGCCGTCTTGAAAACAGAACGTTCTTTCGCCATCTAACGTAATCGCTCGATCTGAACACCAGAGGGCGCATACTCCATTTATTTTAATAGCAGGGGATTGACGATTAAAAGTACACAATTTTGTAATGTTATTCTTCATAAATAAAAAAGGAACTTTTCACTCAGTTATGTAAGAAATGGTAAAGCTACAATAGAGCATTTCAACCATTACAAATTTAAACCTTTCTTTCTAGCAATTACTGTTCACTCCAATGAACTAAGTTTTTTTACTTGTATAAGAAAATGAGCATTTTTTTTTTGCAATGTTTACACTTCAGAAATTGTCCATTATGCTCACCGTTCATCTTCCTCATAGCCAAAAAGCGTTTGCCTTTCAGAAGCACAACTACAAACATATGTGAAATGAGCCAAAGTCCTCTAGGCCCACGGTTCCCAACCTGGGATCCAAACACCACAGAGGCTTTGTGTGCTCTGAGGTGCTCAGAGTTTGTCAAAATACACAAAAGACACACTCACTCGAAAAAAATCTGCATATAAAATGACAAATATTTTCAAATCAGAAAGAGTGAATAAAAAGAGTTAACAAAAAGAGTTATATATATAGTTCCTGATCCCTTACAACACTCAATCATTTTTATTCTTTTCTAAAGGATGTTAAAAGACAAATGCCCAGCTCATTAGTGCTGCAACTAACGACTATTTTAATAATCGATTAATTGGTCGATTATTTTTTCGATTAATCGATGAATTGGATTAAAAAATAAATAAAAAAACTTTCCATGTCTTTATTCAGAAATATAACATTAAATAACTGCTTACAATAAATGAATAATAATAAATTAAATTCATTAATACATTAAAATAACAAATTAAATAATAAAGAAAAATAAGTGCATCTCTGATGCAAACACTACATACAAACTCATTCACTCCCCTTCTTTAGGAACTTTGCATTGCAATCCAAAAATGTTATCATGTCAGCATGCTCCTGGCTAAAGCTGGCTCTCTTTTTAGAGACTATGGTCCTTTCCACACGAACACGGGTATTTTTTAAAAACGCAGCTTTTTCTATGCGTTTTGACCGTTCGTCCACACGAAAACTGACTTTTTTTGCAAAACTCCTTCCAGGGTGAAGATTTGCAGAAACTCCGTTTTCAGCGTTGTCGTGTGGACTGGGGAAAACGGAGTTTCTTGCTTGTAACGTCATTTGTGCGCCGTTATCTCCTTTGTTTACATGAGGCGATTTTGTGCAATAGCGGACGTAGCCAAAATAGTGCCAGCTGTAACACTGCTGACCGAACTTGTTGCAAATTTATTTACAATTATTACTTTTTCATTACACTGAAGAACAGAGGCGTCAGAATGCGCTACGGAGGTCACTACTATATCCATCACACCCACGAAGCAGTTCCCGGCCCCAGCATCGCCGGTTTGGGACGAGACCCGGTCGGACCTCTTTCAAAACGAAGTGGTTGAGAAAAATGGCGAGAAAATGTTCGTATGCATAGGACATCGCTGCTGTCGTTGAGTGAGCTGCTTCGCCGGCATATAGGACTGCTGGTTTGGCATTGCACTTGGCAGCAACTGTGTGAGTTTTTGCGTTTTCATGTGGACGAAGTTTTTTGTTTAAACAGTGCTTGTGTGGACGCGATGTTTTTTATAAACGAATTTGAAAACCCCCGTTTTAGAAAATACCCATGTACGCGTGGACATAGCCTTCACGCTAACTTATTTTGAAGATTCCACGTCCGCGCCGTCGCTCGTGTTTTTTTTCCAGCGCTGACCGCAAGTGCCGCGAGTAACGTAAGCGGATATGATAAGCCGGTTGACACATAAATCATGCAACACAACGAATCGATAATGAAATTCGTTGTCAACGCTTTTAATAATCGATTATTATGGATTTTATCGATTCGTTGTTGCAGCCCTACAGCTCATGTTTGATTTTTAGCCAAATGTTTAGCTGTCTTTTAAAGAGAAAATGAGCCATTTCTGTGTGGAAGCGAGCTGGAGTGGGTTGCAGCTTCTTAGATACTCCTGTGGGGGCTCCAAGGAAAGGGTTGGGAAAGTTTATAAAGCATAAGTTTAGATCAAACCTCGGGGTGTACAGGCTCCGGCTCTGGCATGCTCGGCCCGATGACGCTGTCGTCAGAAACGCTGTCTTTCTTGGAATCGAGAAGGCCGGCCGCCATCATAGTTGCCTGCTGTTCAGCCACCGACGCGGCTAGCTCCTCCTGCCACGATAAACTCAAGATTAGACTCGTTACGTGTTACGTCTGTGTGTCAAGGGGCACTTTCGGACCATATTTTCAAAGAGATTTGGTTCCAATACTGAAAATACCATGCGCGCTTGTCTCTGTGCCCGTATGTCCGGCCTTTTGGGAGCAGGGGGTGCTGTGTACACGGTGGGGGCTGCCTGGATAATGCTGGCAACGTGTTTTGGAGGGGCCTGCGTCATTGGACGCGGCGGGGCTGCTACCACCGAGTTCATCGTGTCAACCTGTAGGAGATTAAAAACGCGCCGTGTCTTTTTGTTATTCATATTTGAGCAGTCATTCTTGTTCACAATCAGCTTGTAGAAAAGGAGGTTTGCATGCCAGTGTGGTAACATTTCACTTTTAACCTAATGGACACATATTGCACATCTGTTAAGGAAAGAAAAAAAAACAGTTAGGAAAGACAACACTTACAGGGGAAACAGGGTTCATGGGCCCCATAGGCGGTCCAATGGGAGCCATTGGGTGCTGTGGGGGGCCGGGCATGGGGGGTGCCATCATCATCGGAGGAGGCGGGGGAGGGCGGGGCATCGGGGGTGCCATCATACCTTGCGGTGGAGGGCCACGCATCATTGGTACTCTCTGACCTCCTGAAACAAAGAACCAGCTTCAGAATAAGCTATAGGCAGATCGCAAAACTTTCTCACTTTTGTTGGTAACACGTACGCAAAAAAAGTCAGATCAATCATCGTTAAGAGTCATTTGCGTCCGGAAAGTCACCTGGTCTTTGTAGGATGTGTGGAACAAACGCAGGTCGCATCATTGGTGGAGGCCGCACAGCAGGAATGGCTTGAGAAAGATTTGTAAACGTTAATTTATTCAATAACACATAAGTTTTAGTCCCTCATATAAAATTACTGATGCAACGATACATACATATCCTACCTGGACCAACAAATGGAGGAGGGGGAGGTCCGACTAACGTAGCAGCTCTTGCTTCCAAACTCTGTTGGACCTTTAGAACAACCAAAGGATGATGCTCTTAAAAACAAGCAATGCCCATTTTCTTAATGATGCACAGTCAAGAATTATTACTGACACCTCACAGTCTAACGTCTCTGGAGATCGTGAAATAGTTCGCCAACCTGCTGCTGCTCAAAAGGTTCGCACCTGATTCGCACACTTTCTTTTTCACCAACAAAATGATTTTGAATGCTCTCAAGACCTTCACACTCCCTCGCATGTGTTCCTCTCCCCAGTCCCGCCATTCCTTGGTCACACCCTCCGCTATTTAAACCCCTTGTTGGAACCACTCGGGAGGGAAGCTGCGTAGGGCGTTTAAACTGGATCGTTAATGAAGAGCGCGAGGACGGTCAGACGCAAGGCGTTACTGCACCTCACATTGGCTAAGGTTATTGTTCATGAGTACACGAACAACAATGGTGTGCAGCAGGGTTGCAAGGAGAAAGCCACTGCTCTCCAAAAAGAACATTGCTGCTCGTCTGCAGTTTGCTAAAGATCACATGGACGAGCCAGAAGGCCATTGGAAGAATGTTTTGTGGATGGATGAGACCAAAAATAGAACTTTTTTAGTTTAAAATAAAAGCATTATGTTTGGAGAAGGAAAACACTGCATTCCAGCATAAGAACCTTATCCCATCTGTTGAAAACATGGTGGTGGTAGTATCATGGTTTGGGCCTGTTTTGCTGCATCTGGACCAGGACGGCTTGCCATCACTGATGGAACAATGAATTCTGAATGATATCAGAGAATTCTAAAGGAAAATGTCAGGACATCTGTCCATGAACTGAATCTCAAGAGAAGGTGGGTCATGCAGCAAGACAACGACCCTAAGCACACAAGTCGTTCTACCAAAGAATGGTTTTAAAGAAGAATAAAGTTCATGTTTTGGAATGGCCAAGTCAAAGTCCTGACCTTAATCCAATGGAAATGTTTGTGGAAGGACCTGAAGCGAGCAGCTAATGTGAGGAAACCCACCAACATCCCAGAGCTGAAGCTGTTCTGTACGGAGGAATGGGCTAAAATTCCTCCAAGCCGGTGTGCAGGACTGATCAACAGTTACAGGAAACGTTTAGTTGCAATTATTGCTGCACAGATACTGAAAGCAAAGGTTCACATACTTCTGCTGCTCACTAATATGTAATATTGGATCATTTCCCTCAATAAATAACTGACCAAGTATAATATTTTTGTCTCATTTGTTTAACTGGGTTCTCTTTATCTACTTTTATGACTTGTGTGAAAAGCTGATGTTGTTTTAGGTCATATCTATGCAGAAATATAAAAAATTCTAAAACGTTCCCAAACTGTCAAGCACCACTGTAGTATAACCACTACAAGCCATATTTGACACAGCAATCCTTACATTACATTTATTATTAATCTACATACTTCAGGTCCCAATAAAACAAGCCTACCTGTTGGTAGGTGTTTGTACCAATAATGGGCCGGACCACAGGCAGAGGCAGAGCCAGAGCCACCGGCACAGCCTCCACTACAGCCGGGCCTCCCGCGGTCACGGCCACAGGTCCTCCCAAGACCTCCTGCTCGAACCTGATGGAGAAAATGATAATCAGTGCACCAATAAGAGCTTTCCCAGATACGCCAATAGTCACCAATAGCACCCAGAAACGATTAGAGTTCTATTTATTAGTACAACTGGCATTGTCTCTCGAGTCTAGATGGCAGACGCACATTATATACAATACTTACAGCGCCATCTCCGCCTCCATCTCCTTAAGGCGCTCTTCCCCTGATTTCAGTGCCATCATGAGACTCCTAGAAAGCATTGACAGTGATCACACGTTCATCCAGCACTTTCACTTGGAGGTGTCCATTATCTTCTACGATGCTGTTGGGTTTCAGTTAATACAATACCTACACTTGAGGCTATTGGCTTAACTGCTGTGTCGTCACACTGACGTGCACTTGCAAGACTTGTACGGAACTGCATTCATGTGTGATAGAGGATTTAAATGCCAATCTATATCGTCACTCTAAACCTGCAGCCTCCGCTTCTTCAAACTTAATGAGGACGCAATAAAACCAAAGCAAGCCCCCTTATTACTTAAGCTCAATGCTAAGCTAAAGCGCTAACTGACGCTCTTAAGACAAAACGCTTTATTACGTGCAAAATATAAAGTTAGCAATATCGCTACAATACGTCTTTTCTTTGTTTTTATATTTAAACCGTTAAATACTCAAACTGCAGCCGCTCTGTAGAAACAACCTGAAGTTAGCGATGCTGCTAAGCTAAGCTAGGCTAGGCTAAGCTAATAGGCTGGTTGCCATACATTTGCACGCTATTGACTGTAGCTTTGCAAACTAGATAAGCAGAATACATCAAATAAAACTCTTACCTTAAAAATGGCTCCAATATGTACAATAACGAACCACACAAAGGGTAAACCGCTACAAATTCGGCATCCCTTGTCTTCAGTGAACTGAATAGGGCCGCTGTTACACGTCGGTCATTCCGCCCCCTACGGTCCACCTTTGGAAAAGGGTTTAGGCCGGTAGCATGTAAAAGTGTATGAAGCCGTTAGCAGGGTAAAACTGCTGATTTTACCCCGGGTGAGATTCACGGGTGAGGGTCTGGTGCCTAATTCACTGGGCACAGTCCTGGGCCCTCAGGAACTGTCGTTTTCAACAGCTGAGTCTTATCACTGAGGAACAAAAGCTGTTTAATAAGTGTTTAAAGCAGAATGTGCTTGTACCCGTGACCCAATTCTTTCGGTCACTATGAAGTTTATGACCATAGGGGACATACATGTAGATTGACCCCGAGAAACACGGACCACTTTGTTCTTTCCTGCACCGACAGTACTGAATGATTGGTTGGTGTGTTCAATAGAGGCAAAATAATTAACACAAAATTAATGCAGAAATCCAAAGGGTTCCTCACCCTTTTCTGCAAATGCACGATGTTATGCAGTTCTCTGAAACATGACAGGCTATTTGGATATGGCAGCTACGTCAACACTGGCTGCAGCAGAGCAATCAGAATCGCTACGCATTATTCCAGCATATCACTACAAGTCCATCCAGTGTTACTTTAACTAATCTTAAGCTGACATCAATAACAGACATATTTGCATTTCATAGTCACCTGACACCTAATAAGGCCTAAGTAAATAGGCAAATTTCTTGGAATAGCATTTACAAGGCACAGAAAACACCTTCAGCCATTTTTATGCAACCAAAAAGAGCACGATTAAAAAAAATGAGCCAAACATGCAGCCTTGTAAAGCAAGTTTGCAAATGAGAGCAAGCTTGGACATCCAAAATGAGTCCAGATGTCCTGCACTTCTTTGGACAGGAAACTTGTGGTAGTAACTTATACTTCTCCAGCTACAAGATAAATGAGCTGAGGTTACGCCTCATTAAAGACAAGCACTTTGTCACATTCGTTCCTCTGTATGAATTTACATAGCCGACATATGGCCATTCTTATTTTGCATAATATGATAAATTTAAACAAAATAGGCACATTGGTCTCGATCTTTACAAACTAATGTGACACTGTCATGAAGGGGCACCCCTGGGTCTGTTTGCACTACCACTGGACTCGTGGAAACGCAGAAGGATCCTGGGAAGGCAGCACACAGATTAAATGCAATTAAAGACAATTGAAATAAAGCCATACCAAAGACTGCAGGGTGATTGTCATAGAATGGGTTTCATATTTAGATCAAATAATCTCCTCAGTAACTGGCTTTAATTAAAAACAACATTTGCACTATGTGGGCTCTGCAAGCATAAGCCCACATAAGTACTATTGAATGCAAACATGCCTATATTAAACAAAATGGTGTATATGGTCTTATACTGTATATTCTTTCTTTGACTGCCTCTTGGTTGCACAAACATACACAGACAAATACGGATGCACACACAGGTACATTTGTCTATCCTTGTCAGTACTGTTCACTGACACAATGAGTACCGTAGCTAATTAATGCTAAGTCTACACTTAACCCTATCCTTAGTCAAGTCAAATTTATTTATATAGCGCTTTTTACAACACAGCATTGTCTCAAAGCAGCTTTACAAATATATTAGATCAAAGCCCTAGCTGAGCAAGCCAGAGGCGACAGTGGCAAGGAAAAACTCCCCAAACCTTACAGGAAGAAACCTTGGGAGGACCAAGACTCAAATAGGGACCCATCCTCCTTAGCTCAGTCATTTTAAAAAGCAATTATGTTTTGCAAATCAAAGTTCTAATTTTATCATACAAACTTTAGTATAGTATATAATTAAAGATTTGCTTATCTTTATGGACACAAAATTATAGTATATGCACGTGTGTCAGAGCTGCATAACAAATAAATGCTCCAAAAAGCTTCTAGCTTCTAATCACTCACAGTTGTAATTACTGCATAAAGAAAACACGTTGCTTTTCAAAAGAACTTGCTTAACATTGGTTTCAGTTCCCTTGTTTTAATCATAATTGCTACATAATATCCACCATGACTGCATTGACGTTAGTCAGGCACTGGCCCATTTTGAATACAGTCATTTTTCCAAGTGTTGGACATTTTACACTTTGCCTGCTTAAAGGCCTATCAGTACTTGTCATTCAAAAGCCAAACCAGATTTAAATGCTAAAAATGTGCCTGGTTCTTTGCACAGGTCATTGGCTCTTGGTGTAGCGCTGTAGCAGGTGGAGATCATATACCAACAAAGCCAGGCTTAAGTTTCGTGACACACAGTAATCCAAATAGAATGGCGACATGGTAGACATGCTGCAAGAGTTTACCTCGATTCCAAGTGACTGACAACTCTGGCAGCCATCCAGAACTCAAATGTGCAGATATACAGATATATTTAATGAATAACAAAGACACAGTCAATTCCTGTTATTTGAAAATGTGTCGCCTGGAAAAGGTTTAGGTTACACACATTCAGATAACAAGAGCCCAAAATCCTTTATTTCATATGGGGAAATCCCTAGACAGGATGGAGGAAATTCAAGACCATAATTACTCTCCCCAGGAGTGGTCGACCAACAAAGATCATTCCAAGAGCAAAGCGTGTAATAGTTGGCGAGGTCACAAGGGATCCCAGGGTAACTTAATAACTGAAGACCCTCCTTCACATTGGCTAATGTTAAACTTTCATGAGTCCACCCTCAGACGAACACTGAACAACAATGGTGTGCATGGCAGGGTTGCAAGAAGAAAGCCCACTGCTCTAAAAAAGAACATTGCTGCTCGTCTGCAATTTGCTAGATATCACATGGACAAAACCAGAATGGTAATGGAAGAATGTTTTGTGGATGGATGAGACCAAAATAGAACTTTTTTAGTTTAAAAGAAAAACGTTATGTTTGGAGAAAGGAAAACGCTGCATTCCAGCATAAGAACCTTATCCCATCTGTGAAACATGGTGGTGGTAGTATCATGGTTTTGGGCCTGTTTTGCTGCATCTGGGACAGGACGGCTTGCCATCATTGATGGAACAATGAATTCTGAATGATATCAGAGAATTCTAAAGGAAAATGTCAGGGACATCTGTCCATGAACTGAATCTCAAGAGAAGGTGGGTCATGCAGCAAGACAACGACCCTAAGCACACAAGCCGTTCTACCAAATGAATGGTTAAAGAAGAATAAGGTTCATGTTTTGGAATGGCCAAGTCAAAGTCCTGACCTTAATCCAATGGAAATGGTGTGGAAGAACCTGAAGCGAGCAGCTAATGTGAGGAAACCCACCAACATCCCAGAGCTGAAGCTGTTCTGTACGGAGGAATGGGCTAAAATTCCTCCAAGCCGGTGTGCAGGACTGATCAACAGTTACAGGAAACATTTAGCTGCAGTTATCGCTGCACAGGGGGGTCACACCAGATACTGAAAGCAAAGGTTCACATACTTTTGCCACTCACTAATATGTAATATTGGATCATTTTCCTCAATAAATAAATGACCAAGTATAATTAGGACTTGTGTTAACATCTTAGGATGTTATAGATCAAATTTATGCAGAAATATAGAAAATTCTAAAAGGTTCACGAACGTTCAAGCACCACTCTGTGTGTATATATATATATATATATACGTTGATCTCACATTAGTACATAGTGTCTCATAGTACTTTAGATACTTTGCATGTAGTGTCTTATTTTAATTAACAACATAAATCAAAGCACAACAACAAAACATTTAGTACAGTACAGTCATTCCTATGTTTTATCTTTTATAAAACTCAAGCTGCTTATGAAAATGAAAGTGACCGGAACGCTACCATGTTTTCTGTTTTTCAATACTGCAGTTCTCTTTTCTGTCCGCAGGTGTCGCAAGGATTTGTTCGTACTTGTTCTCTGTCATTCAGACATGTTCTAGATGTATATAAGACAGAGTTTTATATCATATTATAATTCTTAAGACCTGGAGAGTTTAAATAAACTGACGTTGAACGGACGGACATGAAATGGCACGTACCTGTGTTTATATAATTAGTGGGAATATTCAAATACAGGGAGTTTGGGTAGCAAGGTGTACACTTTGATTCACTGCTAAATGCTCATATCATTAATGCTCGGACTAAGAGTTAAGGGCCATGAAGGTCTCTAAACCTATGTACTGGGTCAAGTATGTAGGTCTTCAATGCAGGAAAATATATTTCTATTTTAGCTTGCCTTGTGACCGGTGCGAACAAGTTTAAACGAGCTCTTCTCTCAATTCACATTCAGAGCTGAGAGGTGCTCCAGGAGAGTCAAACATTTGGATATAAACAGCCTAATGTGCCACTTATGAGGAACAAGCGTGCTAATGTGTTGGGGAATGAATGAGGTGCAAATGCATCCTTGGAATTGTATTTCTCTAAATTACATGCTTTGTTACAAATATTAGATTACCCCACGGTGATGGATCAGACGTAGCACAAGCACAATTGCCCATTGGAAGGGACTGGCTGGGTGATCGTGCTAATTATTCAAATTGAATGAACCACACAGGTTTTGGGGAATAGGTTCATAAATATAAGCATCCACGTACCTGTGATTTGAGGAACATAAATCTATTAGTAAGAACACCGCACAAACGAATGGATTCAGTTGTTATCAAGCACCAAAATGCAGTCATGTCTAAGGGTTACACGATGAAGCAGTCAATATTAGCGTGTCAACATTATATCAGCATCCATCCCAACAAACTCAGTCCTCCCCAACTATGTGTATTTGCTCAGCTGGAGAAACCCAGAGCTAAGTTTATTCTAAAGGTGAAATGAAAATTTGTTTTCATGGTCAGTTGCATACGATTAAGACTCTAAGTTTACGCATAGGGATACACAACGTATTAGATCCTGTTTCTGACAAATGCTTAGGTAAACTTGGGACAATTCTCTCACCTCTACCTGCCTATATAAGGCTCCCGTCGTTTAGGAGCATCACCCATTCTAGGTTCCAGGTACGAACAGGCAACAGCTACATGTAGCCTCTGCTTCTTCTTCTTATTGTAGTTATTACTGAAATTCAGCTTGAAAAAAAAGCTGTTCATCGATTCATTGATACATGCTTCTTCTTTTCCAGACATGGGGGCTTTTTGGCTACTCTGTTTTGGCGTCCTGGCTGCCACTGGTAAGTTAATGTTATGGTACTTATTTTTGTTCTGTGTAATTCGGCTCAGATTCTGTGCAGTTCAATAATTATGACCTTTTTTTTTTTGCTAAAGTGAACAGACCTAATGTGAAATATCTGCATAATTACTCTAGTGAAATCAAGTTTACCAATTCATAATATTATTCTATAATAATAACAGTGCAATTATTAACCCCGAGTATTATTCCTAATGCAAGCAAAAGCTTCACGGCTAAGCTTTGTTTATTTCAGCACTATCAAAATTAAGCGGTTAAGGCCAGAATATTCAGAAGTCCTGGTCCTGCCAAGCCACCACTGTTGGACCCTTGAGCAAGGTCCTTAATCCATGATTGTTTGGATTGTACCATGAGTGTATAAGTTGTATGCTGCTCTGGATAAGGGTGTATGCTAAATTCTGCCGATACGTAAATATTTGACCTAAAGTTTAAATATTGAATAAATGGGTGACACTCTGGATTAATACACTAGCCCACGCTTGCGGTGATTTGCTTTCACATCCCAGCACGGCCTTCCAGGCGGTTAAGGCATCCCGCAGGTGTACAATAAGTGGTGTATGATAATTAGGAGATTAGTTGAGGCAGAGTTAATAGGCTAGAAGAGATCGGACAAAAAGACCTGCCTAGCAGAAGAGGGTTATTATGAGAACTGAGAGGATCCCAAAGCCCACAAGGCTGAGGGTGTGATTTTTTCAGTATTAGTACCATAAAAATTCCCAATTCTTACTATATAAAATAATAACCTAATGTTTCATGTATTCTTTGATGAAGCCATGGATGAATGGGTAATTGTTAATGTCACATGATCACACTGATTGGTGTGACAGTAATCAGTCCAGTCAGATGTGATTATTGTTTGGTAAGAACAATTCAAGCTTACAAGTAATACAATTGAGAACCTAACAATACTCCCTTTTTTTTCCCCAGCAGTCAGTGGATGTCCAGTTGGACGGGACTTCATCACTGCTTTCATGCCCAATTATGTAACTGGCGATGGTGAAGGCAAACCCACCCTGTATATCACAGCCCCTACGTCTTTAGCTACTGTTACAGTCGAGGCCCGCAGTCTTAAGTACAAAACAACAATAACTATACCAGCAGGCACTACCAAAACCGTCGTCCTCCCACCTAACGTTGAGATTAGCCTAGATGGAACCTCAGCCAAAACAGTGACAGTTGCATCCAATGCAGACATCACAGTGATGTCAGCTCACTTAAAGCCATACACAGGGGACACCAGTGTGATCCTCCCCAATCACCAACTTGGCAAGAGCTATGTGGTCTTCACCCCAAATGGCGGTCCTTTGTATAAGGTTACAGCTATTGTCAACGGCAATATTCAGAACACCATTGAGATTGTGCCATATTCAGACCTAGTGCTTAAAAATGGTAAACTCCTGAAGCGTCTCGTCAAGACCACTGTTACTTTGGCTCCCTATGAAGTGTTCCTTCTTCGCAGTGACAAGACTTTGTCAGGAACTAAGATCAACTCCCAGTTCCCACTGGCTGTCCTTTCAGGACACGAGTGCCTCGCCATCGTCGCCACATGTGAGCATGTCTATGAGCAGCTGGTGCCTGTGGAGAGGCTGGTAACTGCTGATGAGTACCTGGTCCCTGCCATGCACTCGGACTATGCCCTGGACACAGCCCATGTGGTCGCAGTTGATGACAGCACTGATGTAACTGTAATTCATGGCACAGCTACCCAGACCAGAAGGCTTTATGCTGGAGAGCTTTTGGAAATCATAGTTAGACTTCCAACAGTCATCCGAAGCAACAAAAAGATTATGGTCATGTATACCAGTAGCAACGTTCCCAACGACGAGTTCTTGACTAACATAATCCCTGTATCCAAAATGTACAAATCATGGACAATTTTCCCATTAGATGATTTCACAAATACTGCAGTCACTGTCTCAGAGGTGGGAACACTTAAATCACTTTTGAGTATCTTGACTGGGACCTCTTTCCCTGGGGACAGAAAGTACGCATGGTCCATTAAGTCACTCAGTGGAAAGTCAGGCCCTGTAGTCTTTTCTGGGGACATGCCACAGGCTGTTTATGTTTTTGGTGGAAAAGTAAGGCACGGTTATGCCACAACGGGAGTGTGCTACGGTAGGTCATAATCAGCACACGAACAGGATTTTATATTTTCATACTTACACAAATGAGTTCAAACGATCAATGCTAACCCAAAAGCATATATCCTTTTCTAAATTCACAGCTCCTTCAGTGATACCACCACCAATCGATCCCTGTGCGGCTGTAAAATGTAATGTTGGAGAACAGTGCCAGAATGGCGCCTGTGTCCGTGTGGGGTCGGCTCTGTGTTGGGCTGTGGGGGATCCCCATTACAAAACATTTGATGGAAAGTTCTACGATTTCCAAGGCACCTGCAGTTACACCATGGCCACGACTGTAAAGACTGGGACTAACATCATACCCTTCACCATTGCTGCAAAAAATAACAACAGAGGAAGCAATTATG
Source organism: Ancistrus triradiatus (assembly GCA_025084515.1). Classification (NCBI taxonomy): domain Eukaryota; kingdom Metazoa; phylum Chordata; class Actinopteri; order Siluriformes; family Loricariidae; genus Ancistrus; species Ancistrus triradiatus. Next base: position 178,288 of record JAJAGP010000704.1, on the reverse strand, counting down.
TGTCCTTTGTGAGGACTGTAACTATCAGTGTGTACAATTATACAATAGCTGCTGGCAGTAAAGCAGGAATGGTTGAGGTAAGGGAGTGGGGGAAATGAACTCTGGAAAGTCAATGATCTTCGCTGTACGAAGAGTATGACATGAAGTCATGCGGAGTGGTCAGTTACTTACTTCATTTTGTGTCTATGTGCAGGTGAATGGTGTGCTCACTCATTTGCCTATAACTCTTGTTGGTGGAAAGCTGAGAGCAGTGCAAACTGGGTGGAACGCCCTGATTACAACAGACTTCGGTTTAGAAGTGAAGTACGACTGGAAGATGATGCTTTACATTAAAGTACCTGCCACCTATTCTGGCGCCGTTGGTGGACTGTGCGGAAACTACAATGGAGACAGGGCAGATGAGCAAATCGACACCAAGGGAACACAATTATCCACTGTCATTGACTTTGCCAAGAGCTGGAAAATTGCAGATGGTGACTTGTTCTGTCACGATGACTGCGCAGGCAAGTGCCTCGCCTGCACGCCTGAGCTTAAAGACAAATACTCAGTCGACTCCTATTGTGGTCTTTTGGAAAAGACAACTGGGCCATTTGGCATCTGCCACAGCACCGTGGACCCACAAATGTACATCGACAACTGTGTCTACGACGTGTGCATCAACAAAGGGATCAGAAGCTTTATGTGTGAAAACATGCGCGGCTACGCTGATGCATGTTTGCAAGCTGGGGTGAAGATCGATGCTAACTGGAGGGAGCTGGCGGACTGTCGTAAGTTTTCCAAAAGAGCGACTGATTATTCAAATGAGTTATGGCAAGGTCTATAAAATGTCTCTGAAATGACGTTTAGTCATAATTATTTTCATTTCCTCATTACCTCAACAGCATTGCCGTGTCCAGAAAACAGTCACTACGAGGCTTGTGGAACAGCTTGTGCGGCTTCCTGTGCAGAAAGAGACGCCCCAACCAAATGTGACAAGGCTTGCGTGGAAGGCTGCCAGTGCAACACAGGTTTCATTCTCAGTGGAGGCAAATGTGTGCCAGTGAAGGAATGTGGCTGCATGTTTGAAGGCCAATATTATCCTCCCACCGAAGCATTCTGGGGCGACACGACATGTACTAAGAAATGCACTTGCAATTCACTGACCGGACTGGTTACCTGTGCGGCCACAAAGTGCAAGGTGACAGAAGCCTGCAACATAAAGAATGGTGTGAGAGATTGCTACCCCCAGTCCATCAGCCATTGCCGGGCCAATGGTGACCCCCACTATCTAAGCTTTGATGGCAAGGCATTTAATTTCCAGGGTACTTGTACCTATTACCTTTCCAAACTTGTTGACAAGTCAGACACTTCCCTGGTGCCCTTTGAGGTTCTGGTAAAGAATGAAAACCGGGGCCTGAATAAGGCAGTGTCCTTCACCAAGACCGTAGAGATTAACATTTTCAACGACACTATCATCTTGACCAAAGACAACTTTGGTAAAGTGTTGGTAAGTGACTTTTCTTACTGAAAAATCAAGTCGATTGACTAAATAGCTAATTGAATAATCCACTCACCGGGTTTCCCTTTCATTGCAAGTGTTCACCCAAGTGTTGTACTGCCTCGTTCTCTAATAGAATATAAATATTTAGGCTATAAAACATGTTTCATGTCTGACACACACGTTAACCTAAAAATCTAATCTGTGCAATTTTGGATTGTCTCTTTCTAGGTTAACAACCTGTTTGTGAACTTGCCCTATGACAGACCCGACGGCCAGCTGTCCATTTTCCGCAGTGGCTACTTCGGCATAGTTAAAACTGACTTTGGCATGAACGTGAGGTTTAACTGGAAAAGCTTTGTGTCCATCACTCTCCCAAGCACTTACAGCAATGCAGTGGGAGGGCTCTGTGGAAACTTGAACGGCAACCTAAACGATGACTTGGCCTTCCCCAACAGTACTGTCACAACAAGTGCGACAGCATTTGGAACCAGCTGGAAAGCCAGAAATGAGGCTGGGTGCACAGAGACGTGTCAGGGCAAGGCATGTCCTCAGTGTGGAGTTGCTGAGATGACTCAGGCTATTTATACAAAGCCGTGTAGCATGATTACTGACACAGACGGGCCATTTCAAGATTGCCATGGCAAGGTCGACCCCGCCAAGTTCTATGAAGACTGTCTCTTTGATATGTGTATGTACGGTGGTCATTCAACAGCCCTGTGCAATGCCCTAACAGCCTATACTGCAGCTTGCCAAACAAAACATGCCATTTTGGAGCCATGGAGAAGTGACACTTTGTGCCGTAAGTGCTTATTCCACAGTTTGAATGACAGAATATTCCATTTTCTCCAATGTAAAGAGGACTGAGATTAGTCCTAGATATTATCCTAGATGTGTTGTTAACTGGTGTCTGTCTCTCCACAGCTGCCTCATGCAAAGCCAACAGCCACTATGAAGTGTGTGCTGCTGGATGCCCCCAGACTTGCAGCGGATTTGCTAAACCCGACGCTTGCCAGCGAGCCCCCTGCATCGAGGGTTGCGTTTGCGACGATGGATTTGTCCTGAGCAACGGAGAATGTGTGACAGTAGAAAATTGTGGATGCAACTACGAAGGCAAGTACTACAAGCTGGGCGAGGTCTTTTTCCCCAAAGGTCAGTGTGACTACAAGTGTGTCTGCAAGGAACAGGAGAAGGTCACATGCCAACTGAGCGCTTCCTGTGCTGTCGGCGAACGGTGTGAAATTCGTGATGGGGTTTTGGGTTGCCAACCTCAGGGCAAAGGATCTTGCTCAGTGTCTGGCTCTGGAACATACCGCTCCTTTGATGGGAACAACATCAATGCTCTGGGCAACTGTGCCTACACAATGGTGGAAGTAATTCATAGCGAAGACAAGAAGAAGGTTCCTTTCAGTGTGTCAGTACAGCAAGTGTCTGCTCCTGAAGATGCAGTGGTCACAAGGAGAGTCAACATTGAAGTAGCCCAGTACAAGATTTCAATGATTCCTGGACTGTTGTGGGAAATAAGGGTAAGTCCACACAGTATTACCAGTGAAATTTGGCATCTGGTTAGAACAACAGACAATTCCAACTCTGTTCTGTTTTTTTGGCAGGTGGACAATGTCAAAGCAGTTCTACCTCTGTCGCTCGAGGAAGGACTGGTAAAGGTTCATCAGATAGGCTCCTTCATTCTTTTGGAAACCACTTTCGGGCTAAAGGTGACTTATGATACCGTGTCCATCGCCACAATCGAAATCCCCTCCACTTACAAAAACTCGGTTCAGGGTCTGTGTGGTAATTTCAATGACAACAAGGCAGATGACCTCCTGACGCCAGACGGTACCCAAGCTTCCACTGCTGAAAAATTCTTGAGTGTTTGGAAGGCAGATGAGGCCGACAAAACCTGTCAAACAGGATGTCCCCAAGGCGCTACGTGCAAAGTACCAGACACAAAGTCCCTAAAAGAAGGAAATCAAGATTGTAGCATCTTGACTGTGGAAAATGGCCCATTCTCGAATTGCTATTCCAAAATTGCCCCACAGCCATTCCTTGAAGACTGTGCGAGAGATGTCGCTTCAAACCCAGAAGACGAGACCCTTCTTTGCCGCCACATCCAAAAGTATGTTGCTCAGTGTCAGCAAGCTGGCATCACCGTCAGCAACTGGAGGAACACAACCTTCTGTCGTAAGTTTGCTATACGAAGTGGTACTGGTTCGCCTCGGATTAGTTAAGCATTTGTGATGAAATGTCATTCCTTTCCTTTCTTGTCTTGTTTACAGCATTGATCTGCCCTGCTAAAACTCATTATGAGCTATGCGCAGACACCTGCACCTCCACTTGTGCCAGCCTTAGCATGGCAAACACTTGTCCAACGTGTCTTGAGGGCTGCCAATGTGATGAAGGCACTGTCTTTAACGGAGCTGAATGTACGCCCGTACAAAGCTGTGGCTGTCTGGTAAATGGTAAATATTACAAGGTAAGTGGCTTCTCAGTTTCTAATTGAATGCTTCTAATGTCTCTACGCTGGCATTTCTGCCATTTTTAAAGCAAACGTTTATTTGTCCTGCAGTCTGGGCAGACGGTAGTTCTGGCGGACTGTACTGAAACTTGCACCTGCAACGCTGGACAGTTCTCATGTCAGGCTATGAAATGCACCGAAGCAGAGGTCTGCCGCCTCACGGACAACGTACTCGGATGCGAGCTCGGTAATACCAGTCCTATGAACATCAGTACTGTTTTTCAGCCATACTAATAAGACGTGGATACTAACAATGGCTTCCATCTCACCACAAATTCCAGATCCCTGCTTGAACGTCAAATGCCGTAAGAAGGAGTCATGCGTGGAGGTGGACGGAAGGGGAGTGTGCGAGCCTAAGTCTAAGGCCTCTTGCCAAGCCATTGGAGACCCTCACTACCAGACCTTTGATGGCAGCAGGTTTTCCTTCCAGGGCACATGCTCCTACACCCTAGTTAGGACGACAGGCGATGACAAAACTCTCAACGAGTTTAGCATCATTTACAAGAACGAACTTGCCGAGGGTGGGCGCGGCTCTAACATGAAGTCAGCCACCATAAACATCCCAGGCCATCAAATCACCATTATCCGCTACAACCGCAACAAAGTGATCGTGAGTAAACTATGATCTTACGTAAGGTGTAAATTTACACTCATTGAGACGTATATTTGTTTATTGCACTTCCACACACTGGATGGAAACCAATTCAATCAGCCACCAAAGCCTAAAAGAAGCCTACTGAGGGAAACGTGAAGGAAGACATAATTCAGGGCATTATGGGAAGTGGAGTGTCATTCTATATCAAATTATAATAAGTATGCCCAGGTCAGGATCACTGAAAATAAAAAGCACAAAACAGTAGGAATTACGTAGTGCACGACTTACTCAGTGGTAAGAATCATCGGGGAAACAGCAGTTCCTGAGGTCCTGGGTTCAAATCCTGGCTGGGGAACTCTTCAATGGACAGACACTGGCACCTCTGGCTATGCGCAGTGAAGTCCAGGTTAGGTTGCAGATGATCCCCAGGGAACATCCAGCACATGGCATCACACAATCACTCATTCACATAGATTTAGAAGCAGCTTATAGTCTTTATATTGTCTAATGAGTCCACTGGACACGCGGCAAGCTCCACACAGACCTAGCCAGATTCTAGATTGGCAATGAGTGAGAAGTTAACCCACAGAATCAGATCCCCTAAAACATGGGCACTCCCTGCTGAATGATGGGAGTATTACGTTCTCTCCTGTTGTGCCTAGGTTGATGGTCAAGAAACTACCCTGCCTGTGAGTCTGGATGAGGACGCTATCAAGATAAATCAAGACGGAATCCGAGGAGTCCTGGTGACAAACTTTGGTTTGGAGGTCACATTCGACTGGGGCGAGTTCTTCAAGGTGACAGTGACCAGCAGCTACTACAACAACCTGCAGGGCATGTGTGGAACCTACAACGAAGAGGACGAGGATGACTTTGTCACACCAGAAGGTGTCAATTCTCCAGATATCATTGGCTGGGCAACATCCTGGAGCGTTCCTGACAACGACCCCACCTGCTGGCACTTCCCTGCATGTCCAGAACAGGACAAGAGTCGCTATCAAGGTCCCGAGTTCTGCGGCTTGCTCAGCGACAAAACAGGACCATTCGGTAACTGCACCAATACGATCAAGATCGGGCAGTTTGCATACGATTGCCTCTTCTACACATGCCTCACTAAAGGAAGCCATGATACCCACTGCAAAGTCATGTCCTCGTTCGCCAACGCCTGCGAACAGGCAGATGCCGACGTGTCCCCACAGTGGAAGGAGATCACCAAATGCAGTAAGTACCCATTCCGATTGGTCATGCATTAAACATCAAATTATAAGACGGCATGCTGATTTTCCTTTGTCCCTGTCTATCCTAACAGCATAATATGCCTGACTGGAGCGTTCCTGCATGCTTAAATGGTAAGAATTTGGTAAGAATAATTAAACAGTCAGGATATGGGACATGGTCACTAACACTGCCATCTCTGTCGTTGCAGATCACAAAAAATGAAGACATGGAAGTCTGATGTTCAACTGATTGAGAAATAATCAACTTGCTCGCTTATTTAAACTCATCTAAGGATTTCATTGCAGAATTAAATCTTTTGCTTGCTCTCTTTTGCTTGTTTTCAAATGGCATTAAACTATATACAGTCAATCAATTTTGCGTTGTGTGTTTTATTCCTGCTTGATCTTTCTCCTAAGTGTGTTTCTGTGTGGAAGAGCAGCAATCAAATGAACTGATCAAATAAAAAACGTGTCTCTAAAAACATACTCCAGTGCAGCTGTGCCTCTATTCATAATTTATTGGATAAAATACACATTAATACAAAAACACAGTAATATTGCACCGGTGTGAATGATATAGCTAAATAGGCAGGTAGATGGATAACATAAGCCTTGTCTAATAACCAATAAACATCTAAAACAAATTACAAAAGAGCTTGGAGTTTTGATTAAAACATAAGAGTAAAAGTCATGGGAAAAAAATGGTACACAAAATTTCGACTCCAAACTTTTGAACTATTGTGCATGTGTGTAAAGGAATATGCTGCACCCATATGCTTTGTCAGTGTATCTGACAATAATATGTATGATAACTAGGTGCAAATTTGCTATTAGGGCAGGAACACACCATGCTCACATAACGTGTTAGCATTTCCTGTTTTGATTATATTGTTAAATAAGCCGGGCTCAGTACACACACCAAAGATAAACTATCGCTCGTAACTGATGGATAGGCTTTAACACTGCATGAGGGAATTTATTAATTCAAAACAAGTCACTCATAAATAATATTTATTAGCTTTGGGTGAATTCGAATCAGAACACAATGGCATCTGTAGTGGCTTTAGAGAGATGGGCCAGACTGCATCTTGAATGGAGAAGTTAACACAATAGCTGCAAGAAACAAACTTAAATACTACTGTAATGGGGGCACCCTGGTCTGAGTCACGTCTGCAAACCCAGCCCCTAAATCTGAGTGGGTTCTGTAACTCAGGGGGCCACCAGTAAGGTCAAAACCCGGCACCTGCTCGCCCTGTCCAGCCCTTCTTTGCCACCTCGGTCACCCTTATTCTCACACTGGACCCTTCTCTTGGTCTCTCAGACCAGGGGACGCAACGTAACCAAAGGCCCTCACCTCGCCAAGCGGACATATTGTGTTTGAACTGTGTAGCTCAGTGATAAACCACTGGTTTACCAATGAGCTCTCAAATTGAACTCAAACATTTCTCAGCCATGGCAACAGTTTCTTGGGCTAATTCTCTATGAATCAGTTCAATATGATACAAAAAACACACAGCCAGACAGATCTTTGAACCATATATTACCAAGTGTTAATAAGACAGAGAAAGGGTCTATGTACAAATCTTTACAGCATATTAAGAACTTTGACAACGGATCATTAGTAGCGACACACATAACAAAATAATGCATTTAAAAAGCTGCATTTTACATCTTCATATAAATAGCAAATGATTATTAAACCACAATACAAGATATGGCTTCTGGCACCCCTAATCTGCTTGCACTCCTGCAGACCCAGCTCCCTGGGAAACTCTGAAACGCGAGGCAGAACAGAGACTTAGACAAATGGTGGTGCCCACATTGACGCAAACAATTCTTCATGCAGCTGTATTAGAATTAGTTTACATCATATTCATTACATTGCTAATAGAAAAACAATAATCTGCATCCTATTATACAACAACTGTACTCAGTTTAACCCTTTATTTTTTAAGGGTGCACATTCTGGGGGTGAGGGAGGAGGTAGGGGCAGATTACAAGCTACACTGTACTTCAAAAAGCTTGTAAACACCAAACATCACATGACTAAGCTAAGCGCATTAGTGTGGAGCTGGCCCCCCGTCGAACAGCCTCCAATGATCTAGACAGCTGTCCACCTGATTTTGAACCACAACTGCTGGGATCTTCAGCCTCAAGTGCGTTAGTGAGGTTGGGCAAGAAGGCCTAAAATGCAGTCAGTGTTCTGATTCATCCCAAAGGTGTCGGATTAGATTGAGGTAAAGGCTCTGTGCAGGCTCGCCAGATTCGCTTCAGTAACCTTTATGGATCTGGCTTTGTCCGTTAGTCTGGCAAGGGGACACTTTGCACTGCTCCAGAGTCCAGCTGTGGAGTGCTTTACACCACTCTTGCTGATTGTACATGGTGATGGTGATCTTAGGCTTGTATGCGACTTCTCAGCAATGGACGACCAATAGCTTTGCTTCTAGAGGCAGTTTGGGTCTCACTAATGAGGCTCGCACTTGAGGAAAGGGCCTTTCTTAGGAGATATGAGATCCAGCACTTGGCAGCACCGTTCGTGTGTGGCTTCAGCTCTTGGTGTAAAGTTACCCAAGGTGTCTGGGGCAGCTCTTCACTGGGCAGATATTTGATTATATATTTTGTCATGACTGCCAGATTGAAAGTAACTAAGCCCTTCAGTACACCCAGTATTATATAACGTTTGTCTTTGGAGAATATGTGGCATCTTTTTTTGAGGCAATCCACTAGAAATAAGTTGTGGCTACATACTATTGGCCTTAGATTTAACACCAAACATGCAGGCAACATGCCCCTTTGCCTTGTACTTTGTGTTTGCAGAAATCGATTGCCTATTTGCTCTGCAATCTCGTATCATTCTCCCTGTTGTTCACACGAGTTTATTGCGCTGCTTTTAGATGGTATTTATCAAGAGCGTTCCTTAAGTTACCGTGTAAATATTATTCGACAGGTGCACCTTTGCACTGGTCAAGTCCTAGAGGCCTGTCTTGTTTAACAACATATCAAGCAGACATAACGACATGTCAGGAAGAATGATAGCTGTTTTACCTGCAAACTTAAGCAGCACCACAGTACGACATAACAGTCAACATGTTTTCTGTAATGATGGATACTCATTTTTTTGAAGGTTAATTAATAAACAGTGTTGTATTTGTCTGTATGCATAATGTCATTATTTGAGCTTATCTCAGGCGCTCTTTAAACCTTTGTCAAGTCGGGAGGGGGGGGGGGGGTGTTGGGGTCTGTCCAGAAAGGTTAAAACTCTTCGTGGAACACTGCAGAGTTCATCTTTTTGGCTTCAAGTGCCAATTAAACATCCACATCTGTACACTCATGCTTTAGTGACTGAGTTTTCCTTGGCCGGTGCTTTCCTGAAGAGAGAGAAAACATCATGTTCAATTAATCAGCTCAATTAAATTCCTTCTGAACTCAAAAACATGATTTTGGATAAGCATATAGACCGATTACAATATGTTAGCAATGTGTTTATGTTACATACATAATAATTAAACCTTAGACTTGGAACATCCAGCAATGATGAAACTATTCTAAGTGACAGTTACCTTCGTGCAAATGTATTATTTATAGTATAGTGATACAACTCGCAACTCATAACACAATTCAAGCTCTTTCTACTGCATATGACATCTAAACAATATACAGCTATGTGCCATTTAGCGTCCATCCAATCAACGCAAGTTAAAACCTAATGTATGTCATGCTCCCATCTGAAGTGCCTGCATGGTTTTCAGTGTGCACCTACTCAAATTTGGTGAGGGGCGCTGTGTCGTGTACAACTTCTGATTGTACCCCGTTTGTCCTTCCATTTTGGGACTGCTGTTTTGGGAGGCTACCCCTCGGATTCTCCAGCCCCTTCATGTCTCTGGAACAAATAATACAAATATGGAGATTCAACAGAGGTAAATAATCACAAGTGAATTAAATATTTTCTCATGGCAAACCCACGATTCATAAATGTGATCCATGTACTGTAATTAGTAGATTTGGAAATTGAAATGAAACGTCCAATTACATATTATCTCAATTATTATAACAAAAAGACACACAAACATGGTTGGGATCACTTGCTAATTTCAACATAATGGAAAAAATCACTTACACAGCAGCGTTGTTAATCACGCCATCCTCCACACTTTTAGACTTTGACATCTTGTGGCCGTACAGTTTCCGTCTCAAGAAGTTGAGCAAGCCACACTGATTTGTGTAGCAGCAGAAGGCGTCAACTGCCACCAACAGCAACAGAAAGACTGTCATGATGATTCCCACTACACCGCCTCTACCCAAGCCTTTCGGAGCTGCAAGTGGATGAGACAAAAACAAAACTTGAGGGAATCCGAAAGTAAAAAGCCCTTTAGACGATCACATTTGGACTAACCTGCCAAGTTATGCATAGCAAAAAGGGATGGTGCTATTTCATTACGAATTGAATAATTGTCAAACGTAAGAGATTTTGAGTAAACCTGTTGAATCTTACCTTCAGGGACGGAGAAGTTGACTCTAGCAGCCGTGGACATGCCATTAATGTTAACAGCAAAGATTTCAACCTGGTAGTCTGAACTGTACTCTAGATCAGCAAGTTGTAAACTGTCGGAGCTGCCGTCCATTTCCTTTTCTGTCCAAGCCTCGTCTTCTTTGTCCTGCCCAATGTGAGATATAGGTGATCACTACATGTTAACTAACGAGTCTAAATAGCCAAGAGCCACATCCATACTGGAAGTCTCAGTGCTCAAATATGATTTTTTGTAAAAGCAACATTACTCTGAACAGGTCGTGTGCCTCAACTGGCCCACATGCAAAGACAACACATTTAGAACCAGTACTGTTTATGGTTTTACATTATTTTGACACAGTCTGCCTAAATGGCGCTTGCTGCCATAGAGAGAAACATGTTTTGAGCATTTTATTGTAGAAATTGTGTATATCGTTCTGATGAATTGAAAAAGCAAGATACAGTGGGGCAATATTTTGTCAGCCCCAAAACATCACTGCTCTAGAGGAGATCTGCATGGAGGAATGGGCCAAAATACCAGCTACACTGTGTGCCAACCTGGTGAAGACTTACAGGAAACGTTTGACCTCTGTCATTGCCAACAAATGTATATTGAGTTGAACTTTTGTTATTGACCAAATACTTATTTTCCACCATGATTTACAATTAAATTCTTTAAAAATCCTACAGTGTGATTTCCTGGATGTTTTTTTTCTCATTTTGTCTCTCATAATCGAAGTGTACCTATGATGAAAATTACAGACCTCTCTCATCTTTCTAAGTAGGAGAACTTGCACAATCAGTGGCTGACTAAATACTTTTTTGCCCCACTGTATAAAACTTGAGCTGCCAAACAATGAAACTATTCAGTCGCACTAAATGCAGAAACTTTATCCCGTGAATCATCCAGAATATTCATTGTATCATTTACTTCAATTACAAACAGCATGTTCGAGCTGAGAGTTGCTCACTCCTTTTCTGTGGCTGAATCTCAAGTGGGATCTATAATGAGTGTGTAGACACCCTGTAGGAAACATTCACAACTTTCTTTGTTTTGAACATAAATTTTCTTTGAATTGATGAACGCATGCCTAGGGTAAAGCACTAGTTCCATCGGATCCTGCATGACAGTTCAAGACGATGCATTCCCCAAAACAGCGAATAAGAAAAGATTCGGTTTCACACTCACCAGTCTGTATCGCACAATGTAATGCGTGATGGGAAAACCTCCGTCAAATAACTGTTTAATTGGTATGGTGTAGGAGTTTTTCTCTATCTTGCCCTCGTCTACAGAGAGTACAGGAGCATCCGGCTCTCCTACTCAGTGACAGAGAGAAAAGAGGGCAAGAAAGGACAATTTAAGGCTGAATTATATTTTTTATATATTATATATACCTTCAAACATGCTGAATTGTTTTCTATTTGTTAGACACAACAAGTACTGTGTTGTTTTCAAACTCCCTGTTCTGTTTATATTTTGTCTCATTTGGTCAGAGGCACCTCAGTAATCTGGTCTTAAGGTGCCTTCCAGTCTTGACTGAGAGCTTTTAAAGTATATTAAAGTATATCTGCAATTTACCTAACAAAGAAGCTTTGTTGAACTTCTCAGCTCAGTCATAAATTTACATCTACTTGATGCTTTACCACTTTTTATTAAGCTGGACAAAAGCTATACTGGCAAAACAATATAAATATAACAGAAAAAGACACAAAGAATAGTCGTTTTCTATTATGCAACAACCATTGCTATCGAATGATGCATACATGTTGCATACAATTATCAATTTCTGCAACACCATGGTGTGTACTATGGTTCATAACTATAAAAACTGACTCACCGTCTATAATAGCAGCATTAGGAAAATTGCAAGAGGTAGCCATGACACATGGTGAATGGTCATCGGGAGATGAGTGAGGTGGAGTATGGTCAGGGGTTAGAAGGAAAATAAAAACACAAGAATGAGCAATGAGACAATGGAAAGGTGATATGGGTATAAAATCCACTGTTGTACTTTCTATGACATTCAGAAGCTAGAACGCATGATCATATTGTATATAATCCACCAAGAAATGTAAAACCATTCTTGTGGACCTCCATGGCTGGATTTAATGAATGGCTTTCTACAGCAAATGCCAAAAATCAGTAATTTTATATATATTTTTCGGCAGATTGGTTGTTATTCTGAGTCGTGACACTCGCAGCAATCCACAAGAAAGGCAAGTGCTAGATGGTGAGAAAGAAAGAAAGCTGGAAAGAGGTTCCTGTAACACTCACGTTTGCTAAGGGTGTAAATTGACTTCTCCTCTGAATAGCCTCCGAGAAAATGCTTGTTTCTTGCTGCAAACCGGACAGAGTACTCAGTGTACGGATCCAGAGATGTGACCATCAGGGTAGCTGGGGTTTCAATGATAATTATTTTCATTAATTTGCACTAATAAATTTACATTAATAGCCTGTACCAAAATTGATCGCTCAACAGGACCAAAAAGTTGCCTTTATTTCTAAAACTCTTTTGTAAATGGAAGTTACAATGTAATAGAATATTAAAACTGGAAGCCTATCCCGGAATTCACTGGGTGCATTCATAAGCCCGAGTAACCTACCAGAAAATGGGATTGCAGTCTCTTTCCAGTCATTCTCTGCTTGTTTTCTGAACTGTATGACGTACTGAGTGATGGGAGAGCCTCCGTCTGCTACAGAAGCCTGTACTGTGATGAGGGCCGAAGTGGGTCCAGGTGACACGCTGAATGATGTTGGAACTGCTGGGGATGCTGGAGTTAATAAAAGAGGCAAGAAATGAAGACCATCTGAAAAACGGAAACCTGAAAGCTTGTTTAAGAAGATGAGAGAAGTTTTAATTTTAAATAAGGTTAGATAAACCAAAAACAACAACTAGAAAATAAATGTAAAATGTTGTAAAGTAAATAATAAAACTACAAAAATATAGTATTATTATTTTGTGAAGTCACAAGGAAATAGTACCAGAATTTATAATCTAGAAACGACATGACAAAATTAAACCTACATTGAACTAACTAACTACATCTCTAAAATGTAAACAAAATTAATAATATAAATAAATATAAAATATTAAATTAATACAGTAAATACAAACACCAATTAATACAAGTAATAAATATATTACTTATATTACATTCAATAATATAATTAATAAATAAATACAACTAATCCAAATAAAGAAATGTCATTTAAATAATTTTATTAATTCAGGTTGTATTAATTAAGTTGAAAATAAGTCAATTATTTATTCTCGATAAAATCCCAGTGAGTCTGGAACCCATCAGGTGGACTAAGTACTCTAATTTTCCCCCTAGTGTAAGCGAGTGCCCCCAAGTTCTAACGTCCTTAAACCTTCGGGAAAAACAGTTTTGATTGCTAACGTAAGAAGGTCCGAATCTGAAATCGCATGCTAACTGCAGGATGTTGTGTAACTTTACTTCTTGTTCTTACTGATCAGACTGAAGTCCCCTGTGGTGCTGCCGACTGCGTTGGTGGCCTTGCAGGAGTAAACACCACCATCAGAGGGCTCCACCTTCTCCACGACGAGCTGCGACCCCTCCACTCTCAGCCGACCGGAGGAGGGCTGCAGTTTGCACACATGTTGAGGTAACAAATTGTTTAAATGTTATTTTGGCCGGCTATTCCCAAAATAACAATTACAATTAATTACAGTCTTTATAATATACATGTTATATACATCATTTAAAAACGCACATATTGAAAGAACTCATGTCTCCCATAACAGGCTGACAGACAAGAAGTCAGATTTGTGCATTTAAGAAACAGCAAAGGTTTTCTCCTAATCGTCACAGCTTAATATGTTTAACATAAATCGCCTGCTGTCTCTTACCACGGCTTTCTGGCTGTTCTTCATGGTCCACTGCAGTTCAGGTTGAGGATGTCCAGTGGCATTACAGAACACAGATGCAGACTCTCCACGCTTCACCGCCAGCATCTTCTGGCTCAGCATCACCTTCGGCTTGTCTGAAGAGAACAAACAACACAACACAATTAATATACAGTTTAAAGGAACATAGTGGCTTAAACACATTTGGCAAGGTGGCTGCAACATGGACCCACAAGGACCCACATGGACCAAGTTCTGAAAGGTCTCCATCACCTGTTATTGAGTCTACAGCTGCAAGGGAAAACTTAAAAAATGAACCTCCAAACACCTGTAATGACCACCAGGAGTCAATGGGTCCAGATGCTTGTCTGTGTCCTGATAATTTTCTTACCTGAGACGTCCAACTGGAATGTTGCGCTGTCCTCTCCAATCTTATTGATGGCTGTACAAACATATGGGCCAAAATCATTCCTGGTCACAGCCGGGATTGTGAGTGTGCTCTTATCTGAGTTGTATATGTAACGAGAAGAATCTGATGTGGAAGGCCTGTGGAGAAAATGACACAAACCTATAAATATGGCGCAGTAGTTGTTTTCTTTCGGATGAAGCACAAAAAGAGAGGAAAAGTCTAGAAGTGACCATGACTAGATGGCGTGTTTTAGCTCTACCAGGATTACTGTGCTGTATTTTAAGGAAAACTAAATAATAAAACTACTAAAGTTGAGTGAACTGAAATAAAATATGCTTAATAAATAAATTAGGCAAACTAAAAGCATGTTTAAGCATGTTAAGTAGTTTTTTCTCTAAAAAAAGAAAAACCACCAAAAAGAAAAACTAAAAACTACCAAAATTGAATATCTAAAACTAAACTGAAAACCAAATGTAAAATATATATATATAATTTTACATTTGGTTTTCAGTTTAGTTTTAGATATTCAGTTTTGGTGGTTATTAGTTTTTCTTTTTTTTAGAGAAAAAACTACTTAACATGCTTAAAAGATCTTTTAGTTTGCCCAATTTATTTATTAATCATATTTTATTTCATACTTTATTCCATATACATATATATATATATGTAATTAATGTAATTAATTTTTCACAGAAAACGTTTTACACACACACACACACACACACACACCTGCATGTAACATTTTCTATGAAAAATTAACTAACAAATACATATTTTAATTATGCTTTCAATAAGCATAAAACATTAAATTACTGTTAAAAAAAACCCCACCCAAGTCAAAGCTTGCCTAAAAATAGAAAGTAAATAAAAGCCAACACACACACACACACACACACACACACACACACACACACACACACACACGGTAATCGCAACTTTAAGGGGACTTTCCATTGACGTAATGATGACTCGAGCTACTTAACACCACACCTAACCCCAGTTTTAACTTCAGTAACGTAAATCAAATCTTTTGAGTCTTCTGGTTTTTCAAAAGATAGCTGCAGTTTCTATAAAAAAAAAAAAAAAAAAACTTGTGCGGACCAGCAAAAATGTCCCCACAGTGTCAAAAATGGGACATGCTATTCTATCCTTGTGGGGACATCTGACTTGTGTGTGTGTGTGTGTGTGTGTGTGTGTGGTTTGGTTTACACAGAACAACTCCTAAACACTTAAAGTAAAACACTAAAAGTCCAGTGTGTGACGGAAGAAAGTTAATGTACGTACCCCGTCCAGGTGATGTTCGGATGGGGCGCTCCTGTAACCAGGCAGTTTATAGACACGCTTGCGTCTGGGCCGGCCACAACATGCATCCTGTCAGTGTGAACCCTGATGGTTGGAGGAACTACAAGAACCACAAGAGTTAGGGTGAGGCTAATAGATGCAAAAATTCCAAGCAAGTTTTCCACTGAATCATAACACTGTTAAGGAAATTTTTAAAAAGCTACCGGTTCTCTTACCATTTACTACTACAGAGATATTCAGGTTCTTCGACACGGGGCGTCCTTTGATTTTACCCTCGCAGGTGTAGGTCCCGTGATTCTCTCTCTGGATGTTGGTGATCTGTAGGGACCCATCCGGCAGGACTCGGATGTTACTGTTGTCTGTGGAGGATGGACATTAACAAACCTGCTAGCCCTCATTTCATTGGACAATTGACATGGTGAGAAGGGGAAGGAGACCTACCGTTGTTGAACACGCGAGAATTTTTCCAGTACCAGTTGATCTCCACTTCAGGTTTGCCGCTGACCACACATGGAATGTGTGCCGTTTTGTTCACCAGAAACTCATGGTATTGGTTTGTGTTACCAAAGTTTGGTGGCTCTGACAAGCAAGCAAACAGGATTCAGCGAGTAGAACCACGTTGTTAAGGATGATAAGGATGCTTTTTTTATTAGTAAGGAGGGCTTATTTCTTACCATAGACAAATATGTTGAGTGACGCACTGTTTTCAATGTCATCATAAACGCATTTGCAGGTGTAAGTCCCAGCGTCTTGCAGCTCAGCTCTTGCCACGGTCAAGGTACTCGAGGTCTCGTCTCCGTTCACTATATAACGATCTTGATCCACTTCCTCGCCGTCCTTCAGCCATTCGATATCTGCTTCCTTACCAGCTACAGATGACAATGATTTAACGAGTAGTCTGAGACTGGGTAATTACATCACCTATTTCATCCACACTAACAGGTACAGCCCTAGACAGACTCTTTAATTGTAACATAAGCATTACATAAACTATAAAACATACAGTATTCGTTTCACAGATTAATTTATGACTTTCAAAGTGTTACAAAAAGTACACACACAAACCTTTGCAAAGTAACAACTGCTCGTGGCCCACCATGATATCCGTCGTACTGGAGATGATCTCTGGTTTAGCATCTGAAAAAAAAGTTATTACTTTGTAAAAGTGCCAAATGTTTAACAAATACCTTAAAATAATAAAGGTTCATAAAACTGGAAGACAAAAGCAAGCGATACAAAAGCAATCAGTTACTATCATGCTCATCCGGCTGTTCACGGTTAAAAGAAAGACACAATAAGTCCCAAAATACTCCAAGAAACTAAAAGTAGATTAAAGGCAGACGTCCAGGAAAAGAGTCAATGGCTCATCTCAGTGCATTTCCTCCACAGCCACTATTTCTTCCTGAACAGTACGTCAGGCCTCCTTTCCCCAGAGCGAAACTCATACGTGAAGTCGCAGTGTATTAGGTAAAAATAGCTATTTTACAAAGCATAAATAAATAAAAAAAATTCATTAAAAGTTACATTATTGTTATGCATTATATATATAAAAAAAAAATTTTCTATTAGAGTGATTTTCCCCTAAATAAAACATGCAAACTGTCACTTGTTTTCATCTTAGGCAATTAATCTTGCAATCCTGCATCTGTTTCCAAATTTTAATATGTATTACAATCACAAGAATGAACATAAACCAAAGTCATTTTAAATACTTAATATAGTCATTCTTAAATATTTATATTTTAGTATTTTTTCACTTTGTATAATATTATTATTAGTAGTAGTATTAACATTTTATTTATTTACATATTTGCAGTCACTATTTGGCCCTTTACAGGTCAGACACCAAGTGAAGAAAACACATAAAGGTACAGTACTATTACGTAAAAATGTATATTATAGAAAGGGAAAAGTGTAGTAAAAAAAAATCTAGTAACAATTTCCAAGAAAAATAAACAAAGGAAAACCGCACAAAAAGCTAGGATGTTAGATTTGTAAACTGCTGTAATGTTTTGAGTTCTGTGCCTGTTTTTCTTCTGCTTCTTTTTTTTTGGAAATTCTTATCAACCTGTTTACATTAAGATGATATCCATAAGCCTAATTTTATAACGTATTACATAATGCTGTCAATTTAAAAAGTTTAGTAACACTTGACAACAAAATGTTCTCTTAAAAACTCTCTTAAAAACTCTCTTTAAAACTACTACCCAAATTTGAAGTTAAAATTCATTTTTACATTCAATCTTATGAATTGTTAAACCTAAAAATGCACAAAAACTCCATTTTTAATACATCGTGGAAGTCATGGAAGTCAAGAAAAAAATGTAATGCTTTTCTAAAATATAATTAAAAGGCACCTTAATAGATAAAGAAGAGAGGATTTCCATTAAAAAAAGGTCTTACCTGTGACTCTTGGATATATGAGAAGAGCAAAGAGTGTGATGGTGAGCATGAAGGTGTCCATGCTTCTCTGTCAGGCTCTTAATCGGAGTAAAAGTCGTGTGAGATGCCTTCCTTGCACACTGTACAGAGTTCTCGTGCAGAGTTCTCAGTTTTTATACTCTACAACCAGGCTGAAGATGGAGGCAGACAGGAAAATCTATCTCTGGAATCTTTCCGACCTTTTCACCTCCCCATCTTTCATTCAAATTCCCCGCCGACGAGGACACAAATTTGCCCTTCCCTGACAGGCGCCGGAGCTGCTGCCTCTCTCTCCTCCGGAGCGTCGGAAGGCTTGAGGACAGGGGTCTCCTGAGACCTCATGGGAGATAACGTATACCATCACAGCCCATTTTTGTGGAAAAAAAGAACAGCACAGGGTATGCAAGACAAAAGTGTGTATGGCTATGGAAAATTCATAATCAGCAGATTATTGATCCAAAAACTAGCCAGTTCCAGGTCAGATGCCCACTGTAGGCACTTTAGACTGTTTTCTGTTTTGTTTAATGAATATTTGGGCTTGGTAAAACATACCTGAAACCATGGCAATTTTTATAGATCAAGTAAAATATATGGAATAATATGCAATCACTAACTCTTTAGGTTAAAACATTGGACTGTGGTAGCCTAGCGGTTAAGGTACAGTTCCAGGGTTCAAATCCCACCTCTGCCAAGCTGCCACTCTTGGGTTCTTGAGCAAGACCCTTAACCTATGTTGAAAGTGAATCCTCAGCTATCACTTCGCGTGTTTGTTGAATGTGTGGAGAGGAAGAACAATCTGAGTTAGAGTAGTCAAGTCAAGTCAGATTTATTTATATAGCGCTTTTTACAATGGAGCATTGTCTCAAAGCAACTTTACAAGTTTAGATTATCTCCTAATAACTACGTCCAATCCCAAGTTGAGCAAGCCTAGGGCGACAGTGGCAAGGAAAAACTCCCTAGTTCTAGGAAGAAACCTTGGGAGGACCAAGACTCAAAAAGGGACCCAACCTCCTGGGGGCGGCGTTAGTGATAAATCTAAGAGACGAACTAAAGTCATGGACGTCAAAAGTTCGAATAGAATGTGAAGTATGCACAGCGACATAAGTGGCCGGGTATGATTGATAAATCTAAGAAGCGAAATTACAGTCATGGAGTCAAAGTGTCGAATTAGAGGAATAGGCCACATCGACATTAAGTGGCCGGGGGGGTATTACTATAGATGATAATCTAAGAGCGAACTACAGTCATGGAGTTCAAAAGTTAGAATAGAATGTGGAAAGTATGCATCGACATTAAGTGGCCGGGGTATGATGATAAATCTAAGAGCGAACTAAAGTCATGGAGTCAAGTTCGAATAGAATGTGAAGTATGCACTCGGACATTAAGTGGCCAGGGGTATGTGATAAATCTAAGATGCGAACTAAAGTCATGGAGTCAAAGTTCGAAAATAGAATGTGAAGTATGCACATCGACATTAAGTGACGGGGGTATGATGATAAATCTAAGAGCCGACTTAAAGTCATGGAGTCCAAAGTTCGATAGAATGTGAAGATGCAAATCGGACATTAAGTGGCCGGGGTTATGATGATAAATCTAAGAGCGAACTAAAAGTATGGAGTCCAAAATTAGAATAGGAATGTGAAGGTATGCACATCGAACATTAAGTGGCGGGGTATTATATATATTGATAAATCTAAAGCGAACTACATTCATGGGTCAAAGTTCGAAAGAATGTGAAGTATGACATCGACAATAAGTGGGGGGTATGGGGGGGTATGATGCTAAATATAAGAGCGAACTAAAAGTCATGGAGTCAAAGTTCGAATAGAATGTGGAAGTATGCACATCGACCATAGTGGACGGGGTATGATGATAAATCTAAGAGAGGAACTAAAATCATGGAGTCAAAGTTCGAATAGAATCGGAAGTATGCACATCGACATTAAGTGGCCGGGTATGATGATTAAATCTAAGAGCGAAACTAAAGTCAATGAGTCATGGTCGAATAAAAATGTGAATTATGCACAGTGGAGCTCCATCAGATGAACATCATGTGTGGGGCCGGAACTGCCGGAACACAGCTCGGAGAGCAATGCTTATTCTTTTTTATTCTCTCGCAGATCTGGGGAAGTTAGCTCACAGCGCAGTGCAAGCCAAGTTCCAAAATACAGGTCTCAACATTTTACTCTTATACCTTTCCTTCAGGTAGGTTTCAGCTCCTACTGCCCTCTGGTCACCTCACTTTTACCTTAAAGGTCAATTCCATACAAGGAGTTGTATTTCTCACTTAGTTCCTATTTTAGTTCCAGACAACATCTAGTTATTTTACTCATGTCTTGTTTTTCACATCTCCCTGCAGTTGGGGACGGCTTCCTTCTTCTGCGCACAAGTGTTACACAGACACACACGATTATCTGCAAGTTTGCAGCTTTAGTCACGTACGCACTTCTATTAATCACTAAGCAAGCATATATTCTATTTGTTAGCAGTGTACTGCATCCCTTGCCCATTTATTATCAAATGACCATTTTATTCCAACACCCACAATTGGTTGGACTGTAAGACTGCATAACTTGTAAGTCACTCTAGTTTTGAGCATCTGCTAAATGCTGTAAATCTAAATGTAAAAAGATTGCATTTCTTAAACAAATACTGGCACAAGTCTAAAATCAGAAGTTAAAAGGAAGTGCGTACAGATCTTAATCAGCTGTGGCACTTGGCTAATTAAAAGAAAACATCGTCCCCCAACAAGAAGGAAATCCAGCACAGAAGGTGCCAGCTTGTACCCAATCAACTGAGAGTAAAAAAACGGTGCAAGTACAAACAAACTGTGTGTGATGTACGTGTGCTGTGTCACGTTTCTGTTATGGTTTCGCCTATTAAAATGAGGCGAACCGTGTAAAAGGGACTGTGGTAGCCTAATGGTTATGGTACTGGACTCTGGACCAAATCCTGCCTCTGCCACGCTGCCACTGTTGGGTCCTTAAGCAAGACCCTTAACCCACAATTGCTTTGATTGTAAAATTGTATCAATTGTAAGTCACTCTGGATAAGGGCGTCTGCTAAATGCTGTAAATGTAAAAGGGATTTTAGGACCCAATCGTAGTTAGCTCCAGATGGCAATGGTGAACCAAAATACAAATGATTGTTAAGAACCTAAATAAAACGGAAGTGTGTGTGGGGATACACGCGCACACACACAAAAAAATGAACACAAAGCTGCACCTATAACGGCTGGCAGCTGGGGAACGAATCCTGATCGATAAAAGTCAGGGTCCGTTGCCCTAGCATTTTGCCATGAGCTGGCTGATAAGACGCGAGCTAAAAACAGAATAAAAATGGCAGACAAAGGAGCCACGCAGAGATATATATATATAAATTTTCATCATAGGTACACTTCAACTATGAGAGATAAAATGAGAAAAAAAATCCTTGAAATTAATTGTAAATTATGGTGGAAAATAAGTATTTGGTCAATAACAAAAGTTCAACTCAGTACTTTGTAACATAACCTTTGTTGGCAATGACAGAGGTCAAACGTTTCCTGTACGTCTTCACCAGGTTGGCACACACTGTAGCTATTTTGGCCCATTCCTCCATGCAGATCTCCTATATATATATATATATATGATATTGTTGTCAGCCACACATTCAGCTTTGTACAGAACAGAGTATGTAATGAGAATATGTCATGCATACAGATCTAGGATGTGGTTTGAGTATAGTATATTATTATATATATATGTCCGCCGGCGGCGAATTCCTCGCCCGCACCGCCAGAAGAGCGGCCGTCGCCGAGTAGTTACTAAGCCGCCATGGCTTCCGGGAGACGGCCATCTTTAAAAGGGCGCGCGTTTCAAACGCTCATTGCGAGGTCTCGTTTCTTGTTCGGCGATTCCAAGCGACTTAGTAACGGTTTGTGCTTTATTCTGTCTCTCTACGTTTTTTGACCCTGTATTCTGTCCCTTTGACTACGATTTTGCCTATCCCTTTTGATACCACGTTCGTGTATTTTTGGATTGCCTGGCTTATGACCTTGGACTGTGTTACTACTTCGAATCTTGCCTAACGTCTTAATAAACCTGCATTTGATTCTATACCCTGGAGTGTCTGAGTCGTTACAGAAGACCTCGCCGGAAGAAAATGGAATCAGCGGGTTTGGAGAACCGCATCTCGCGACAAGAGGAGAAATTAGAGGAAATCGCCAAGCTCATGCATGAGCTCCTCCTTCGTTCAGCTCCACCACTTCCAGTTCAAGCGGCTTCCACTTCACTTCCCTCCAACCCTGCATCACGAAGGGAGTCTTCATCACTGCAAGTGGCACTCCCAGAGAGGTATGATGGTACGCTAGACACTTGCAAGGAGTTTCTCATGCAATGTAGCATTTATATCGACCATCATCCCGAACAATTCCATGTCGACACTGACAAAATTCATTTTGTGATCTCACTGTTGACGGGCAAAGCTAAACAGTGGGCCACTGCATTGTGGACTCAGGGCAGCGAAGTCCTACAGTCTGAGCAGCAATTCTACGCCCTGTTTAAGGAAGTGTTTGATCACCCCATGGCAGGGAGAGAAGTGGGGTCTGTGCTGGGCACATTAAGACAGGGCACACGCAGAGCTGCTGAATACGCTCTAGAGTTCCGTACCATTGCCGCAGGAAGTGGCTGGAACGAACCAGCCCTACAGGCCATGTTTAAACAGGGTTTAAGGTCGGAACTAAGAACTGAAATGGTGGTGAAAGGGGCTTCTTTGGGGTTGGACGCCTACATTCGCCACACCATAGAACTGGATAACCTGATCTGGGAGAGAGGGGCAGATCGGCAGGAGCACTCGAGAGGTCTGGTAACTAGGACCAAGGATTCCGAGCCCGAACCTATGGAGGTAGGTCGAGCCCGTCTCACCTCCCAGGAAAGGCGTAGGAGACTGCAGCTTCGTCTTTGTCTGTATTGCGGCGAAGCAGGTCACCAACGCGCCTCCTGCCCCCGCCTGAGCGATGCAGCGGGATCAGTAGAGGTGAGTGATATCGCACTGCCTGAAGTTACTAATGACTGTCTGCACGTAAGGGTTCAACTGCTCTGGGATTCTGGTTCTGTGTTCCTCTCAGCCCTCATAGACTCGGGTGCCGCGGGGAATTTTATCAACCAGCAGATCGTCAAGAAACACCAAATCCCAGCACATGAAACTGCTAACCCTCTCAATCTCAGAACAGTGGATGGACGTCTCATTGGAAAGAGGTCGGTAACACAACAGACACCGGAGGTCACATTACGTACCGGCCTCCTCCATGAGGAGACCATTGCTTTCTATGTTATACCAGCGCCCCGGCACGATATAATCCTAGGGCATCCATGGTTGGTAAAGCACCAACCTAGTATTGACTGGCAACAAGGTGAAATTACCCAGTGGGGGAAGTCTTGTTTTAACTCATGTTTGACTTTGCCAATCCGAGCCACCGCCGTGGAAAGCCCGAAGCCCACCGAGAGCAAGGATGTTCCACAGTGCTATGCGGATCTGGCGGAGGTATTCTCCCAGCAGAAGGCCAGCGAATTGCCGCCTCATCGCCCAGGGGATTGCGCGATCGAACTTCTGCAAGGTACTACTCCTCCTCATAATCGGATATACCCACTATCTCGGGTCGAAACCATGGCGTTGGAGGCCTACGTTGAAGAGGCGCTCCACCTTGGATATATTCGCCCATCAACGACTCCGGCAGCAGCCAGCTTCTTTTTTATTGAGAAAAAAGATGGAGGGTTACGCCCATGTATTGACTACCGTGGTTTGAATGCACTAACTGTCAAATACAAGTATCCTCTTCCCCTAGTCCCCGCTGCTCTGGAACAACTACGAGGAGCTACTGTCTTCACGAAGCTGGACCTGCGCAGCGCATACAATCTCATCAGAATCCGGGAAGGCGATGAATGGAAGACAGCGTTCCTCACTACTCGCGGACACTATGAGTACCTGGTTATGCCATATGGTCTCGTTAACGCACCATCAGTGTTTCAGTCTTTTGTTAACGATGTGTTGAGAGACATGATAGATCACTGGGTCATCGTCTACATTGATGACATTTTGATATATTCACCCAACCTGACACAACACATAAAGCATGTGCGTTTGGTCTTGAAATGTTTATTAGAACATCGCTTGTATGTCAAAGCAGAGAAATGTGAATTTCATGTGCCTAAGGTCGGGTTTTTGGGGTATGTAATAGACCAACAGGGGGTACACATGGACAAGGAGAAGGTCGAAGCCGTAGTGTCTTGGCCACAGCCCCGTAGTGTAAAGGAGTTGCAAAAGTTCCTGGGGTTTGCAAATTTTTATCGGAGATTCATCCGGAACTTCAGTAAGGTAGCTTCTCCTCTCACCTCTCTGTTGAAAGGGCAGAGTAAGACGTTGTATTGGACACCCGAGGCGGATGTGGCGTTCAGAGCCTTGAAAGACAGGTTCACTACTGCTCCGGTCCTGACACACCCAAACCCTGACTTGCCATTTGTTTTAGAGGTGGACGCGTCCTCGACAGGGGTAGGTGCAGTATTATCCCAAAGAGTCGGTACCCCAACTAAGTTACACCCTTGCGCCTTTTTCTCTCGCAAACTGAGCCCCGCGGAGAGGAATTATGATGTGGGAAATCGAGAGTTGCTGGCCATGAAGTTGGCTATTACGGAGTGGCGACATTGGCTTGAGGGAGCCCAGTTCCCTTTCCTGGTCCTGACGGACCATAAGAACCTTGAGTACATCCGTTCGGCTCAGCGGCTTAACCCTCGGCAGGCTAGATGGGCGCTGTTTTTCGGTCGGTTTAATTTTACTGTGTCTTATCGCGCAGGTTCCCAGAACCAGAAGGCGGACGCCCTATCGCGAATCTGGGAGGCCGAAGCCGAACGACGTGTCCCCACAGCCATCCTGGCACCTGAACGCGTTGTAGGTCCGGTTCAGTGGGAGATTATCGACCAGATACGGCAGGGTCAAGCTGCGGAGGCACCACCGGAGGGTTGCCCTCCTGAGTGTGAGTTCGTTCCCTCAGGACTACGCAGACAATTGATAGAGGCCATACATTGTAATCCCAGTTCGGGGCATCCCGGTATACGCAGAACAGAGGAGTTAGTGCGTAATAGGTTCTGGTGGGAGGGTTTGACGAAGGACGTAGCGGATTTTGTTGGAGCTTGTATTGATTGCGCCTGCTCGAAAACGCCTCGGCAATTGCCTGCAGGCTTGTTGGTTCCGCTGCCGGTCCCAAACCGCCCCTGGTCCCATATCGGGATAGACTTTATCACAGACTTACCTCGATCCCAGGGGAAAACCACTATACTGGTGGTAGTTGACAGATTTTCAAAAGCCTGTCATTTGATCGCGTTAGAGAAACTGCCCACTGCTCTTGAGACCGCGGAATATCTCTTTCATTTTGTCTTTCGGTACTATGGTCTACCTGAGGACATCGTGAGTGATCGTGGTCCGCAGTTTACCTCACAAGTCTGGAGGGAATTCTGCCGGGTGCTCGACATCAGTATGAGCTTGACCTCTGGGTACCATCCACAATCCAACGGCCAGACAGAACGTCTAAACCAAGAGATAGGTAGGTTCTTGCGTACATACTGCTCTCGGCACCAACATGACTGGGCTCGATACTTACCATGGGTGGAGTATGCCCAGAACTCCTTACGTCACTCCTCTACAAACCTCACTCCGTTTCAGTGTGTATTAGGGTATCAGCCTCCCTTGTTTCCTTGGTCTGTTTCACCGTCGCAAGTTCCCGCAGTCGACGAGTGGTTTAAACGTAGTGAGCAGACTTGGGAGGAGGCGCATGTACGGTTGCAGCGAGCAGTGCAGGCGCAACGGATCAAGGCAAACCGGCGTCGACGCCCGGGTGCAGAGTATCGTCCAGGACAGCTGGTCTGGCTGTCCACCCGTGACCTTAAGTTGCGCCTTCCTAGTAAAAAGCTGAGTCCTAAGTATATTGGCCCGTTTAAGGTCATTAAACAGGTCAATCCGGTATCGTACAGATTGTTGTTGCCCTCGTCGTACCATATTGCCCCTACGTTTCATGTATCCTTACTGAAGCCTGTCTCCTCCTCTCCTCAGGCCCCGCCGGGAATGACAGAACCTCCTCCGCCTCTAGACGTGGATGGTCTCCCGACCTATAGTGTCCACGAACTTCTTGATTTTAGACGCAGGGCAGGAGGGCTAGAATATTTGGTGGATTGGGAAGGCTATGGTCCCGAGGAAAGGTCGTGGGTTCCCGCTCGGGACATTTTGGATCATTCGCTTATTGACGACTTCCACTTACAGCACCCAACTCGTCCCGCTCCTCGGCCGCGTGGGCGCCCCCGTAAGAGGGGGTCTCGGATGGCTGGAGCCACCCGTCAGGGGAGGGGTTCTGTCACGCCGGCGGCGAATTCCTCGCCGCACCGCCAGAGAGCGCCGTCGCCCGAGTACTAAGCCGCCATGGCTTCCGGGAGACGGCCATCTTTAAAAGGGCGCGCGTTTCAAACGCTCATTGCGAGGTCTCGTTTCTTGTTCGGCGATTCCAAGCGACTTAGTAACGGTTTGTGCTTTATTCTGTCTCTCTACGTTTTTGGACCCTGTTTTCGCCCTCTGGACTACGATTTTGCCTATTCCCTTTTGATACCCACGTTTGTTATTTTTGGATTTGCCTGGGCTTATGCCTGGACTGTGTACCACTTCGAATCTTGCCTAACGTCTTGAGAACTGCATTTGATTATATACTCTGGAGTGTCTGAAGTCGTTACAAGATCCCTTTTGATACCACGTTTGTGTATTTTTGGATTGCCTGGCTTATGACCCTGGACTGTGTTACCACTTCGAATCTTGCCTAACGTCTTAATAAACCTGCATTTGATTCTATACTCTGGAGTGTCTGAGTCGTTACAATATATATATATATATATATAAAACTAAATAAACAGCAAAAGAAAAAGCCAGTAAACCCATAACCATCATTAAAAATGTTCGACTCAAGCCAACGTAGCCCGTCTGTCTGTCTGTCTGTGCATCAATGTGCATCGATGAGACTTATGAACAAGTGATGATATGTACAGTTGAAACTCTTAACATTTTGTTTGAAGCTCTATGTTTAAAAAGCAACTACTAAAGCTTTATCGCATTATTACGCTATGTTTTTTTTAAATCAGTACAGAAATTAGGCCGTGATCAGTTTTCAAATTAGTCTTGAAAACTGGCTTGATCATAATCGTGAAATTCCTTCTATCATAAAAAAATCATGATATGATCATTTTGGCCAGATCGCCCCACCCCTACACTTATCTCTTATCTTATTTTTAGATTTTCACCCTGCTTTTCCTGGTCAGGGTCATGGTGTTTGGGCCCCTATCCTCGGAGCTGGTCAGGGGTCTGTGTTGCACAGCTGCAGGACGATCCCCTCAACCAGCCTCTCCTCCCTAGGCACCAATTGTGCCTAACTGTGAAATCTGACGAAAACAGGCCTCTGCATGCGCGAGTTTGCACCGGCGTTACATCGCTGCACCGCCAGAGTGCCCACGCAGCATAATGCAACCTTTAATAAAAACACAAAACATAAAAGATGACATAACTGTAAGATCCAAGTGGAAGCCAAGTGCATCATCTGGAAGGTGGCCAGTTTTAAATTTATCCTGTAGTATTAAATAATAGGATGCGTGTAAAAGGATGCGAGTGCGCTTATCATCCTCATGACATTGTGTATCAGTTCTGCGGTATAACAAATTTAGCTCGGGGGGAAGAGAGCCGCCACCGTTTACGTAAAGAGAAACTACAGTACGTGAAGAATGGCCTGTGTGCATGTGCATACGTGATTACCGAGCTGGATGCTGAGTAGTAGTTGGCAGGATAGCGTTTTCGTAAACAGACACTGGTTATTTTTATGACTGTCAATTGTTTCACTCACTTGCTCCGGCCGAGCGCTACAAACGGCGTGCGTGTCAAACACAATGCGTTGTTGTGTGGTGAGCATCCCCATGGGAGCCGAGTGTGTGGCTGTGTGCTGGATTAAAAGCGCCGTCATGGAGCAGGGATATTCAGCGAATTGTTGATGGCTGCATGTGTCTTATTGTTGGTCTATATTAAGAAACGGAGCTCGACACTACGTGAGCGATAGTATCCAGACACGCTAGACTGGTGGAGACAGCTGTATCTAGAAGATTCATAAAGACAAGCCATAGATAAAACACTGGCAGTTGAATAGGCATGGTGATTCCTATGACCCTGGAGTCCAATGTGTTAGTCCGACAAATCCGGGTTTAACCGATGCAAGGTGAACCCTACCAAGCCAAGTTTACATTTACAGATGCTGCCCGATTTATGATGGGGATACATTCCGATAAACCCATCGTAAGTTGACTGTATCGTAAAACGGGGAGTTCAATACCTTATATACTATATATATATATATATATATCATAGGTAAGCCCGGTGCTCCCAAGCTTTTTTTTTAGGTAAGCCCGGTGCCCCCCAACGAGTATCTAATAGAAGTTTTGCCCCCTAGCTCATACACACACAGTCCAAAAGAATAGTGATTCATTGCAAATCTTGTTTCTGGCAAAAATGAACTTACCGTATTTTCCGGGTTATAAGGCGCGATATCAATGATCGACTGCTAACGGATCTATTTTCATACATAAAGCGCACGGGGTGATAAGGCGCATGTAATGAAACAAAACTCTTAAGTTCCCTCGGAAGCCCAGTTTGGTCTTTACCTGGCTCAGGGCGTCTTCTTGCTTCCTCCACTTCCGTACCATTGATTCGTTAATGTTGAATTCTCTCGCAGCTGCTCTATGTCCATGTTGTACTGCGTGACTGATAGCGTTGAGTTTGAAATCTGCTTCGAAAATTAATGAATGAATGCACGTACCCTGATGCTGAAGCACATATGTATTACTCTGCTATGTTCCTGACTACTATGGCCGTAAGCTTCGTAACTTACCAACGCCATGCTAAAACATTATGACAGATTTTTGAGCGCTGTGTACCATCTGCAATCGGTTCTAGGTCAGAAAGCATAACCAGAATTAATTCATACATTAGGCGCACCGCATTTTAAGGAGCACTGTCGATTTTTGAGAAAGTTAAAGGATTTTAAGTGCGCCTTATGGTCCGAAAAATACGGTAAATTCTACATTTTCTTCTTTCCTTTTTTATCATCTTGGCTCCTTTTCTCTTTTCAAGACAGCTAAAAGTTTGGCAAAAAATCAAACCTAAACTGGGCGCTTTTCTTTTAACATCCCAGCAGAGTACTGTAGACGTCTACACACACATCCTTACAAAATAATGATGATTCAGTATGTGTAATAACAGCCTACACATTTTGAGTGAAAGTATCTTTTCTAAGGAATATTAGATAGAGATTTGGCCAGCGTGTGCGTGCTTTTGATTTTATTTAAATGTGCAAATGGTATTTTGACAAACTCGGAGCAGACAAAGCCTCACCAAAAAGATTGTGGTAAAGGCAGCAATAACATCACTGTTTGAACGTCTGCTTGTTTGTTTACGCATCTATTTAATGTGCCATCTGCTATTTTTACGAATAGCCACCAACTAACCTAATTTGGAATGCATGGGGAAACTGGAGTAGGACACGGAGAGAACATGCAAATTCCACACAAGCAGAGCAGCTGTGTGCTGACCCTCGTTGCTCAAACGCTATGACATCAGATCAAAGCAGTCACGCGCCCTTGCAAAACTCCGGCCTTTCCGAGCACTCATCAAACGCTAAGCGCTCTCAGCCTCATCTCAGGTTATTTCCCTCCTTTTTTTCTTTACTGTAAATTGACAAGGCACCATCTGATGGGCAAATTGAGGCGTTTAAATAAAATGGCAGGAAACAAACAACATTTTTCATCTGCGTGCAGCAGGAAGTGTCTAACATCAAGAAGCCCGGCCCAATTAAGAAAATCTGTCCAATTTTGCCTACGTGACCCCCAGGATGGCAACGCTGGATGCTATGTTTAGTATTGCATACTGAAGTGGGGACCGGTTCTTTTACCTTCTCCTGGGAAAGGAACTGGAATCTGCGTTTGCTTCAAAACTGAGCGTCTAAATACATCTTCAAGAGAGATGCGAAGGAGCACAGGGTTGATCAGGTATTTAATCCAGTGGGTAAATATATAGGAACACCTAAATCAGGTAACGTTCACTGAAATGAGGAAGACGTGACGGAGACTGATATGAGCTGACAGAAAGGCTATGGTAACTTCTATCTGCTCAGAATCTCGGAACGACCAACACATTGGCCCTTGAGGAAGATGGGCCACAACAGGGAGTCCCTACGCTCTAGTAGTGTAGTGAGGGGAACAGACTGAAACTAAAAGCTTTTTGCATACATTATTATTGTTGGGCTTTCTTTTTGTGTGTAATGCCGTTCAACCTCAAAAACATCAACCTGCAATTTCTCTAGTAGCCCACCCCAAAAATGCACGCACTTGGGACATTAGCAAAACAAATTCCTTCTCGCCAGTTTGGCTTCGAAAACAACGGCATCGAGCCCAACTTTCGCCCGAAGCTTATCTTAATCCGTTTGAACGAAAAATCTCCTCTCGACACAAACCCTTCACACTCTCCAGACAGCACATTAATCCTGCCACCCATTAGCAGCTCGGTGTCATTTTGGCCTCGAAAGCGCCGCCACACCTCCGACCCTTCCCAACACTTCCATGTTGATAGCGTATCAATCAAAGAGGCCCCCATGGTCTGCCTGGTCACTGGGGAGGCAGTCCACCCACCCATTGAGGGCCTCGTATCGCTGTGCTAATCAGCTCGCTCATTTTCGCTCATTATGGAGAGCGTGCACTTCCAGAGCAGTGGGACAAACCGCCATAGTGGCTCTGCTTTCACACATGGAGGCTTCTCCGTCGCACGAAGCTCCAACTGTGTTAATTGATAAAAGCTTAATACAATGTTCAAGGTGAAATCCAACCAATTGTGCATCAAGGGCCCAACAGGGGCAGCTTGGAAGTGTTGGAACTTCTGGTCAAGAGTACCACTGGATAAACCTCTGTAAAAAAAAATTTGGGTCACCATTAGAGCAATGGTAAAATGAGCATCTAAAATGATGTCTGCGATTTGTCACTCCATAATACTCATTTCCACTGATCTTCAGTCCAATCCTTGTGAGCTTTAGCATATTTTAGCCTTTCCACCCTGTTTCCCTTCCGAAAAAGTGGTTTCTTGGCTGCTACCCTTCCAGAACGTCCTGATCAAGCTTCTTAGGACTGTAGAAGGGTCGACTCGGCATCAATGAAGCTCCCAAGTGCTGCTCTTGCTCAAGTGTAAAGGGAAATCACAGTACTGGCCACTGAAGCCTATAGAAGCTGTTTTTTCAGTGTTTTACATACTGCATACATATGTCTGTATTTTCTAATTGTATTCTAATAAAGGGACTGAGAAATAATTAGTGCATATATGGTCATTATGCCATTGCTAAAACAATCTAATCTAAAGGTGGCTCAAGTCTAATCTAAAGACACTCAAGCTGGCCCAAGTGTCATCTTTATATTTAGGAAGATCAGAAACACAGTGATGCTCAGTATCTTATCACACGTTTTCCCCCAAAGCCTTTCCCCCCGTCATGTTTCAGGATGGCCCTCGACGCCAGCCGCCTAAAAGTATTGTCCTGCAGAGGTTCCCGGCTTTGTCTCGTTCCTATTTCAGTAAACAAAGACCACTCCTCAAGACAATGGGGTGAACATGTCCCTCGGTTCTAATAAACACCCAGCA
Organism: Ancistrus triradiatus; assembly: GCA_025084515.1. NCBI lineage: Eukaryota > Metazoa > Chordata > Actinopteri > Siluriformes > Loricariidae > Ancistrus > Ancistrus triradiatus. The sequence goes on along the minus strand of JAJAGP010000704.1, from coordinate 146,248 downwards.
ATAAACAGATGACCGACGTGAGTGTAAACCTCTCACAAACACACTCGCAGACGCTCGGCAGCGCTTGGGACCGAGACTCCAGGAAAAGGAGCAGACAGATAAGAGCCAAAATTGTTGTCGACATAATCACCCTTCACTGTCACATGTATGCATGCTGTGTATCGCATCCATCAGACGACCCACCACGTAGCCAGCTAAAAAAGAGTGACGAGTTTGGGCACCCCTCATCATGTTTTGTTGAGTTTCTAATGAAATGAGGCTTCCAGAAATGCTTGAGAGCTCATTTTAGGAGCATCTGTTACAGGGTTGAAGCGTAAATTAAAATAAGAATTCACCATTAAGTCTACATAATTGTTGGTTTCTTCATTTTAAAAAAAGCACACCCAATAATCATATTATTATAAAATGCCGGTATTTAAATTATTTCCCACCATAACAATATTTAGATGTGGCACCAGTTGGTGTCTAATATAAAAACCCACCTCCAGGACTACAGCTGCACTGGGCATCACATGCCCATGCTATTAGCCATGTCTGATGAAGGAGAGAGCTGGTGCCTCAACAGTAACCCGTGCCAGGTCTCCAATGGACTGGCATCCCCTCCACAACCCACCAACCATGAACCCGAACCCCCTGCGAACTCTATCCAGGACAAGGCAGGATAAACCAGAGAGATGCAGCAGCCCACTACCTGGGTTCAAGTTTTTTGGCAGGGTCTTATGGTCGGACATCACACATATAATTGGTCGTGTATGCAAACCCCGCAACCCTGCCCAGAATAAAGCAATGGTAAAAAGGAAAAAAAAAAAAAAAAAAAAAGCAAAATACCACATGAAAAGTAGCTACTGTTATTTTGTTTCTCATTTACTCAAACAAAAGTTAAAAGGATCCCAAACTAAAACACCTCATGGAAGCACATTTTTTCGAAAAATTTAAAAGATTTTTTTAAATACAGTAAATATAATGGAGCAATTGTAGTTAATGATTTCCCTCCTTTGATCAGTGCTATATATATAGTGCTATATATACATATATATATATATATATATATATATATATATATATATATATATATAAAGATGTATGTCATTTCTTAATTCTTGATCAATTGAAACATGATGACAACTTGATGATGATATTAAATGATCAGACCTTGTTACATATCGTTAATATATTTAAAAATTTTTTTTTTTAACACAAACAATGACATTCATAATGTGTGTCTATTACCACAATACTCCATCCAATTTTAATACAGGTGGGACTTTCTGGGTATATCATATCCTAAATCTGGCCAGATAAGGCACATAACATTTTCTGTACCTTATATGAAAATATAAAAACATTAAAACTGAGCTCAGATATAATAACACACCAGTTTTTGGCCACAAGCAAACACAGTTTAAGTGACTTTTTAGAGTTTTGTGATTTTGGAGGGGCTACAAAAAAGAGGAAATTGTTCTAAATAAATTGCACGTTACAGGCAGAAGTTTTGGGTCACAGGAGACCTGAAGCAACACTTTAAGGTTATGCCTGATTTGACATTAGACCAAACAAAGGCTGTGGTGCTTTTGTCTGTAAGTGAAAATTAACTAAACAATAGAAGGAAGAGCAGGAAAAGCATTTAACTAGCTTTAGTTGTGGCGGAGGACTAATGAAGCGCGGCCTATAGCCATAACAAGCCGGGTTCCGTTCTTAAAAGTAAAATCAGTGTTGTTTTGCAAAAGCCCAGTATAGACCATGCAGTTCACCTAAATGTCAGACACCTGAGCATCACATCTGAAACTTTGTTTCCACTTTGCTTTTTTCTTCTGAGAAAGCTTCCCATTAGGATTTGAAGCATGACTGTGAGGACTACTGGTCCCATTCCTCCACCGCCAAACTTTACAGCTGGGACTTTACAGTTACAATTGGACCATTAAAAGCTCTGAAATCTGAAAAACACAGACTTTTTTTTCATCTCTCTTAAGAATGAATTTCCACCGCTCCAGAGTCCAATCACAGTGTGCCTTACACCAACCCAGCCACTGTATGCTTGATTTTATGCACCATTTAAGAATTGGCACGGCTGTAAGAGCCCAACAATTAGAAAAGGGTGTCCATGTATTTCTGGAAGTGTAATTGTCTTGGTAACAGTTACTATAGTATAGAATCATGATCAAGTACCAGGTGCTTCCACCTGTATTTATGGGGCTGTTCTATGCAGGACGCGTTGTAGTGTTGCAGAATTGTTCCAGCTCTTTTCACTTGAGTGTGTTGTTTGATTTCGTGTTGATGGAAAGTGCCAGTCGAAGAAGGTGAGTGCCGACGCTTCCGTTTCATAGGCTATGCCAGTTAAAGCTGCTGCTCCAGACATAGTACACACCAGCGCCATGGCTCATGTACCCACCAGAACCCCGACAAGGAGGCACAGACTTTCCACTGACAGGAAGCCCTCAGCTATGTCAGAGTGGGGCTCGACTCCACCCTCGTCTGGGCCCAAATTGTCTCGAAACCCCCCCCCTCCTCCTCCAGTTCACCCTACCTGGTCTTTGCTCACGTAGCCATGAGCATTTGTTACAGTAGTGTATTGTGAAGCTGCAATTCCTACACATTTCTGGTTCAGACCTGGCAGATTTAAAAAGTCGACCCTTTGTTCCAGAGAAAACAAATAAACCATTTCTCCCACACCCACGGACACCCACTGTGGCATTCCGCTGGGAAGGGAGCCTCATCTTCTCCGAACACGTGTACTGGAGATGCTTTAATTCGTCCTTGAGATCCCTGCTTGATTGCTGGTACACATTATCATGTCTCCACCATCCGCTGACACGGAAAACTTTTTTTTTTTTTCCCCCAGTCAGCGCGAGCTCATCGGTTTGAGCCCAGTGCACGCTCAGGCTATAAAGAGGAGCTGGGCCACGTTTTGAAGATAAGAACTTGACTCCTCCCTTCCTCACATAACCCAGGGTCGCAAAGGTAGCGGAGGCATACGTCAGCACAGCGGCTGCCCACCAGGGATGTCCATGCTCTATCACACCCCCACACACGTGCCCCACCCTGAAGGTCTTGGGCGATTAGCGTTAATGGCGGGAAGTTCATTACTGTTATCAGCGGACGACGGAGGCAGCAGCTGGCAGAGCCTTCAAGGTCACATAAGGCCTCAAGTAAAAACATCTCCAAGGAACGTCACCGGGCTTTCATTCACCAGCTGGCACGTACACACACGTTCACTCACAAGAAGGCAAATTTATCAGGAGCGTTCATCTAGGTCCATGTTCGAGTTCTACCAGCGTGCACATGACTGATGATGGGCAGAGGATCTAAGGACCTGCATGTTACACAAGACACAAGAGCCCCTATATTTAGCGCATGCTTCAGCGGGGGGATTTTGAAAACAGTCTACCTTCCTGAAAGGTCAGGTTATCAAATTGATGCCCGGAGAGAGCTTCTGTGGTCAAACGCTGTTCTTGTCAAGTGGAAACCAATAGTTTTGTTGGAGATATAAGCTGGGATTGTGGTGGTGCAGCCATTGGATTGTGAACCAGAGGATCCAGGTTTCAAGCCCTAGCACTGACAATCTGCCACTGTTGGGCCCCTGAGTAAAGTCCATAACCCTTAACCAACAATTGCTTGGATTGTACCGTGTTAGATTGTCAGTTCTTATTGATTTTGTAGCCGAATTTAAAAAAAAGCACAAATGTTCTGGCACTGTCAGAAATTTTGAAGGCGATCACAGAAAAGGACCTTTGCTCTGGAATATGAGGGCACCCCTGGTCGGCATAGAGTAATAAGCAAATGGCAATGAACTGTAACTGTTTCGACGTTTTCGACAAGTGTTTGCATGGTCATTTTAAACATACCTCTACGTGTGCGTTTTAGCTAGGGTTTCATATTACGTAAAACTCATTTGGCAGCCAGTTCAAAGAGTTGCGAAAGAGGTGAGAATGGCACGTTTTGCAATAAACAGACAAGACTAAGCTGCATCGTTTCCCCATCTTAAATGAAGCAAACAAAAAAAACCTGCTCATTGATTATAAAGTGTGTTGTATTTTAATGCTACACAGTCGGATTTTACTGTTCCTTATCCCAAGGGAATTCGATGCCAGTTCCGTTCATTTCTTTCGAGATGACCTCGTTGAACTTGGCCTCCAATTCAGGGCTGAAGTAGTTCTTCCAATCGCCAGCGATTCCTTCAACGAGGAGAAAACAAGAATGAGACACGATGGCGTCTGGAAACCCCTCCGCCCAAAGAACACACTAGGAGAATTCAACAGCAGAAAAAGTTCCGTCTACCTTTCCTGAGGAAGGCGGACTTCTTGCTCATCACCGTCTCTGGCACCAGAGAGAAGTTAGACATGGTGTTTTCCTTCATGGTTTTGAACTTGCATTGCTCAGCCACGCGTTTCAGGGCGTCTTTGCTCAGGTGCACACCGAGGAAGTGCACAATGCGCTCCAGAGCCCCATGCAGGTCCTGCAGGATGAGGTTGATCTAAAGTCACTAGTGCTGTCAAATGACTGAAATGCTGAATGATGTGATTTTCACCTTTTTTCAGATAAAAAGATGCCAGGTCATGGATTTGCTAATGCTAGTCAACAGCTGGTATAATGTGCACTTTAAATAAATATATAACAATATTAACTTTTCAGTTTTCAGTGTAAAATACTGCCGAAATGACATAAATGGTGAGTTATTGTAAAAATGCACATTGTGATTTTTTTTTATACCACATTTATCACTGTATTGGAGCAGAGAAGTTTTAAAGTCTGGGTTGGAAACAAGGCCAAAGTAGCAAAGTACAGACGTTTAAACCACTTTAAAAAATGGACATCATCATAATTTTGGTGCAGATGTTTTTTGGTGATATAATAATTTATTTTGCAATAAAAATATATCACCCATATACTGTATATCTTGGAATATAGGAGGAGTAAAACCCAATAAGTCCACAGTTTACCTGAAGCATCTCCTCATATGTGATGTAAAGAATCCTGTTTCCTAAATCAGTGTTTCTCCAGCTCTTCACATGGTCGCTCCACTTTCCAAACATCACTGAAGAAACAGTATTACATCATGCCGGGGTTTGACAGTTAAAGCCGCAACAACAATCTGCTAAGAGTTAGAGTTGAACAAGAGCCTCACCATCTCCTGCCAAGAAGCTGTCGGCAAATTCTTCAAAAGTTCCTGGGTCATGCAGAAACGAGGCCATTTGGTGGAAATGAAAAGAAGAGACCATCACATCTTTGGGGTTCCTCACAACGTAAATGATCTAGCGAGAGTGAAGAAAAGAGATAAGTGAACCGAGTATGCACCCAACTACCTGATAGAGGCCCTCACGTTCTGCTTCACGTGTCAGACTGAGTGGACCCTTTGACCTGGGAGGGAATCACATCCTTCTGGCCCTTTGGGTCCTTCCCATTGCCCATCTGTGCACCAGACCCTTCTTGGTTTAGCCAGAAGCATCAAGAACAAGCGCTCTGTCAACTGAATCAGTGTGGATTTGGGTTCCCCAGATCTGGCCCCAGAAGGGTCTGCAGCAAGGATAGGTCCCAGAGGATCAGGTCTGGTGCCAGAGTTATGTGGTTCCATGTCCTGGAGGATCCCAAGTTAGAGGGACTACTCAGGGACGTGGGCAGCAAAAAACAAACAATCAAGATCCCCCTCCTACAGCAGCCACAACCTCTTTTTTCACCTTCGCTTTAGAGGAAAAGAACATAGAAGGCATCATATGATAGAGCATATGGGACACAAAGCACCGCGGGGCCTTCATCTTGTCCGCGAGCAGGGCAGCCCGTGTCTCCTCAAGCCATGGAGTCCTGTCCCAGTTTGGGACGGTCAGGACCGGAGTGAGATCCCCCCCGTTCAGGAGCAGCGGGAGAATTTCTTGCATCCATGTTGTGCCTGGGAATGTAGGTCCACACTAATCAGGCACGTCAAATTTACTGTATTTGATTATATATTTGATATATTTGTCCCGAACCCTGGGCAAGGGCCAATGGTGTGGTTACAGATTCCTGTCTACCCCCACCTTTATATGGTGCTTTAATAACTAGTCTACGAGTACGAAGAACCAAGAAAAGGCTTCACTTACCAGATTTGGGGTAGGTAACTGCAATCACGTCGCTATCTTGAAACTGAAAAGACTCAAAATATCTGAGACTCTCCTCGCTGTGAGCAAGTTTAGGGAGCAGAAGGTCATGAAAACGCAGGTACAGGTCACTGCGGGACATCTTCACAGCACTTAGTGTGGGACCGGATTCCAAGCTTGCAGCTGTCCGTGTTATATAGATGCTTTCACAGGTCACATGAATGTGTGTGTGTATGTGTGTGATTTGCATAAGATTCTGGCTGCAGTTGGCCAGCGTTTCATCACCCCTCTCGTGCTTGAATGCAGCGGAACTGAATATGAATCAACAAAAAAATGCTCCAAACGTGCCCTGACCGGATCGCAGATCGCTAGATAGGCGTTTAAAGAGATCTCAAACTACTGTAGCCCAGGCCTGCTCCTGTTCGTCCCTGAAGAAAGTGTTTCCATTAAAAAAGCACCACACAGCCATACGGGTTGGTGATATAAACCTCGACTGAATGCAGTTAAATACTTTGGAATAAAATTATAACCATATTTTCCAGAGCAGCTGAGGAAACCCAGGAAACACACAACTTCAATGGAGAGTTTTAGATATCTGCTTCACTATGAACCTTTCACTCGTAATACCGAATCTAACCACTAGAGGCATAAACAAAGCCTAACCAAAGCAAATCCACAAAACGCTCGAGATGAACGCTTTCATTTGTCACAACTAGTGATGGGAATTCCGGCTCTTTTCAGAGAGCCGGCACGTTTGGCTCGGCTCACTAAAAAGAGCCGGCTCTTTCGGCTCCCAAGAGGCTCTTTAGATTTTTTTGTAGCTTAATTTATTACCAAATTATGTGTGAAATGAATTACTAATGTAAAACACATATTATCAAATGTTTGTTATTATTAATATGGTTTTTATTTATATACTCACAATGGAACACAGCAAAATAAAATACAAAAACGAAGACCCATCTCAATTACAGGTTCAATCTGGTCTCAGGTTTCTGATTATGTGTATTATTTGTAAATTTGCAACTATATACAGGGAAACAAGACATCATCAACAAAACAAAATATAAATAAAAATGTGCAAAAAAATAAAAAGCAACATCCAGGTTACAATTTTTAATGAAGATTGGCATTCAAAAAAACTAAGGATCTCATCTTTGATCCTGCTTCTCCTTTGTGTTATGATCTGACCTGTTTTAGAAAAGATTCTCTCTGAGGTGATAATATATAAATATATACATATTTTATATGTATTTTAGATTAGATTCAACTTTATTGTCATTACACATGTACAAGTACAACGCAACGAAATGTAGTTTAGCATCTAACCAGAAGTGCAATAAGCAGCAATGTGTCGGAATGTACAATAAAAAAATTAAAATATATATATCGGCTCACAGTCAGGAACCGGCTCCCGTCGTTCACTTCTAAGAGCCGGCTCTTAGAGCCGGATCGGTCGCGACCGACACATCACTAGTCACAACACAAACATAAACATGTCGAACAAAGCAGTTCTTAGTGTACAAGTTTAATCCAGTATAAAGACACAGAAGTACAAGACTAACAGTCAAACCCGCCCCTTTTACAAAAACGTTCCCTGTTGCGTCTGTTCGCTTGCAAAATGTCTGGACGTACTTCGACACGGAGAACGGCTCAGTTGCTGTGAACCAGGGTGACGAAAAGAAAGAGGGAACAGAGCGAGATGGCACCGGTGAGCACCGTCTTCACCAGCAGAGCTGTCCAACTGCCCAAGAGGAACACGTGGACAAACAGCCTGCACAGGAGAGAAGACAAATGGCTGGCGTTGGACGACACCGCAGTCCTCCAACTGTCCCTCTAACCACTCAGTCACGCAAATTACGTTCTCAAGAGCAATTTTTCTTTACATGGGACAGCCACGCGATCGTTTCGATTTGTTTTCTCCAAACGCTCGGCTATGCCGCCATCTATTCACAAGCCCTGCACGAGTTCGCTTACGTTTCCTCCTTTGTTTTCCTTACTAGTTACATCAATTAATATGAGCTCTCAATAAAACAACGACTGGATTGTCGACTGATAAAACCTGCAGGCAAACTCTCAAATACTACACCAGCATTCATTACAGGCAGAACGCAAGACACAAAATAAGTCTCAAAGTACTTGCACATATTCTGACACATTTCATACAGAATATACCAGTACTGTGTGCGAAAGTATTAGGCACTCCATTAGTTTGTTGTTTTAGCAAAGCCATAATGACAGGAAATACGTACAGTGGGGGCAAAAAAGTATTTAGTCAGCCACTGATTGTGCAAGTTCTCCTACTTAGAAAAAATTAGAGATGTCTGTAATTTTCATCACGGGTACAATTCAAGCTATGAGAGACAAAATGAGAAAAAAATCCAGAAAATCACATTATAGGATTTTTTAAAGATTTAATAATTTGTAAATCATGGTGGGAAAAATAAGTATTTGGTCACCCACCAAAAAAGCAAGATTTTTGGCTCTCAACAGACCTGTAAAACTTCTTCTTTAAGAAGCTCTTCCTTCCTCCCTTGTTACCTGTATTAATGGCAACCTGTTTTGACCTCGTTATCTGTGATAAAAGACACCTGTGCCCACAGCCTCAAACAGTCAGACTCAAACTCAACCATGGCCCAAGGACCAAAGAGCTGTGCGAAGGACACCAGGAAGAAAATTTGTACAGACCTGCAGGCAGGCTGGGAAGAGGAATCTACAAATAGGCAAGCAGGTTTGGTGTGAATTAATCACTGTTGGGAGCAATTGTAAGACATACAAAGACCATTGATAATCTCCCTCCATCTGGGCGGGGCTCCACACAAGATCTTATACCTGTGTGGGTCACAAAGTGATCATGAGAACAGTGAGCAAAAATCCCAGAACTACATGGAGGGACCTGATGAATGACCTGCAGAGAGCTGGGACCAAAGTAACAAAGGTTACCATCAGTAACACACTACGCCGAGAGGGGCTCAGATCCTGCAGTGCCAGGCGTGTCCCCCTGCTTAAGCCAGTACATGTCCAGGCCCGTTTGAAGTTTGCCAGAGAGCATATGGATGATCTATAAGAGGATTGGGAGAATATCATGTGGTCAGATGAAACCAAAACAGAACCTTGAAATGGAAACCTCACGCTTTGGGGCTGTTTTTCTGCAAAGGGGACAGGACGACTGATCCGTGTTAAGAGATGAATGAACGGGGCCATGTATCGTGAAATTTTAAGCCGAAACCTCTTTCCATCAGTGAGAGTATTGAAGATGGAACGTGGCTGGGTCTTCCAGAATGACAATGATCCCAAACACACCGCTTGGGCAATGAAGGAGTGGCTCCGTAAAAGCATTTCAAGGTCATGGAGTGGCCTAGCCAGTCTTCAGACCTCAACCCTATAGAATATGTGTTGAGGGGAGTTGAAAGTCCATGTTGCCCCAAAACATCACTTATCTAGAGGAGATCTGCATGGAGGAATGGGCCAAAATACCAGCTACAGTGTGTGCCAACCTGGTGAAGACTTACAGGAAATGTTTGACCTCTGTCATTGCCAGCAAAGGTTATGTTACAAAGTATTGAGTTGAACCAAATTTATTGACCGAATACTTATTTTCCACCATAATTTACAATTAAATTCTTTAAAAATCCTACAATGTGATTTTTTTTTCTAATTTTGTCTCTCCTAGTTGAAGTGTACCTATGATGAAAATTACGGACCTCTCATTTTTCTAAGTAGGAGAACTTGCACAATCAGTGGCTAACTAAATATATTTTTTTGCTCCACTGTAGAAAGAACAACCTTCAGAACAATTTTCAGAGCAAAATGGCTTCGGCAGGGAAAAGTATTTAGTGTCAGAAAAAGAGTTGTTGATGCTCATCAGGCTGGAAAAGGTTACAAAACCATCTCTAAAGAGTTTGGACTCCACCAATCCACAGTCAGACAGATGGAGGAAATTCAAGACCATTGTTACCCTCCCCAGGAGTGGTCGACCAACAAAGATCACTCCAAGAGTAAGGCGTGTAATAGTTGGTGAGGTCACAAAGGACCCCAGGGTAACTTCTAAGCAACTGAAGGCCTCTCTCACATTGTCTAAGGTTAATGTTCATGAGTCCACCATCAGAAGAACACTGAACAACAATGGTGTGCATGGCAGGGTTGCAAGGAGAAAGCCACTGCTCTACCAAAAAGAACATTGCTGCTCATCTGCAGTTTGCTAAAGATCACGTGGACAAGCCAGAAGGCTATTGGAGAATGTTTTGTGGACAGATTGGACCAAACCAAAAAATATAACTTTTTGGTTTAAAAAAAAAAAAGAATTATGTTTGGAGAGAGAAGAAAGGAAAGAAATGCATTTCCAGCCATAAGAAACCTAAAAATCACATCTGTTGAAAATGGGGTGGTAGGGTATTCATGGTTTGGGCCTGTTTTTGCTGCATCTGGGCCAGGACGGCTTGCCATCATTGATGGAACAATTGAATTCTGAATGATATCAGAGAATTTCTAAGGAAAATGTAGGAACATCTGTTCCATGAAAACTGGAATATCTCAAGAGAAGGTGTATCATGCAGCAAGGGTCAACAACTGGGGGTCACACCAGATAAGAAAGCAAAGGGTTCAAATACTTTTGCCACTCACTAATATGTAATATTTGCATAATTTCCTCAATTAATAAATATCCTTCAATATTAAATAACTAAATAAATATTTCCTCAATATAAATATTGTTTTTAAATGGGTTTCTCTTTATCGGACATTTAGAACACTTGTATGAAAATTGATGATGTTTTGTGTCATATTTATGCAGAATATAGAACAATTCTAAAAGGGTTCCCAAAACTTCAAGCAACCACTGTAACTAGACTTAAAGTTCAGTGTCTAATTTTATTTCAAATTTGGTCAGTTGGTCAAGTATTAGGAAACGATAACACTAATAGTGGGTAGGGCCCGTTTTAGACCAAGCCCTTCAAGTTGACCCCCCCCATTGATGTTGTACATATTCACTCGATGCGTTTTATTCTTCATGTACCGCTCTCGAGACTGCTAGTTTGTGAAAATCTCACGGGTCCCAGGAAATATCACAGCAGCCAATCTGGCGCTTCAACAATCAAGTTACGATCATAAAACCACGAGAGACACGTTGTTCCCCCGCATCGCTGGTCGATCTGAACAGTAACTGAAGCTGCTGTTCAGGGAACGGGCACGATGTTACACTAATTCCCACTGTTGTCACACCATAGATTAGATAAAGACAATGGGCATGTCATTCAGGCGAAAAACTGCTAGAAGTGATAAGAGAGTATGAGGTGTCGTAGAACAAAATGGAATAAAAAAAGATTTCAGGACCCAAAAATGCTGGACATCGGATTGGAAAAGAGAAGCAGACGAACACAGATAGTGGAACCAAAACTGGAGCTTAGGGAACTTAATGCTGATTTCCTGACCGTCCACAAACAACCAACTCTGACCGCTTCAGACAAGGATTTTAAAAACAGCAAAAGTGCAAGAGAGAGAGAGTGAAACAGGTGAGAGGGATTAGTAGAGGAATAAACCACTCCAGCAACTGGGATCATGATCGTGTCTGGATGGAATTGCTACATCCAGGTTGAGTAGGTCTTGGAAAATGACATTCTTTCCCCCAATTTCACAGGCTGTTTAAAAAACGTTTTTTCAAACATTTTTTTATAACAAACCCCTTGTTTTACACCTATTAAGCAACCACTTTTCCTCGTCATTATGCCAATTGTACACCTCACTTAACCCCCTTTTTTTATTTTTCTATAGACAGTCAGGATCTGGCAAAACGCCACAGATATTATACAAAGCTGCCAAAGGAGTCAAAGAAAACCAATTATCTGATTGAATACAACAGTAGGGTGTGCAACATGAGCATATTTTTATCGTTTCGTGATAAATTTTGTTAATCGTGCAGACCATTACACTTTTTGTGCAAACCGAGGACATCGCCGGTGCTTAAAGAACACTGAAAGAGTTGAAATGAGTCCTGTTTAATTGGCTGAAGGAAGACAATTTGAATATAAAAATCCCTTCACTTAAACATGTGATCATATTGAATAGTTATTGTTTAATAATGTGTCCGGACTGATGCATTTTGTCTATATATACACACAGTACCAGACAAACCAAATTATAATTTTTTTTGTTTCCTCATTGTAGAGTAATATTAAAGTCATTCAAACATGAAGAAAAATTACATATGGACGTATTTAGTAAACAAAACAAAACAAAGTTTAATTCGAGATGACCGCTTTCATTTGTTCACAACACAAAACCATAAACATGTCGAACAAGCAGTTCTTAGAGTTCTTAGTGTACAAGGTTAATCCAGTGTAAAGACCCCACCAACAGAAGTACAAGGGACTAACAGTCAAACCCGCCACTTTTACAAAAACGTTCCCTGTTGGTCTGTCGTTCGAATTGGCAAAATGTCTGGACGTATTTCGACCCGGAAAGAACGCTCAGTTGATGTGACCAGTCCAAGGTGACGAAAAGAAAGAAAGAGGGAAACAGAGCGAGAGAGCGATTGGCACCGGTGAGCCACCGTCTTCCACAGCAGAGCTGTCCAACTCCAAGAGGAGAGGAACAGGGACAAACAAACAGCCTGCAAAGGGAGAGAAGACAATGGTGGGTTGGACGACAACCGCAATCCCCACTGTCTCTACACACTATCAGTCACGCAAAGGACGTTCTCAAGAGGCAATTTTTCTTTACAGATCAGCCACGCGATGTTTGATTGTGTATCCAAACGACGCGGCGGCTATGCGCCATATATTCACCAAGCCCTGCATGAGTTCGCTCCGTTTCCTTTGTTTTCCTTAATAGTACATCATTAATATGAGCTCTCAATAAACAACGACCGATTGTCGACTGAGAAACCTGCCAGGAAACTCTCAAATACAACAGGCATTCATTACAGGCAGAACGCACAAGAGACAAATAAGGCAGTACTGCACATATTCTCGGGACACATTTCACACAGAATATACAGTACTGTGCGAAAGTATTAGGCCACCATTAGGTTTGTTGTTTTAGCAAAGCCGTAATGACAGGAAATGCGTACAAAAAACAACTTTCAGAACAAAATGGCTTCGGCAGGCAAAAGTATTTAGTATTTAGCGTGGCCTCACTGGAAAATGTATTCCTTGGCTGCCACCCTTCCAAAAAAATCTGGCTTCTTCTGATGAAGCTCCCAGACGTCGCCATTTCTCAACTTTAAGGGGAGGTCCCACTACTTGCCATTTTGTGTTTTTTCTGGTTGCATTCTGGGAAATTATATTACGGCCATTACACTATTGCGAAAACAACGGTGTATCCATTTTAAAGGTGGCCTAAGACTTTTGCACAGTCCTATAGATGAAGAAGTCCATAAGAATGAGACGTTACGCTACACTAAGCATTTTCAAGGTTTCGACCTCAGGTCTATACTCACTCCATTAAAAAGGCCTTGTACACACAGAGCCCAAGCAGCACGGTTACAGGCAAGCGGTAGCTTTTCGGAAGGTCGTAACGCATGAACATCCAAACTACCGCAGCCATGGCAATGTAATGCACCTGCAGAGAGAAACAGACATATGGCAAGACATATCGATAACAGCCAATCACAGATTCCATCAACAGCACCATTCAAATTTGGTCACGTCGGTCACGTATTAGGAACGCTACACTAATAGTGGGTAGGGCCCCGTTTTAGCCCATAAGCCTCAAGGTTGGACATTAACGTTGTACATATTCACTGGAGGATTTTTTCTTCATTGTACGGCTCTGAGACTGCTGTTTGTGAAAATCTCACAGGTCCCAGAAATAATCACAGCAGCCAATCTGGCGCTCAACAATCAAGTTACGATCATAAACCACGAGAACATGTTGTTCCCCCGCATCGATGGTCGATCTGAACAGTACCTGAAGCTGCTGGTCAGAATGGGCACGATGTTACACATTCCACTGTTGTCACACCATTAGATTAGATAAGACAATGGCATGTTATTTAGGCGAAAACTGCTAGAAGTGCTAAGAGAGTATGAGGTGTAGTAGACCAAAATGGAATAAAAAAAGAATTTCAGGACCCAAAAATGCTGACATCAGGCTGGAAAAGAGAGCAGACGAACACAGATAGTGGACAAACTGAGCTTAGGGAACTAATTGCTTGATCCTGGCCCACAAACAACCACCTGACCGCTTCAGACAAGGATTTTAAACAGCAAAAGATGCAAGAGAGTGAAACAGGTGAGAGGAGTAGAGGAATAAACACTCCAGCAAATGGGATCATGATCGTGTCTGGGATGGAATGCTGACATCAGAGTTGAGTAGTCTTTGGAAAATGCACGTTTCTTTCCCAATTTTCACCTGGCTGTTTAAAAAACGTTTTCAAAACATTTTATTATAACAACCCCTTGTATTACACCTATTAAGCAACCACTTTCCTCGTCATTATGCCAATTTTACACCTCACTTTAACCCCCTTTTATTTTCTATAGACCAAAGAAACCAATTATCCTTATGAATACACAGTAGGGTGTGCAACATGACAATATTTTATCGTATCGTGATAAATTTTGTTATCGTGCCAGACGATGCACGTTTCTGAACAAACCGAGGACATCGCCGGTGCTTAAAGAACACTGAAAGAGTGAAATGAGTCCTGCTTAATTGGATGAAGTAAAGCACACTTTGAATAAAAAATCCCTTTACTAAACATGAGATCCTATTTGAATAGTTATTTTTTAATAAAGTGTCTCGACTGATGCATTTTGTCTATATATACACACAGTACCAGACAAAAATTCAGTGGTTTTTCATTATTTTAAAATTTTCTGCATTGTAAATTAATACTAAAGCCATCCAAACTATGAAGAAATGCATATGGAATTAGTAAACAACAACAAACAAAAGTTAAACAAACCAGAATACCAAAGCATGCACCTCTTGCCTAGTTGCGTATCTTGGCATTTTCGTAGGTACGTAAAAAAAAAAAAAAACACTGAATGAGAAAATGTGTCCAAACTTTTGACTGGTACCGCACTGCATTGATTTAAACTTCTAACTTAAGCAACCGGGTAAGAAACCGCTCAAATCCCGTCTGGATAAAATAACATCAGCACCACCTAGCGGCTGCATCGTCAAGTACTGTGACTTTACACTGCTTTTCCGTGGAGCGCAGTTCTATATTTTTTTTCTTAAAGTGTGACTGGAACTGTACGGAATCCTGATCAAGCGCTGATGAAGAGACAAATTTGGGGTCACAATAGGGTGCTGTCAACAATGTCTGTCGATCCTATACGACACTTCACAAAACACTTCAATACCAGATATTAAACAGATTCTATATTCAACATCATATCTAATATATACTGGTACACGTTTATCAGGTACAAGTCTCCTCTTACCAAACTGATGTTGGAATCGAAGCTCATTTGGATGTATTTCCAATCGAATTCGATCCCTCGGGCCCCGACCCATAAAGGAATGCATCTGTTAAAAGTAAATGAGCATTTACAATCAGCTTTTCACTTATTTCTCTTATTTAACTCCTCCCAATTTGAATCTCTAGTACAGTTATGCGCTGATGTATCGACTTTACTGTGTTGTACCTCGACATGATCAATTCCGCCGTGGCCCAGCCCATGGCTGCTACCATTATTTTGTATTCTCCCTTTCCGGCGTTTCTGGACATGACGAGGTGAAGGCCTAGCAGATCTGCCATGTCTACCGTGGCCTTCATGAACTCCTGCAGACCGGCATTTAAAGGGACATTTTAAGTAACATTCACCTTTTCAGTGCTTCTGCACTTGCGTTAGATTAAATGAGACAACCAAATCATATCTGTGAGCTCCCTAGTTTAGAAAACATGAGACTGATCCTGATTAGCAGACGCACATGATTAAGAAGCGCTATCGCTGGTTCATTGGCACCACCTAGTGGCTGTTAATTAAATAACATCATTGTCTATTGATCGTTCTCTGCTCTCATAAAATGCCTGCATGTTTGAGCCTGCATTGTGCCGTCTGATTTTAAACTTCTAACTAAAGCAACCTGGTAAGACACCGCTAAAAATGTCGTTAGTACGTAAATTACCCCAACGAAGTCATAGACGCCAGCACCACCTTCCCAGGTAGGAAAAAAGGTGGCAAGGAACAGCATCTGTGGGTGGCAAAACATCGATCATTGGTCAGAACGGCACAGGTATTCATATTATACCAGCTGTGACGTGACCCTTTGGTACTGACTTTGCAGAGCTGCACAAAGAGGTAGGTGGCTCCCGCCTGAACGCATCTCCAGAACGCGTTGTATTCAGATCTAAAACGAACAAAAACCCAACAACGAAGCAGGTTATTAATGCTGGGAAGGAATCATACATCCCAGAATGTGTTACAAACTCCGTAACTCAATTAGAGAAGCTTGCAGAATAACGTTTGTTAGTAGAGGTGGGCAATCTGGATCTTAAGGCTACTCAGCAACTAAAAGAAATCTCTACTTATAAGACTCTAGCTCAGAATTTACAAAGATGTGTGGAGTTGGCATCTCTGTGTCTGTGCAGATTTACTCTGGGTGCCCCACTTTCCTCCCACCTTGTGTTAACTGATCACGCTAAAAAACCTGACTAGTATCGATGTAATCAGATGATGTGCGGTATTAGAAAAATGCATCGCCTGTGACTTCATAGCTGTAACAAGGGTCGACTCTATGTCTTTCAAATGGCTTTGTCGTTGGATTCAGCGTCATTTCTGAATACATTCATCGCACCCGCGTGCCATCATCTGGTTTTTGGTGTCCTCCCTGGGGTCCTGGAGGTGGAGGAACAGGTTTGTTGTGGTTGCATCAATCAGATCTTTTTATATTTTGCAAACAGCACTTCTGTTTGTGTTGCACACAAGCCAAACTTTTGAAACTAAACTACATGGACTTTATTATTACGCTTCATATTATACCATTAAAAACTTTCTTACAAAAACACTATACTGTGAGATAAAACTTGAAGGATATAACACTCAAATGACGCTCTGAAGGCCAGCTGGACTGCCATAAACACCATAATAGGATTAAAATCCACCGCAACCCAACATCTCGCGTCACAGGACATAATTACGTCTTGGTCTGAAGCTACGTCAGGATTTCAACTGCCCGTTTGCACCGAAGGACAGAAATGAATACTTACAACCCACTGCATTTGTAAGCTATGAAGTAGGGAAAATATGCGAGGGCGAAACAATTTCCGAAGTGAAAAAGCGTCATGGCTTAATGAAGTGACTCTCCGGTGTCTGTGTGAGAGAGAAAGAGAATAAAGAGAGATACAGCAAAATTATTTGTCGTCATTACTATCATTATAAATACACGCGCATGTGTGTTTGTGTGTAAACAGATCGGAGCTTATATAAAATGTTTTTATAAATATTAAATATTTATGTGATAAACACGTATGTGAAAAACAGTGATGATATTCGGACGTTTTTAACGTTTAAATGTCTGAACATGACACTCGTGACGTTCCCTAATAGCACCAAGCCTTGCCACAATCCCAAACAACGCGCTTCGTACTATAGAGTACACTACACAGGGCGCACATAGCCATGTTTCTAACCCTATGTAGTGCACTAATGCAGACAGCAACAGTGCGTTTAGGATTCGCCCCGTGAAAGCCGTAGCAACACGGCTAACAGCGAACCGGCTCACATGGCGTCAAAGCAAAGACATTTACGTGTGACGTTTATTTATTTTAAGTATTTAACAGCCACCATTTGAATGCTTCATTAAGTAATTTAAGTATACATGTTAACCAACAGTATTAAATTCGATACTTTACCAGGCTAACAAGAGGTTACTGACTGGAGAGGGCTTCCAGTTGAGCCGCGCCACACATTAAACCTCCGGGCTTCCGCAAGACGACACGAAACAGCGTTCCGGGGAGAAGGGTGCTTGGTGCCGTCCGTATTACATAATGCATACTGTTTCAGTATGTACTGCAGTATATACTGCCATACAGATATCGTACTATAAACTGCCTGTGTGCTGTTTGCCCAATGCATGTGCCCTGTGATGCAATGTAAAGCGACCTTGGGGGTTAGAAAGGCACTATATGAGTAGAACTTATTATTAATATTACTGTATTACATTCTGCATACTGTCTTCGTATGCTGCACACTGCACCTGGTTGTTGGCAGTAGGAGAGCCATATTCCTCAGGCTGATTGCAAGTCTCTGTGGACCTTCCAGAGCAGTAAGGCATCTGGGTATCTTTTGCATACTAGAAACACTGTTCTTGTTCATAAAGTGTGTATGCATTGCTATGCCAAACACCGCTGTTGCATACTACTAGGGCTATTACTCATATTAAACAATGAACAAAAGCAGTACCCAGTACATTTGGGTATTGAGCAAACTTTATGAATCGTGGTGACCCAAATCGAGTCACAGAAGTGCCGAAGTGACTCCTGCCAGCCCTGCAACTGGGCCAGTGTCCTGTCCAGGTTGTATGCTCGTCTGCACCCTGTGGATACCCTGTGGGACATGCTCGGGAGAAAAACAGAGAATAAAGAACAACCTTTTTGAACTTTTATTCAGGAAACATAATCAATCAAAAGACCGCATCAGTTTTATGTTCCACATCTACTTAGAATATACATCAAACAGTCATAACAAGATGTCGATGGCTGGATATTTTTGGTTGGTGCACTATTCCCAGTCCAGCAGTGACACTGGGGTGTTTACGAACTCCAGCAGCACTGCTCTCTTATCCACTCGTACCAGAGCAAACACGCTAACACACCACCAGCGCGGCAGAGGCACTGCAGTACCGAGAGTGATCCACCAGCCAAACAGGACCTGCTCAGTGCTGGTCGTCCTTATTGAAGAGCAGGGTGAAAAGAGGTAAGGTACGCAGATGAACAGAAGTTCTACAGTGTGTAATTCCAGGACTACAAAGTGCTACTGTAGGGTAAGTGGAACTGATAAAATGGACTGCAAGTGCAGAAATGAGGAAGTGGTTTTAAACAAAACCAGAAGTCAGAGCTGTCTCCTCACAGCTCCAGAGGTTCCCGGGTTCGATTCCTTTCTCAGTACCACAAAGGGCTGCAGGGGCATGATCTTGAGAGAGGATAAGCTGCACAGGCTGTGGAAGAACGGAAACACTTTCTCAGTGAAGCGGTGCGAGAACATGTGGATGACAGCATTACTGGCAGCGTCCAAGAACCACACTTCTCCTGCGTTCATGTCCAGGCGAATCCGAACCACCTGGGGTTTGGTGGCATTGGGGAGAGGAGTGCATGCGTTCAAAGGGGACCGAGCACACAGGTTTCCATAATCGTATCCGATACCCCAAACGGCGCTAGGAAAAACGTTCTGCTCCTTTCTCTGCACCGACTCGGCCGTCACGCCGAGCATCCAGAAGGTGCTGTTTCCCACATCGACGTCCCAGCAGTTTATGCCAGTGCAGAAGCCCTCAGAACCCAGCACGCAGTAAGACCTGTCAAACCGCTCTGGCGTGGACAGAACTGGAGTTCTCTGTGTGACATCTTCATCATCGTCACTGTCTCTTACGCTGGTCAGGTCCGCCGAGAGGACCCAGTTGGGGGAAATGAGCCAGTGTTGGATCCAAAATAACAGGAGCTGAGAAGAGACATAATTATTGTAGTTTTAATCATTATGATATTACCTGCCACCATTTGAGACCATTTCAGTGGAAACGTGTCAGCTAGGGTGGGCTACTGAACTGCCCGGTCCACCCGAACATCTATATTCTCAAAATTGTCAATTAAAAGTGAGCTTACAGATCAGAAAGCTGACGATGAAACCGTCCAGTGTTAAAAGATAAAAGCCTTTTTCTAAAGAATGAACTCACTGTATTTAATGATGCTCTGCATTTTTTGCCAGACATTAAACTGAAGGTTGCCCAGGTACTTGGCGACACTGATCACCTGTCCTGAAGTCACTCTGCAATTCGTCGACATCCTCTGGGATCTGACATCAATCAAATAAAAGTCAAGGCTGCAAAGTTTCCAGTACCAGATCTATTCAATTACATGATTCTTGTTTACCAAAAATCTTTCTTCTCAAAGTTATGAGTAACTATATGAAGTGATATCTGGCTTATAATGATGATTCCCACTGTGGAAAGTTCTGCCTTTCCTCATCTTTTGTGCAGATTCGCTGCTTGTGATATGTTGCAAAAATCCAGGAAATCTATTTCATTTATTGGAACTTAAGACGCATGAAATGAGAAAGAATATAAAATGACAAACAAGCGCTCTTACTTTGCCAGGGTCGTCTCAAAATTCTGTTAAAAACAGACAGACAGGCAATTAATTAAACAGAGAGAGAGAGAGAGAGAGAGAGAGAGAGAGAGAGAGAAGAAGAAGGCAAGAAAAAAAAGAAAGCAAAAAAGAAAGAAAGAAATGCAGATAAAAATGAGGCAGACAGACAGAAACAACTAGATATGAAAGAAATGTTTATCATCAACACCCTTACCTTTAGGAACATGACATCTTCCAACTCTAAGTCCTTCGTTACGTCTCGGATGGTGCTCGAGAGAGACAGAATCTCTTGATTTGTTTCTTTGATTTGATTTGTCACACTCTCTTTTCTCTTCTGCTCTTCCTCCAACAGCCTGCTCACCATGGCTGCGTTTTCATCTTGCAGGAACTGCTTAAGTTTCTTAAACTCCACATTGATCTGGTTCTTTATGTACTCGGCTTGATGCTGAGACAATTAGCACCAGTACACGTTCCTCATTAACATGCATACAAAAAGCATTTTAAATCATAATCACTTTCAAACATTCTCACCGTTAGATAATCTTTGTTTTTCTCACAGTTGAACAGGCCATCTTGGAGGGATTTCAGTCTACATGACAAGGACACCAGTGCACTCTTAATAACATCCTGCAATTAAGAAATCAAAGTTAATGTTAGTTTATATTAAGTCTTACTGTAAGAGACGACCAATGGCAAGACCGGTGCATACAACCAAAGAAATCACACAAGTCATTAGGAAGCCTGAAAGACCCAAACAGAAGACCAGAATGTTCTGGAGAAATCTGAAGGACCTGATATCTACTTGGCGGCAATAGAAATAATAATTACATTGTACCTACATTGCACCTTACCAACCGGAATTGAAATAGGTTTATTTTTCTTGCCTTCTTTGTATATATATGTTTGCATTGTTCCTCCCTCTATACTTGTTTTCCAACTTCAAGTTTGGTGAAGCATTTATTTGACTGCAAGTTATACTGTGCATGACTGTGTGTGTGTGTGTGTGTGTGTGTGACAAATCTTGAAATTATAATTTGTAAATGAGTCATTGCAGCAGTTCCTGTCAAATTGATCTTCTAATCTAACTGGGTTTTTTGTATTTACCTGCTGTTCAAAATAATCCGAAGTGTTCGTCAGGATTGAGGTCTGGTGCTAGCCCTATGAAATCCCAAACACTCCCCCTCCTCATTCTGATCCATTTTACACTACATTATGTGTTGATATTCATCTTTAAGTGTAGGAAGCCGTAGGAAGTGTGAAAAACTTTCATGAGTGGAGTCACATCGGCACTGGACCAGCATTTGGCCAGGAGGTAACCAGAACCTACTTCACTTATGAGCACAGCTGTATGTAAAAGCTACCTTCAGTTCAGCAGCTGCTTCGTCGACGGGCCGGAACTGGTGATGTAGATGTTTGTTGGAGTCTCTGCACACCAAACAGACAGGCTGTCCGTCGTCCACACAGAACAGCTTCAGCGGCTCACGATGCGCGTCACACTGCGCTTCTGGACCGCCTCGCCCCTCCTGGAAGGTCTGACACAGGTTCCTCAGAGCCAGGTTGACTGGAGGGTTCTTGGTCGACCGTTTTCTGCAAAGCGGACATTCCCGACTGCCTTTGGTGTTCCAGCACGTGTTAATGCAGGCCTTGCAGGCACTGTGACCGCAGGACAGGAGAACCGGCTCGGTGAAGATATCAAAACATACCGGGCATGTGAAGTCGTCCTCACAGAACGTGCGCTTCAACGCCATTATCCAGATTTATTATCCAGCGTTTTAAAATTTAACTCTTCTCCTCAGGTCAACGCCGCGTCGGAAATCGTTCCCTGACTACTAACTAGGCTGTTTCGTATAGAACTCTTGTTTAGGGCACTAACTAAGGGCGACCAGGAAAAGGCTACAGGAGGGAAGTCGATCCATGCAGGACTTATATTAGACTGCTCCGGAAACGCATCACCCAGGCTGAACGAGCAGAAACGTCTTTCGTTTTCGGTTTCAATTAAAAGCTAAACAGTACGAATATAAGCTGCATATGATGTATATTACGTACACATCATATACAACAGTGTACAATGTGCAGGAGTATTCATAACTATACAAAAATACGCAAATGCATGCACTGAATGTCTCCACTACGAAATAACACAAGGTACCGAGTGTAACAGTTCGGCGTGAATAAAACCAAGAATCCCTCATAAGTGAAAAGAAAGCTGACCGTTATGCAGTCAATATTCCAAAAACAGAGATTTACTCCTGTATAGGCTAATAACAACCTAATTTTTCCAACATAACATGGTGAAAAATGACACTTCTAACTTAAAGTCCTGGCCAAGAAGGTCATGTGACGCAGTGCAGACATTCAAAAAGGGATTTGGTCAATATTGTAATTACAAATTAAGGAAAATTCCAGATCCCAAACTCACTTTTAGGCTTCAGCTATAGCCATTTAGAACAGCTTCTCTTTTCTAAACTTTCCATATGAAAATAGAACCTGTTCACAACAAACTGCAGGGGATAACCCAAATCCAAATTTGGTACAGGTTTTACTTTCAATTCGACAATACAAACAAACACACTTGCGTCTTTGTCATTGTGTGGACTTTCCACTGACCTACTATTACGTCAGGTAATTAATGCTACACCTAACCTTATCCCCATTAATCGCAAGAATTGTCTCTTGATTTCTCAAACAAAAGGTGTAGTTTAAAAAAGTCAACTCCGTCCATTCTTAAATCTCCCCCCTAAAAACACACGCATGATGATCCATGTTATCCAGCATAATTTCACAATATTCCTGTGCCCCCATAAATGCTCGATGGGGATTAGGACTGTTGGCTGTTATCCCTGCACTTTCTAGTGGGTACAGATTAATATGGGTTTTAGGGAATAACTTCTTTTTCCTGCTCATAATCTGTAAAGGGCTTCCTGCTACATTTTGAAGGAAGTCATGATCATTTGAAATGTATTTGTTTAACTACCCCAACACTGACAAGCTAGGTAATTTCCAAAGGTTCACAAACTTTTGGCTCTATTGTGGCTCCTGGTTCCAAGCGTTTTCCAGCTCAGCAGCATTTCTGCAAAAGTCCCTAGGAAGTTAAAGAGGTAAATTTATAGTATAGAGTACAGTAGTGAGCTCCTCGTGATCAGAAATAGTTTATTTTGAACACACACCAAGCGCAGTTTGGTAACCAAGTATAAAGAAATGGCACTGAAAAAGTTTTGGCCCCTGGTCAAGTGACTTGCTTTGCTGATTTTCTGAGAGAAATCTCTGTAAGAATCCAAAGTCAAACACACTTGCGTCTTTGTCATTGTGTGGACTTTTAGTTCTTTTAGTCCATTTAGTCTAGGAGGCTTGGTTTATCAGGCATTTTCCCCATAGATGTGATACTTATTTCTGGTGGGATCTGGCAACCCTGGAATTAAATGCAGCAAAACCTGCTGATCCAAACATAGCATGTGCTGGAAATCATGAAGAACTGAATAGTTTAGAACACCATTCATTCATTTATTTTCATTCATATTCATTTCTGACCCTGCTTGGCTTGACGTGAGCCAAAAGTTTGTGGGCAGCCCGAAAAACATGGGGGTTAGTATGAAATGTGTATGTAGTCCATAAATAAATCACCACACAGTCAAAACATTCATGAATAGCAGCAAAATCTGATTTATTCATACAAAAGCAAGAACACCATTACTCCCCCTTGTGGCAAACTCATCCAACGTGATCAAACAGCATCGAGTAAAATTAACTACATGCATTACAAGATTTCTGTGAATACACCCTATCTAGCACCAACTAGTCGATTCCCTTTACGCTAAAGAAAACTGCACGCACCATGTCGCAAACACTGTCAGACGGAGCCGAATACGCAAAGGCGATGCGCTGCCTGTAGACGGGTTGAACCGTCCCACTGGTGAAGGGAGTTTTGATTCATGTGCATCTAGGAGAGAGTCAGCATTTTCTAAAACAAAATATGTGAAGGTCTAAAGCACTTAAGTACTCGCTTAAGTATAAAAATAACAACTGTATACAAATCCAGTGCCAACCCTGATTTTATACGCTAGCCCACACTGTAGGGATCCGGGTTCGAGCCTTCACGGCACTGGCTGTGTCTGAGGGAGAACAGGGCGGTCAGGGGATCATCCTGAGGCGCTTCAAGAGCGAGTCCACGACCAACAAAATGAACAAAATCCTAGATTTTATTGCAAATAGCAAATGAACGTTCTCCCAGCACAGCCCCACTCCACTGGACCAGCGAGTAACGTAATGGATTATGGACCAGAAGGTCCAGGTTTCAAGTCTGCTAAACGTAAAACCGAAACAACAAAGGAAAAAGGCGCGAGTGAATGTAGAGTAACGTTAAAAAGAAAGTGAATTTCAAAGACATAATCAAAAAGATGTAATCGCACCAAAACTCTTAAGGCAGAACACCAGGATTTCGATTTTTACTCTTGAACCCGGGAGTGGGGTGCCACCACGTTATAGGCATTCCACATTTATACCGCTGCCTGAAACGCTACGAACAGAAATACCCTGTTAACAGCACAGCCCTTTTGGTGGTGCATTTTTCTTGAATTAGAGAATAAATAAGATCTGTGAGTGTCCCTTTAGAATCCCTTTAACATCCCTTCAGAATCCAAGCATTACCTTGATGAATGTCTGGCCTGGCCTGTCCTGACCTTCTTGCCCAACTCCTACGCCGTACAAGCCCTGCCAGGACATGCCAACGTCCGGCTCCGTCACTAACGTTGAGGTACTCGGGTTCTGTGTCCATGCCAGCCTGCTCCCTCCCTTTGTGCATCAGTGTCAGTACAATCTCTTCACATGATCCTGATTAGGTAGACGCACTGCCCACCGCGGGCATGCCTTGTGCCTGTGGACGGGGCCCTACCGAGGGTGCTGTCCTCAGGAGTGGTACGCTCCGGCGGTCACGGTGTTAGACGGTGTCCGAGGGAACCAGGTTACCTGTCGTGTCCAGCTGCATGCATTTGCAGGTGCAGGCAGACACCGGGCACTCGCTGTGGTCTCTGCAGGGCCGGAGTAAGTCACTGATTAATATATTTTTGGTACTGGTATTTTTGGCAATCTGAAAGCCCACCATCATGGAGATTGGGATCAGAGTCCCAACAAAACTATAATCGCATGGTACTCACTTTTATAAGCATTTCATTCCAAATCGCGATTGCAAAAACAACCCAACTATCGCAATATTACCCGAATGCCAAATCGCCAAAAGAGCAAGGCTTACCGGAACCAGCTCAGCATGTGACCGGCGTGGCCTCCGTGGCGACAGTTGTGGCACCAGGTGAACCAGTTGTTGAACTGGGCGAGCTTCTTATCTCTCGGCAGGTCCATTTTCTCATCGGTCTTACCCGTACCTGGTGGGTCACACACGGACATGACAGGACACGACCCAAGAATTCATGTTTTGCTTTACATTTCGTTTCCGTGCTGAAATTTCCGCCATCGTTCGTTACCTGTGCAGGAGGACATGGGCGTTCCCATGTTCATGAGGCACAGAGCGCAGCGTGGAAGCGGCTTCCGGCAGCCCGGGCAGCTGGTGACCTTCGATTTAGTGGGCGAGCCGCTGACGCCGTACTGGCTGAAGCCTCGGCCCTGATGGGGCATGGCGGTGCAGCTGAACGATATGGACTTCCCACAGAAGTTACAGCTCACAAACACCTAAGAAAGGAAGAGAATGCTTAGGCACAGTGGCCTCCAAGTCTGAGAACTGCACTGTCCGGGCATGAACTGACCCCTAACCTTGTACCAGACCCATTTATCAGGAATATTTAAACACAACAAATGAGATCTTTAGCTTCATTAATTGGCTCATTACCATTTAAAGGGACAGGCAGTCAAAAGTGATTTTTCTAAAAAGAGAGGGTGAAAAGGGCGCCCTGTTGCCCCGTCTTTGTGGTATTTGATCAACCCATGTCAGAGACACGTCCTCAAGACCCCATCAACGAGGCCGCCTGACTCCGTACCTGAGCGAGAGGCTTTGAGCAGGGGTCTAGTTTGCTCCTGTGGATGTCGAACTCGGCCCGTTTGTGCCAAAACCTCCAGGCGTCCAGCAGGTTCCGGTAGTTCTCTATCCAGCACTGCACACGTGCGTCTTTCACCACTTCAGCACTCGAACCCTGAGCGCAGAGCACGCATACATAATCGTTTCTAACAAAAACACAGCGAGGGTTCGCACCGACCATGATTTAATCCACAGTTAGGAAAACACTAATGAAAAGGGGCACAGCGGTTTGCGATACAGGTTCATCATTTCAGATCCTTGGAGGATTTTACCCTGAGCATGCAGAAACTGGCGGTCTGTACGTCCCCTGTGCGATCCACGTAGCTCTCCATTAGATCGACCCCATCCTTAGTCAGGCCTGTCAGCAGAATGCCCTCCAGGTTGCCCGCCTCCTTCATCTCATTGGTCAGTTTGTCGATGTAGCGAGGCAGCTGAGAGGAAATGCTCAGAGTAAGATCGTCAGACCCACAAACGGAACGCCGATTTGATTCATCGGACAACCCCGTAACATAAAACCTTGTACCTGATTGTCACTGAGGAACATGCACGCGAAGGCCACTCTGTCTCTGACAGCCACGCGGTTCTCGTACTGTTACGACAAAGAGAAAGCCCGGCTTAGGACGTTTCCGATACTGCGGCCAGTTTATGTAAGTGTACAAGAGTAGTGTATACATATATATATATATATATATATATATATATATATATAAATAAATGGCATGTATGAAGGGGTGCACATGGTCAGCAACAATACTCTGACTTCTTTCAAACTGGCATTCAAACAATCTTAGATTAGTATTAAGTGATGAACAAAAAAAACCTCTTAGTCCTAGGGAGTAATGATTTTTTTTTTATATATCCAATTCTGTATCGAGGAGTTTTCATTATATTGCAGGATTTTGCTGTATATAGGTATTTATATAATTATTCAAATTATGTATGTTTAAGGGTTTGGAAAGTGTTAAAGAGCATATGAAGTGTTTCTAAAAGTGTAGGAAAGGTTAATAAGAAAGTGGGAAAGGTCCATAGGAGTGTGGCAAGGGTTTATAAAGCTTTTTTTTTTATAAAAAAATTTTCCCCTCCCTCTATGGGGAACATGAGTTCACAAAGAATATTTCAATAACCGTATAATCTATAGAGCTAAAAGCTGATGCGCCATCTAGAGGACATCCTGGCCTTTACACTGATATGTATACTGATACACTGCTTTTTTAAAAAATGGCTGCAATCTCAGTGACCACATTTAAGGAACGCAAGAGAAGTAAATTGTTGAATAATATGTATTATTGATTTTTCTAAAGCCTATAATTCACGTTTTACCTACAAAACAGTTTTACCTCATTTTCAAAGCAGTTTTTCTACTGATTTGCACTAATTTTTAACCACTTAAGTGTACTTTTTTAAATGTCCTCTGTATTGGACATTGGGACTTACTTTTTGATCTGATGCAGAAGGGAAACACAAAATATATAAAGAAAATTACCATACCATGTCCCGTTGTCCCTTATAAAGGACATTTGATATAAAATAAAATAAACAAAAAGTGTTTTTGAAAAAAAAAAGCCCTGTGACATGTTCCCCCCTCTCATAGACTTATTTTATGTCAAAATTACTGATATGACCAAACTTTAGTTTTCCTAGGTCTTGGGAGGACACACACACACACACGTCTTATATGCTATAGTTTTATATTCTCTATTTATTACACACTTCATTATTGTTATATTATCTTATATGTTTCTCTCTCTTAAATACATTCGCAGTGTTCATTTTATTTAGTTTTACATTTAACAGATTAGCAATTTAAGAGTTACATTTTTCTTTGTTTATTAAATAATGACTATAAACTCATTTATTAGGCAGCTTAGTTTAATTCTTACCTATAACATCTAGGCCACCCAAGGAGGTTGGGCCACTTTTTGAGTCATAACATTTCGGGAGTTTTTCCTTGCCACTGTCGCCCTAGGTTTGCTTAATAAGGGCTTTAGAGACATAGAAATAATTCTGACTTTTACTTTGAAAAAGAAAAAAAAAAAAAAGACTACTTTCAGAGGCATACCTCATTGAAGATGATGTGCATTTTTCTTATCTTTATAAAACACTGATTTAGGGGTGTGTGACTTGGCAAAAACATAATATTACAAAATATTTTTCGATTTTTAGATCCAACCAAATCTCATGACGCACCAGCACCGCGTCGTACGCCCCCGGTTCGCTGGTGAGGAAGGCAAACATCACGCACAGGTAAGGCTTCTTGAGCTGCAGCCTGAGGGAGCTGCACATCTCCCTCCAAAGAGACGACTTCTCATCTGTGTAACCGGACAGAGCCATGGCCACCACGTTCAGGTTCAGGTCACCTGGATACAACAAGGAGGTCATGTATCTATTTGTTAGGATTTATATTTAGAAGGACCCATACTGGGCGTTTGGGACTTCAACACCCTGGAACACAGCAAGTTTCACCCTGATTTCACCCAGGTTTTAGTTCCTTAATCCAAACCGACTCGTCATTATCCACGTCCACTCCGTTACGCAACACGACCGGCTCCGAACCTTTTTCTGCCGACGCCCCTTTGTTGAGGATTTGGATGGCACGGCGGATATCGAGGTTGAAGAGGGCGATGGAGGCAGCCCGCTCCCACTCCCCCTCCTGTTCCAACGACCTGAGGAAGGGCTCGACGTCCACTTCTGGTCCACGGCTGATCCAACCGCACAGCTGGAGCGCCAGGGTCCGCTCCTCGCTGTGGTACTGCGCCACGTCTGTGGGACGCTCCGAGCCCTTCCAGCACCGCCGCAGCTCCGTAGTACCTGGAGGGTGAGGTTACAGTGAAACAACTGCTTTTTTTGGCAAGTGTTTAAAGGTGCAGGAAGGAGAACATGCAACACAAGGCAGCACAGTAACTCCTTACTCACCGGAGCTGGTTTTCACAATGTTCTTGATCCCAGAGTAGATCAGAGACTGTTTGTTTCCCTGCTGCCTCTGCTCCAAGTCCTCGGTGTACTGCTGCATGAGTGATGCTTCCATAGGAAAATTTTAACATCACTTTGTCCATCATATAATTCAATCGATCTAAAACATCATCGGATTCTAAAAGTAGACAGAAAACTTTACTAAAATGGAATGCAGGAAATTCAAGACCATCGTCACCCTCCCCAGGAGTGGTCCACTCCAAGGTCACTCCAAGAGAATGTCGCATAATAGGCGGCAAAGCCATGAAAAGGCAACCCAGAGTAACATCTAAGCAACTAAAAGTCTCTAAATTGCCTAAAGTTAACGCTAAAGCTTCCTGTGTGCCTGTGTTCTAAAAAACTTTTTTTTTTTTTTTTTGCAATGGCCAAGTCAAAGTCCTGACTTTAATCCAACAAAAATTCTGCGGAAAGACCTAAAGTGAGTATTTATTGCAAGGAAACCCACCCCTTATCGCAGACTTTTGGAACGCTCACTCAAACAGTTCGACAGCATCGCAAAGGATATAATGCAAGGTGTACCAGAGAGACCTGAGCTGGGAGTCATTTCCTCCGGCCAGCAGGTGGTTCCTCCAGACCTGCACGGTGTCGTGGCCATAACGCGACTGCGCGCGCTCCCTCATCTTGGTGGCGATGTCCTTTTCGTCACCGTCCCCCGCGTCCTCGCTGCATCCGTACAGGTGCCGGCCGCACGCCCACATCAGCGAGGTCGTGGAGCTCCAGGCCAGCGAGATGCGCTCGAACACAGTGAAGTCGCTCATGACCCGGTTGGGCGCCACCACCACCATCCGGTTCTGGGAGGACGGGTGCCAGGCGAAGCTGCTGATGATGCCGTCAACGGCGCCGCTTGGCTGAACGCCGCGCTCGATCACGGTGGGCTCGCTCTCGTCTGAGCCGACGGGCCCCGTGGGTGCGTGCTGCATGTCGTACAGGCGCACCACGTTGGCGTCGCGCGTCAGCGTCGCCAGAAGGCCGGTCCGCGTCGGGCACCATGCCACTTTGGTCAGCGGTTTGGCCTGTTCGGGTAGGGTGAACGCTGGCTTCTCGAAGCGCCGGAGGTCCCAGATGGCGACCTGGCCCTCGAAGAAGGACGCCACGCGATCTGGGAAGTGCGGGTCCACCGCGACGCCCTGGACCGCCTTGGTGTTCACGAACGTCTTCTGGCTGGTGTTGCGCAGGTCGAAGATGGCCAGGTTGCGGTGCATTCCGGCCAGCAAAAGCTTGGGGTGGTCACGCGGCAGCCAGCAGAGCGACACGCAGGCATCGTTTTGGCCGAGCTCATACAGCGGCTTCGTCACCACCATTCCCGACTCGGTGTCTCCAGAAAGACGGAGCTTCTCAGCCGGAATAACCTCTGGAGAATATTTACTGCTGATGTCCCATATCAGAACCGAGAAATCAGCTCGATGCTTATCGAGCCCCGCGGCAAGCCAGTTGCTGTCCACCGGGTTCCACGCCAACGTGTTGCACTGCCGTGCATGCTTAGGGACGAACTCCTTCCCGATCAGCTCCTTGCACTTAGAGGTGTGGCTCTGTCCGAGGCTGGTGAGCACCACTCGGCCGTTTGCCTGACCAACTGCGAGCAGACACTCCGGCTCATGCTTCGGGTACCAGGCCACGCATTTCATGTACGGCGTCTCCGAGTTGATGGCCAGCAGCGTGGCTGCCGTCTCCTCGGACAAAGGGAGAGCGCCAGCTTTGGCCTCCAAGATTCCGGCAGCGCCGATTCGGTACAGGCTGAGCTCAGAGTCGCAGATCACAAAACGGTCCGCATGATGCGGGGACCACAGAATGTCTGGCTTGGAAGCGCTCATCATCACAGTGGCATCTGTTTCAACCGCCTGACCAAAGAGAAGACGAGAAATACATTTATCAAGTTATGGGACCGCCAGCACTGCACCAGTGACCCCTGATGGCCACATGATGAACTGGCGTCCGGTCCAAGGCACGCTAACACTAGTGCCTGGTGTTCTCTAGGGATAGGAGCCCCAGCCCCCACAGCCCTGACCTGGAAAAGTTTGGGAAGCCTGAAAAGAGTCGTGTTGTTTTCCAAATGGACGGTAGACTGTTAGGGGTAACCTTGTTCTTAGCAGAAAGACAGAAAACTGTGGTATCTTTAGGGGTCCAAATTGAACTAATACAATCCTGTTACCGTGTCGTCACAGTGACGTGTTGTTGCAAAATTTGTACGATCGTCAGAAGTGTACGAAACACCGTGGCTATTTTTTTTTTTTTTAGGATATCGCCACTAAATTAGCAAACTACAAAGAATACAAATAGTTTATCACAAATAAATGACATAATAATAAATTAAATAAACATAAATCATTGTTTTACCTAACAGTGCTAGTAGTACTGCTATCACGATACTGTTGACATTAGCTCTCCGGCTAACACGCGTTCAACAACATTACATGAAACTCTGTACCGCTCGCTTTTAATATCTTTAAAAACAGCCGAACTGATTTTTGAGCCATATATAAATACAAAGGTTTAAAGTAAAACATTAAAACTTACACTTCACACGGAAACATAACGCTAAACTTCACAGCCGCGTACACACCGGTTACACTCAGATAATAGGTTTTCATAATAAAAGTCCTGTTCAAAAAAAAAAAGTTCGTTTTAATTAAATGTATCCCTTCTTTAGGTGATTCATCTTAATTAAATAAATTTAATAATAATAATTTAATAAATAAATTTTTAGACTCAATTTACACAGCATAATGTAAATACAATATTAACTAATCCTTTCAATATTTACAGAGTATATTTCAGTTCAACCTCGCATATGCCCGTCAACCATTTCCTCACTCACCTTCTATGTCCGCTTAATCCAATTAAGTGTGACGGCGGACCAGGGAAATCAATCACTCACTCACTCACTCACTCACTCACTCACTCACTCACTCACTCACTCACTCACTCACACACACACACACACACACACACACACACACACACACACGCTCTGAATTCACTCCAGAAAAGCCAGCTGACCGAACTTTGTGGGTGGCTGCGAGAGCCAGCGAACGTTGAAGCAAGCCTAGCACCATGTGTATTTTACGGGATTACATCATATTTTTAATCGAAAACACATCATCCTGAACTTCAAATCGCTGTTTGTGTAGTGTTGTCACCAGTTTTCACAAGGCAGTTGTTCAATGTATGGCCAGCAGATGTCACTAAGTCGCCGTGTTTCAAAAGACCGAATCCTTTTCTGATGCGGTTGGCCCAAATGATTCAAAGCTACAAAAATCCTCCTTTCTACGATTTTTGCGTGTCATCCTTGCGCAGGGGCCATGATCTTATCTTATCTGTATCGTTCCAATTGTAGTATATGTGCTGCCGTAGCAACCTCCTTTCTACCTTGACTAGTAAAGACAGACACGTGCAACGAACTCTTGAACCAGAATAATTTATTATTTTAAAACATATAAACCAAAGTAATTGTCAAAACCCAAAGGTAAACCTTTAGTCACAGAATGTCAGAGTGCTCACCATGTTAATCCCTGTCCACTGTTAAGAAGATCGTTTATCTTTCGTGTCTTACCGAGATGAAAGTCCAGTTTGATCTCTTATCACAGTGTCAGATTCTGACAACGTGAGAGATAGCATATTCCAAAACAAACCCTATCATATTTTAGTATTCTTGTAGCCTACTTTCTTCAAGTAGCCTACCCACAATTTTTGTTTTGTTTGCTTATGCTGCATTATTTGAAGAAAAGAGTTACTATGGTTTTACTACTGTAACTAATTATACGAGGAAAGTGAGTCAACTAAAGAACGTCAATAAGTTAGGGGGTGAAGAAGTCAGTTATGTTAATAAATCACACAAAGTTTAAGTGGACAAGCAGCGTAATATAATGAAGATATTGTACACGTAGCCAACGTAAAAAACAAATGCACGCAGTAGGTACACAGATACAATCAGATAACAGGGTGTATTTTGATAGCGCTTAAGCCTTTCAAGGCCAGCATCTATTGTAAAGACAACAATAAGGCAATCATTTATAACTGTTTGCGTTGATAGACCTTAAATCCGCGTTACAGTCCATGTTTACAAATGTCATTGCCATTTTTCCCAAATAAAAAAGTGGCTTAAACTATTCTTGACTGTGTCCAAATGTGATCAGATATTTTTGTCGTTCCTCTGTCACAGCTGGGTCGTATCGTTTGCCGAGTTTTCTGGGTCGAACCTGTGCTTGTATCCATAAGCACGGAGGTGATGGGTGTAGTACTCCAGCTCGTACATCTTTTCAGGTGAGACATAGTGAAAAGAGATGAGGTAATCTGAACAGCAGTCCGGCCCCTGTTAAAGCACAGAGAGGTTCGTCATTAAAAGTGAGGTTAGAACGCTGTGGTCACGTGACCGCAAAGGCGAGTTAACGTTTTCCGTTTGTCTGTGTACAGTAAATATTAATAAATGATTACTTAACAAGGGCTATCATACATGACGTTAAATGCCAGGACATATACTTTTAAAGTCTATTTGTTTCCACTTAAATAATTCAAATGAAAGGCCACATAATAAATCATCATTTATTATATTTATATCATTTACTTACTAGCAACGTCCATGTCTTTTGACACCGTGAAAATGAACATGAATTACTACATTTGCCCAGCTGTATTTACGCATTATAACCCTCAGCGCTGAAGTAAAAATAAAATTTCGAACAATTCTGAAGAAAATATCCGTTAGCCGTTTGAAAAGAAACCGTTACGAACGTGCTCAGAACGACGACTCCCTTTACAGATCTCACACCAGGCTAATTTGCCCCCCACCAAATTATCTGTAGTACTTCAGAATAAAGCCTTGTTAGAATAATGCCTCCTCAAGTTAGGAGAAGGATACAAACATATTTCAGATGCCTTAACTAACCCTCACCCTCAGACTACCATTAAGAGCATTATTAGAAGTGGAGTAACACCAATAGTAGGGTTGCCAACTTCTTCAACCCCCAATCAGGTGTGTTCACATGTGCGTTTATATATATATATATATATATTTTTTTTTATTTATATAAAATGTATTCATTTCAGGCATTTTCAGAAAATGAACTGTGAAAGCTTTCACAAATCTATTCATTTCAGGCATTTTCAGAAAATGAAACTGTGAAAGCTTTCACAAATCTGAAAATGCTAAAAGTCATAACAATTATATAAACAATGTGGTTTTTATATACAAAATTATATCTGTTCAAAGCTTTCACAAATCTGACAATGCCTAAAAAAGTAATAATAATATTATATAAATAAATGCTTTTTTATTCTAAATTTATCTGTGAATGCTTTCATAAATAATATTAAATATACAAAATATATATAACTTCATAATAAATATTTATTAGAAAAAAATATGTATGTGAAATCAGATTATGCCTAAAAGTAATAATAAATAAAAGAATTACAACAATTTTTATTTGACAAAGTTATATGTGTGAAAGCTTTCACAAATCAGAAAATGCCTAAAAGTCAACAATTATATAAATAAATGCTTTTTATACTAAATTTTATCTGTGAACTAAAATATATATAACTTCATAATAAATACTTATTAGAAAAAAATATATATGTGAAATCAGATTATGCCTAAAAGTAATAAATAATATAATTACAACAATTTATGTCTGTGAAAGCTTTCACAAATCAGAAAATGCCTATACATAATACACAGTATGTAAATAATGTGTTAAGACAGAATTATATCTGTGATAGTTTTCAGAACTGATGGAGGGTAACTTTAACCTGTGCTGATTCTCTATATAATCAGTTTTGAAGTTCTATGGCCTGCTTGGACGGTTTAATGGCGAGTTAAATTAAAGGCTTAATTATTTGGCGTGTTAATTTTTCCTTCCTCAACGGTTTATACGAGCCACGTACAGACAGAATTCGGAACTGTGAAAAGTTTCTCAAATCAGCCTGGTCACTTTACTGTCAGGTGTCAGGGAATCTAATGTCACCTTTAGAAGTTATAAGCTTTTGAAAATAAAGCCCTAAAATGTAATGCCGAATGATTTTCACTTTAGATGATGACGTCACCTGAATTCACAAATCAGGACGAGCCAAATGTAGCATTAATCACGCTTAAAGTGACTTCATCAACGGAATGCAAGATGAAAAAAGCTCCGAATCGCAACCGCAAGCCAAATTTACTGCGGTTGGCCTTTTGGCTTCCCACTCTTTTTTAAGTTGCAAAGTCTTTTTTATTTACAGGCTCACTGCGCATTCTGACAGCATAAGGTTCCGCTCACAGCGCGCACACACACACACACACACACACACACACACACGCACGCACACACACACACACACCACACAAGTCTGTCACTAACTTAGCTACTACACCCTTGGGTTTGTATCAGTTTCAGATATTATCTATGTATCAGATATTGGACAATGACACTGTGATTGGAATCCAGGACTGGAGCTTCCGGGACAAATCTAAATTGCCCATAAATCGTGATGTCCCGGACAATACGGGACGGTTGACAACCTTAAACACCACCAACAACACCTTGCCTGGTGGCAGGGTGTAAAAAAGGAAGCGTCTTCTGAAAAAGACGAGATCCTGGTCTGACACTAGTGATGTCCAGTAGAGTTTAGACCTGATTAGTCTCCAGGTTATCAGGACTCTTACAATGTGTAATTACATCTACCCTTCATATGATAGTGATGTGTGAATGCGCAACATCAACTCAAATGGCTAACAACAATATCGATCTATCGATTGAACACTCTGTGAACTGCAATTCAGAAAGAGCTGGCTGCTTGCTTGACATGTCTCAGAGGTTGCACATGACAACTTTCACCCTGTCAGACTGTTAGCTGCTGTGCCACAGTGAGCACAATGAACTCTTACAGGACTTACTCGTTTGGTTGAATAGTAGCTGTAGTACCAGAATGGTTGTCCACTGGATGGACGGATCAGGTGTTGATCCGGAGTGAAGGGATTAAACGTTTCCCTCTCCTTCTCATCCCTCGAATCCCCTGCTTCGACCTTCATGTTCTCCATGCACCGACCCAACTCCATGTCCTCAGTCGGGCTGGTGTGTGTGCACTGTCCTGAACTGAACCCCTGCACAAATCTGAATTGACAACGACAACCAGATTATTTCCTGACCTCCATCTATGGAGGAGTAGAAACCAGTTTGGAGAATGCATTTTTGACCGAACCTCCTGAGCGCCTCCTTGCTGAGGACGTATCCGGCCCCGCCGCTCATGTACCCCTGCTTAACTCCAACCCTGAACCTGTGGCCTAGGTAGACGGGTTTCTCGGTGTCGTATCGGCGCAGGAGGCGGCGTAGGTTGTCGATCACCACGAATGTGTCGTCGTCGGCTTTGAGGAACCACTCGGCGTCATCTAAGTGATGCGTGTGAATGTACTGGAAGGCTCGGATTGTTTTCCAGTACAGCTGGTCTCTGCCCTCGGATACGTTCAGCCCGATGGTGGGGAAGTCGCTGGACTCTGAGCTCATGTACAGCACCGTGTTGCAGCGATTGGCCCATGTCGCTCGGACGTGTTGGGTTTTCTTCTCCAAGTTTTGGGGTCGGGTCATGATCCAGCACAAGATGCGCTCCTTCGAGCTCAGCTGCTTGGCATCCTCCTCTGGACATTTTGGCAACTTTTATCATTTGTTTGGGCATGAAAAATGGTCAGCTCACAAAGGGTTAAAACATACCTGTGGGCCTTCTGGTTATCTTGATCCGAGCAGGAACAAGATGTTGATCCTCAACTGGCATGTTCTTCAGAAACATATGACTGAAGACAAACCCAAGGAACACACCACAAATTAAGGGCTTCAGTGCCATCCTGGATGTAGGTTGAAAAAAGGTTGAAACCCTCAGTGTCCTGAACCAGTTCAGTGTGGAGCTCCAGAGATACAACCTTTTCCAAACCTTCTCCTCAACTGCTGGTTATAGTGATGAATAAAAAACAGGAGATGGATATAGTCTGAATCAGTATTGACGGAACTTTTCATTGAGTAATCTTGTGTTTGTCTTTGACAAACGGGAAGAGTTCAGGCCATTTCCCAAGTTTCTGTAAGACACACCTTCTGCGTAGAACATTCCCTAAAATGGCCAGTGCCCAGCTCAGTTCAAAAAGCACAAAGGTCATTGAATGAATACACTTTGTTATCACCATGGTTATATATGTACTTTCTACTTGCAATTGACTATTTATTTTACTAATTGCTTGCTCTCATTCTTTTCTCAACTTTCTGTAAGACACACCTTCAGGGCAAATATTTTTCAAACAAAAATTAGCCCAAATGATTCAAAGCTACAAAAATCCTCCTTTCTACGATTTTTGCGTGTCATCCTTGCGCAGATTGCCATGCTAATCTTCTCTGTATTGTTCCAATTGTAGTATATGTGCTGCCGTAGAAACCAAAGTAATTGGCAAAACCCAAAGGCAAACCTTTAGTCACAGAGTGTCAGAGTGCTCACCATGTTAATCCCTGCCCACTGTCAAAAGTGCCAACATGTGGGTGTCAGAACTGAACTTTCATGTCTTACAGAGAAGGAAGTCCAGTTTGATCTCTTATCACAGTGTCAGATTCTGAGAACGTGAAGAGATAGCATGTTCCCAAACAAACCCTATCATATTTCAGTATTCTTGTAGCCTACTTCCTTCAAGTAGCCTACCAACACCTTTGTTTTGTTTGCTTATTCTGCATTATTTGAAGAAAAAAGAAGAGTTACTGTATGGTTTTACTACTGTAACTAATTATACGAGGATAGTGAGTCAACTAAAGAACGTCAATAAGTTAGGGGGTGAAGAAGTCAGTTATGTTAATAAATCACACAAAGTTTAAGTGGACAAGCAGCGTAATATAATGACGTTGTTGTATTCGTAGCCAATACAAATAAAATGCAAGCAGTAGGTACACAGGTACAATCAGATAACAGGGTGTATTAAGCCTTCCAAGGCCGGCATCTATTGTAAAGACAACAATAAGGCAATCATTTATAACTGTTTGCGTTGATAGAAATTAAATCCGTGTTACAGTCCATGTTTACAAATGTCATTGCCATTTTTCCCCAAATAAAAAGTGGCTTAAACTATCCTTGACTGTGTCCAAATGTGATCAGATATTTTTGTCGTTCCTCTGGCACAGTTGGATCGTATCGTTTGCCGAGTTTTCTGGGTCGAACCTGTACTTGTATCGATAAGCACGGAGGTGATGGGTGTAGTACTCCAGCTCGTACATCTTTTCAGGTGAAAAGAGATGAGGTAATCTGAATCTGAATAATTAGCATAAAGTACAATAGGCCTACATACATAACTGTGGTAGTAACAAAATACATTTACTCAAATAACTATAGTAACATTGATTTGCAAAAGTATTCATCCATCCATGAACTTCTCCAGTGACTTGTTATAACCTATAACTGGAATGAACTTAACTGGAATTATACAGTATGTCATAAATCTTCACAAAAAATTCCAACATACGGAAGAATGGAAACTCAGTGTATTATAAAAAAATAATCACACATGAACACTACAGTTGTGACTGCAGTATTCAACGTCTCTGTTGGGAGTAATTCCATGTAACTAGGGTGAAACAATTTGCCAAAAGAAGCCCCCTAACTTACTGGATATGATATACTAGTGTGCGATTAAAGTGTCATACCTTGTTTGAGAACATACCAGAGTTTAAGAGCATACTTACATCGTCAAAACGTCAAAAAGACAAAGGACCTATCGAAACAAGTCCTCTGTAAACCTCCTCCAGTCTAAGAATACTTATGCAATGAACCAGATGTCTGGTTTTTTTTTTGTTTGGCTAATTTGAATCTGTGTTACAATAAAAAATGTTAACATTCCAGTTGTTAAGAACAGCAAACGATAATACTTTCATTACTTTCGTTTCATACACGAGTATATTTAAAAGCAGGAACTTCTTAATTTTTACTTAAGGGGATACTTAAAGAGAGGACGTCTACTTTTCCATTTACTTTTACATTACTGTAATTAAAAAATGAAGTACATTAAGAAAGTAATTATATACAATACATAACATACAAAGTACAGTAATTACTTATGTAAAGAAAGTAATATAGGTTAGTGAATGGGTGCAGTAATGACATGAATAAGTAGTTAATATAGTCATGTGATGTGATTACATAAGGTATTAAGTAAAGTAAAAAAGAAAAATAGATAGAAAAAATAAGTGAAAAAAATAGTAAGAAAAATAGTAATAATAGTAAAACAAAAGTAAAAACATAATAATTACCAAGTATATAAATAATTAAACCAAAGCTGAAGTTTAAGCATTTTGAACAACAGTGGCTTTTTACTTTAGTTTCGCTGGGTATTGTACTTAACAACGTCTAAAGATATATGACTGTAATGCATGTAATAACAAAAACACACTACAATAACAATATTGTAGTTAGACCTGTACTCAGACAAGATCATGAACACCAATAAAGCTTAAATCAATAACTGAATAAACTGAACTAATGACTATATGTAACAGGAATGAATCATTTTCATTTTACTTCCAGGAATTCAGTTCTCATACTCCACCACACCTCTACAGAAATACACGTCAGATAAGAGAACATTTTATAAGAGACAGGAGATGCTGGGATGAGATGTTTTTGTGCTGGTCTGTCACATTTGGGTCGTATCGTTAGCTGAGTTTTCTGTGTGGAACCTGTACTTGTATCCATAAGCCCGCAGGTGATGGGTGTAGTACTCCAGCTCGTACATCACCGCAGGTGAGACATAGTGAAAGGAGATGGCGTAATCTGAACAGCAGTCCGGCCCCTGTTAAAGCACAAAAAGGTTTTTCATCGATACTAAGTCAACTGAGGATAGAACGCTGTAGTCACCTGACTGTAGAGAAGAAGGAACATGACACAGTTCATATGAAACTTTTGTCTAACCCATGCCCAACAGCTTGGTGGAGGAGGACTTGTATTCACAACCGTCCCTATTATCAAGAGCCAGGTAACCGTAACAACAACAAGACCAACAACATGGCACTGTGCTGTATTAGATTTATCTAATCTCTTACAGGACTTAACTCGTTTGGTTGAATAGTAGCTGTAGTACCAGAATGGATTCCATGGGATGGACGGATCAGGTGTTGTTCTGGAGTGAAGGGATTAAACGTTTCCTCCCTCTCCTTCTCATCCCTGGAATCCCGGCTTCGACCTTCATGTTTCTCCATGCACTGACCCAGGCCAATGTCCTCAGTCGGGCTGGTGTGTGTGCACTGTCCTGAACTGAACCCTGCACAAACCTGAATTGACAACGACAACCAGATTATTTTCCCCTGACCTCCATCTATGGAGGAGTAGAAACCCAGTTTGAAGAATGCATTTTGACCGAACCTCCTGAGGGCCTCCTTGCTGAGGACGTATCGGCCCCCGCCGCTCATGTACCCCTGCTTGACTCCGATCTTGACCCTGTGG
This sequence comes from Ancistrus triradiatus, assembly GCA_025084515.1. Lineage (NCBI taxonomy): Eukaryota > Metazoa > Chordata > Actinopteri > Siluriformes > Loricariidae > Ancistrus > Ancistrus triradiatus. Next base: position 105,507 of record JAJAGP010000704.1, on the reverse strand, counting down.
CCTAAGTAGATGGGTTTTGTTCGGTGTCGTATCGACGCAGGAGGCGGCGTCGGTTGTCGACCACCACGAATGTGTCATCGTCGGCTTTGAGGAAACCACTCGGCATCGTCTAAGTGATGCGTGTGAATGTACTGGAAGGCTCGATTGTTTTTCCCGTACAGCTGGTCTCTGCCCTCGGAATAACGTTCAGTTCCGACGGGTTGGGAAGTCGCTGGACTCCGAGCTCATTACAGGACCGTGTTGCAGTGATTGGCCCACGTCGCTCGGATGTGTTGGGTTTTCTTCTCCAAGTTTTGTGGTCGGGTCATGATCCAGCACAAGATGCGCACCTTTGAGCTCAGCTGCTTGGCATCCTCCTCTGGAAAGTTTGGCACCTCTTATAACATTTTGTGAACCCTGAAACACTTTACAACTCATAAAAAGTCACAACATACCTGTTTTCCTGATGGATGTCTTCATTCCAGTAGGAACAAGACGTCGTTCCTCATGAAAAATGGTTTTCAGAAATGCATGAGTGAGGAGAAACCCAATTAACGCTCCACAAATTAAGAGTTTAAGTGCCATCCTGAATGTGGGTTTAAAAAACTTCAGCGTCCTAAACCATGCCAGTGTGGAACACCTCCAAACTCCTCATCTGGTGGAGATAGTGGTGAATTTGAGATGAAGTGTTGCTTACAGTCTGAATCAGCTAGCAAAATAATCAGGGTTTGTCTTTGAAAAATGGGAACAGTTTAGGCCATGTCCCCAATCACTCTCAGACACACCTTCTGGAGCACAAATGACACCACCCAAATGTTCTACAAACTGACTGGGGAAAATGAATGCCCAGTGCAATTATCGTTATTGTTAATTGTTCAGTTCGTTGACGCGCACCGGGCTTCATGAAGTCTTTGTGTACTGATATCTGTTTGCACAAACATTATTAAGTCCATGAGTCATTCAACTGCTTTAAAACATGGCTATTATTTTAGACCTGGGCTCTAGAATTATTGGCACCCTTACTAAAGATGTGTAAAAATGTTATGGAGAATGCCTTTATGATAGAGATTTGCAGAAGATAAAAGTATTTTGAGGCTCGCCAAGTCTCCAAATTCTCCAAATCAGATGAGGCGTACATGCCAACAAATTGCTCTAAAGGCTTTCCTTTCATCCAACCACAAATACTCACACACGTAAAGTTGGCAAGTAAGCAAGTAATAAGTATATAGTTACTCAATTACTGTACTTGAATATCATTTATAGGTTTTTCTGTCACCTGACACGCTAAAAACTCCTCCACCGTGCCACTACTATCGATGCAGATCAAGTGATCCTTGGATCAGTTTTTGCTGGTTTTTTTTCATAGATGGTTCGATGGAAAAACTTTTGTTTCCCAGAAACTCTGCCTTATACAACTTTTTCTAATATGAAAACAGCAGACTTTTTTCCTTTAACTGTTACTGTACATGTACATAAAATAGTTGTTTATTAAAATGTCTCTTCTGCTATTATTTCACTATGCATTCTCACAAAGTGAACACTGTACACAAAGAGACTGCACTGACTGTACGGAACACCATTACCTTAAACCGACTACCCAATGTGTTAGCAACAAACATGGATTCAGTAAAAGCTTTGCTGCTACAAGCACCAACTGGCTTCAGTGCATCTCTGCAATCGTGGTTATCATGTTTAGTATAAATAAGCACAGGAGCAGTTAACACAGTTCGAAGGTCATTTAATCTGTGGCTGCATGACAAAGCACCTGACTAGCATTGTTAGTAAAGCAGAACTAAATAGTGCTTACCTCTCAGTGATATTTCAGGCTTAATATGGAGTTCTTAAAAGCCAATATTTCTCTTGGTTTGGGTGGATAAATTATACAAAATGCATTACTCAAATATGGCCATAGTCCATAAAATGAATTCTTGAAGCAGAATTATTTATTCATTAAAAACATAATAATCAAAGCAAGAGGCAAAACCTAAGGACAAACCTTTAGTCACAGATCGTCAGAGTGACTCACCATGTTAAGCCCTGTCCCACTGTCAAACTGCAAAACTGAAAGCTGCTCCTCACACCTGAGAACAACATCCTGTTTTACTGTGGTTCATCTGCAGACACTTGGAAACGGTCATGGTTGAGGGTCAGATGGATAAATAAAAACAGGGCAATCCCTTTTTTATTGTTTAATCAACCTGTTATTGCAGGTTAATTAAAGAAAAATATTTCTAACATTACAGTTGTTAAGAATAACAAATGATAATGCTTCCAGTTTGAATATATAAGTATATTTAAAAAGCAGGAACTTTGCATTTTGACCTCAAGTGGAATCAAAGAGAGGACTTCTACTTTTACTTAACTAGACGTTTTTGTACGTTCGGTGAAGTATAGGAGTTCATATAATTTTGAAAATATAGTGTGTAAGTACATGAAATAAGTCATATCCTAACTGTTAGTCAATATATTACATTATTAAAATTCAAAAATGAAGTATATTAAGAAAGTAATTATATACAATACATAAAGTGAGAAGTAATTACAGTACATATGTACTTAAGTAAAGAAAGTAATATCGGTTAGTAAATGGGTGAAGTAATGGAATGAATATGTAGTCAATAAAGTCATGAGAAGTAAATACATAAGGTATTAAGTAAAGTAAAAAAAATAGATTTAATTAGACTTATAATAATTACCAAGCATATAAGTAATTAAAGCAAAGCTGAAGTTTAAGTGTCTTGATAAACAGTGGCTTTTTACTTTAGTTTTGCTGGGTATTGTACTTAACAACGTCTAAAGATATAGGACTGTAATGCATGTAATAACAAAAACACTGAAATAAAATCCAAACCACTGCCTGTGTGTTTGTGTGCATGGCTGGAAAACACTGACTAAATGCAGTCGTGTCTTTTTGTAGTTAGACCTGTACTCAGACAAGATCATGAACACCAGTAAAGCTAGAAACAATAACTGAATTAACTGAACTAATGACTGTAACAGGAATGAATCATTTTCATTTTACTTCCAGGAATTCAGTTCTCATACTCCACCACACCTCTACAGATATACAGGTGAGATAAGAGAACATTTTATAAGAGACATGAGGTGCTGGGATGAGATGTTTTTGTGCTGGTCTGTCACATTTGGGTCGTATCGTTAGCTGAGTTTTCTGTGTGGAACCTGTACTTGTATCCATAAGCCCGCAGGTGATGGGTGTAGTACTCCAGCTCGTACATCACCGCAGGTGAGTCATAGTGAAAGGAGATGCCGTAATCTGAACAGCAGTCCGGCCCCTGTTAAAGCACAAACAGGTTTTTCATCGATACTAAATGAACTGAGGTTAGAACGCTGTAGTCACCTGACTGTAGAGAAGAAGGAACATTACACAGTCCATATGAAACTTTGTCTAACCCATGCCCAACAGCTTGGTGGAGGAGGGACTTGTATTCACAACCGTCTTATTATCAAGAGCCAAGTAGCGTAACAACAACAAGACTAACAACATGCACTGTGCTGTATTAGATTTAATCTAATCTCTTACAGGACTTACTCGTTTGGTTGAATAGTAGCTGTAGTACCAGAATGGTTGTCCACTGGATGGACGGATCAGGTGTTGTTCTGGAGTGAAGGGATTAAACGTTTCCCTATCCTTCTCATCCCTAGAATCCCCTGCTTCGACCTTCATGTTCTCCATGCACTGACCCATGGCCATGTCCTCAGTCGGGCTGGTGTGTGTGCACTGTCCTGAACTGAACCCCTGCACAAACCTGAATTGACAACAACCAGATTATTTCCTGACCTCCATCTATGGAGGAGTAGAAACCAGTTTGGAGAATGCATTTTTGACCGAACCTCCTGAGGGCCTCCTTGCTGAGGACGTATCCGGCCCCGCCGCTCATGTACCCCTGCTTGACTACGACCCTGAACCTGTGGCCTAAGTAGACGGGTTTGTCGGTGTCGTATCGGCGCAGGAGGCGGCGTAGGTTGTCGACCACCACGAATGTGTCATCGTCGGCTTTGAGGAACCACTCGGCATCGTCTAAGTGATGGGTGTGAATGTACTGGAAGGCCCGGATTGTTTTCCAGTACAGTTGGTCTCTGCCCTCGGACTTGTTTAGTCCGATGGTTGGGAAGTCGCTGGACTCTGAGCTCATGTACATGCAGTGATTGGCCCACGTTGCTCGGACGTGTTGGGTTTTCTTCTCCAAGTTTTGTGGTCGAGTCATGATCCAGCACAAGATGCGCACCTTTGAGCTCAGCTGCTTGGCATCCTCCTCTGGAAAGTTTGGCACCTCTTATAACATTTTGTGAACGCTGAAACACTTTATAACTCATAAAAAGTCACGACATACCTGTTTTCCTGATGGATGTCTTCATTCCAGTAGGAACAAGACGTCGTTCCTCATGAAAAATGGTTTTCAGAAATGCATGACTGAGGAGAAACCCAAGTAACGCTCCACAAATTAAGAGTTTAAGTGCCATCCTGAATGTGGGTTTAAAAAACTTCAGCGTCCTAAACCATTCCAGTGTGGAACTCCTCCAAACTCCTCATCTGGTGGAGATAGTGGTGAATTTGAGATGAAGTGTTGCTTAAAGTCTGAATCAGCTAGCAAAATAATCATATAATAAATAGATATGTTTATAAATATAATAATAATAAATAGAGTTTGTCTTTGAAAAATGGGAACAGTTTAGGCCATGTCCCCAATCACTCTCAGACACACCTTCTGGAGCACAAATGACACCCCCCAAATGTTCTACAAACTGACTGGTGCAAATGAATGCCCAGTGCAATTATCGTTATTGTTAATTGTTCAGTTCGTTGACGCGCACCGGGCTTCATGAAGTCTTTGTGTACTGATATCTGTTTGCACAAACATTATTAAGTCCATGAGTCATTCAACTGCTTTAAAACACGGCTATTATTTTAGACCTGGGCTCTAGAATTATTGGCACCCTTACTAAAGATGTGTAAAAATGTTATGGAGAATGCCTTTATGATAGAGATTTGCAGAAGATAAAAGTATTTTGAGGCTCGCCAAGTCTCCAAATTCTCCAAATCAGATGAGGCGTACATGCCAACAAATTACTCTAAAAGCTTTCCTTTCATCCAACCACAAATACTCACACACGTAAAGTTGGCAAATAAGCAAGTAGTAAGTATATAGTTACTCAATTAATGTACTTGAATACCATTTATAGGTTTTTCTGTCACCTGACAGCGCTAAAAACTCCTCCACCGTGCCACTACTGTCGATGCAGATCAAGTGATCCTTGGATCAGTTTTTTCTGTTTTTTTTCATAGATGGTTCGATGGAAAACCTTTTTTTTCCCAGAAACTCTGCCTTATACAACTTTTTCTAATATGAAAACAGCAGACTTTTTTCCTTTAACTGTTACTGTACATGTACATAAAATAGTTGTTTATTAAAATGTCTCTTCTGCTATTATTTCACTATGCATTCTCACAAGGTGAACACTGTACACAAAGAGACTGCACTGACTGTACGGAACACCATTACCTTACACCAACTACCCAATGTGTTAGCAACAAACACGGATTCAGTAAAAGCTTTGCTGCTACAAGCACCAACTGGCTTCAGTGTATCTCTGCAATCGTGGTTATCATGTTTAGTATAAATAAGCACAGCAGCAGTTAACACAGTTCGAAGTTCATTTAATCTGTGGCTGCATGACAAAGCACCTGACTGGTATTGTTAGTAAAGCAGAACTGTAATGCGGGTGGAGAGGAAGGAGACACACGCAGGCCAGTGATAGTAGCAGGTAAGGCAACTTTATTTACTTATGGCACAGAATGGATAACGTACGGAGGTAAGGGGCTAGAGACCAGGCAGAGAACCACGAGGCATAGCGCCGTTGTGAGGTGGACGGCGGGTTTTTGTAGGGAAGGCTGAGGCGAGGGAATGAGACACAGGTGGGCAAGTAATACGACGGGGATGCGGAACGCTGAGGAATGCGGACATGGGGAGCTGAGCTGGTCGTGGGCGTGACAGTACCCCCCCTCGAAGGACCCGCGCAGGCGGGGGCCTGGGAGGTGCCGGCGGACGGGGGGCCCGAGGAGGACCTTCGAGGATGGCCGCGAGGCCCGGGGGCCGGGCGGTCGAGATGGGCAGAGTGGAATTCCTGGACGAGGAGGGGGTCCAGAACGTTTTTGGCATCCACCCAGGAACGCTCCTCTGGGCCGTAACCCTCCCAGTCGACCAGGTACTGGAGGCGCGAGGCCCGCCGACGGGAGTCCAGGAGGCGCCGGACCGCGTAGGTGGAGGCATCCCCCAGCCCGGCAGGCGAGGGCCGGTCCGCAGGAGACGAATCTGCCCGCGGCCCGGGGATCCAAGGCTTGAGGAGAGTGACATGAAAGGTAGGGCAAATGCGAAGGTGAGGTGGCAATTCAAGATAGTAGGTGACGGCGTTGATTTGCTTAGTGATTTTAAACGGTCCTATGTAACGAGGGGAAAATTGTGTACTTCCCTGGATGTTTCGGAGGTCCCGCGTCGACAGCCAGACCCGATCTCCCGGACGGTAGGCAGGGGCGGGACGCCGGTGCCGGTCAGCGTGCCTCTTGTAGCCTCGGATCGCCCTGTCAATCTTCTGGTGGACCTGGCACCAAACGTCCTCGCTGCGGCGAAACTAGTCGTCGACGGCGGGAGCATCCGAGGGTGTTGAATCCCACGGGACGAAGGGAGGTTGGAAGCCCAGGACGCACTGGAACGGCGTGAGGCCAGTGGCGGAATGTTGGAGGGAGTTTTGGGCTATCTCGGCCCAGGGAAAGAATTGGGTCCAGTCCAGCGGGTTGTGAAGGCAGTAACAGCGCAGGAATTTTTCAGTTCTTGGTTTGAGCGCTCGCACTGTTCGTTGGACTGCGGGTGGTAGCCCGAAGAGAGACTGACGGTAGTGCCCAGCTTACCCATGAATGCACGCCAGACCACGGAGGTGAATTGGGGGCCCCGGTCTGAGAGGATGTCCTCGGGGATGCCAAAGATACGGAAGACGTGCTCGAAGAGGCACTCGGCCGTTTGCAGAGCAGAGGGGATCTTGTCCAGTGGAATGAAGCGCACGGCACGAGAGAAGCGGTCGATGATGGAGAGGATGGTAGTAAACCCACGAGAGGACGGGAGGTCCGTGACATAATCGATGGCGATGTGAGACCAGGGCCGTTGCGGGACGGGCAAGGAATGGAGCAGACCAGAGGGAAGGGTGCGAGGGGTCTTGCATTGGGCGCAGACGCTGCAGGAAGCCACGAACCGATGCACGTCCCTGCGCATGTTCCTCCACCAGTAACGCGCGGCCAGGAGTTGATGGGTGCGGGTCTCCCCGGGGTGGCCAGAGCAAAGAGAGACGTGTGCCCAGGTGACGAGACGGTCACGGAGGCCGGGGGGAACGAACTTCTTGTCCGCTGGACATTCTGATGGGATGCGCGTTCAGGAAAGCAAGTCATCCAGTTCACGCTCAAAGTCCCACTGGATGGCGCCAACGACACATGAAGCCGGGAGGATGGGCGCAGGTGCCTCCGGGGCGGCTGAGTCCGGGTCGTGGCTGCGAGAAAGCGCGTCTGCCTTGGTGTTCTTGGAGCTGGGCCGATAGGTTATGGTGAAGGAGAAGAGAGTGAAGAAGAGGGACCAACGAGCTTGGCGTGCATTCAGACGCTTAGCAGAGCGCAGATACTCCAGGTTTTTGTGGTCAGTGAGAACGGAGAAGGGGTGTGTGGAGCCTTCGAGCCAGTGCCTCCAGTCCTCCAGGGCCAGCTTGATGGCCAGCAGTTCGCGATCCCCGACGTCATAGTTCCGCTCGGCTGGGGTGAGTTTGTGTGAGTAGAAGGTGACAGGGTGCAGTTTCGGAGGGTCGCCTAGACGTTGTGAGAGGACGGCCCTGATACCCACCGAAGACGCGTTGACCTCCAGAACGAAGGAGCGATCCGGGTCAGGGTGGCTCAGCACAGGAGCTTGTGTGAAAGCGGATTTGAGGGCGGTGAGAGCTCGCTCAGCCTCCGGGGACCAACAAAGAGCACGGGGATTGCCCCGCAGGAGAGAGGTGAGGGGGGCCACCGTCCGACTGAAATTGCGTATGAAGTGTCGGTAGAAATTTGCAAATCCGAGGAAGCATTGGAGCTCCTTGACCGACTTGGGTGTGGGCCACGAAAGGATTGCAGACACCTTCGAGTCATCCATTGCCACGCCGGAGGGAGATATGACGTACCCGAGGTAATGGACGGACTGAGTGTGAAACTCACACTTCTCTGCCTTCGCCTGGAGGTGATGGGAATGGAGCCTCTCCAGAACCAGGCGAACATGGGCGGTGTGAGCGGCGAAGTCCCGCGAGAAGACCAGGATGTCGTCCAGATAGACCAGCACAAAACGCCCCAGCATGTCCCGGAGGATGTCATTCACGAAGGCCTGGAAGACCGAGGGCGCGTTGGCCAGACCGAACGGCATTACTAGGTACTCATAGTGGCCCGAGCTGGTGCTGAAAGCGGTCTTCCATTCATCCCCCTCCCTCATGCGGACCAGGTTGTAGGCATTTCGGAGATCCAACTTGGTGAACCAGTGGGCGGTGCGAAGCAGCTCGAGGGCCGAGGGCACCAGCGGGAGCGGATAGGCATACCTCCAAGTGATGCGGTTGAGCTGCCGGTAATCGATGCAGGGACGCAGCCCTGAGTCCTTCTTGGGAACGAAGAAAAAGCCCGCGGAGGCTTGCGATGTGGAGGGACGGATGAATCCGAGGCTCAGATACTCCATGATGTAGTCATTAATGGCTTTCTCTTCGGCCGGCGAGAGGGGATACAACTGTGCTTTAGGCAGAGGTGCGTCGGGTATGGCGCAGTCGTAGGATCTGTGAGGAGGAAGACGGGCCGGGGTGCCTTCTCCGAAAATGGGTGCCAGGTCCTGATACTCACTAGGCACGTTGCGAGGAAGAGGCGGAGAGTCGGAGACCGCGAGAGAGTTGACCTGGAGGGCTGGACGACGTAGGCAGTGTTGCTGACACCAAGGGGACCAGCGGATAAGCTCCCGGGCGGACCAAGAGATGAGGGGGTCGTGGCGATGGAGCCAGGGAAGGCCCAGGATGATGGGATAAGCCAGGGAGGCCACGGGAAACAGAGCGATAGATTCTTCGTGGGTGGCGCTGGTGAGCAGGTGCACAGGGACAGTGACGTGGGGGAGGAGACAAGAGCCGAGTGGTTGACCGTCCGCTGTAGTGATCCGCTGACCCGCGGGGAGAGGTGTGCAGGGGATCTCCCATTCGGTGATGAGGTGGTCGGCAATGAAGTTCCCCTGGGCACCGGAATCGATCAGGGCTGTAAGGGAGATTTCGGCATCAGCGACTCGTAAGAGGACAGGTAGCGTAAAAGAGGGAATAAGAGGGGTCAGACTCACCCGGGGTGTCCGGCACGCAAGGCAGACGACCCGCGAGAGGGAGCGAGGTCGCAGCTGGGGCGGAGGTGACGGTTGGAACCGCAGTAACAGCAGAGCCCCAGCTCGAAGCGACGGCAACGCTCCTCGGAGGAGAGGTGAGTACCCGCAAGCTCCATGTCCTCCGGGGGCGGCAAAAGGTCCCAGAGAGCGAGCGAAGGAGGAGAGAAGGGAGCGGTAGATGAGATCCTCCAGGGTGAGGTTGAGATCGCGCCCTGCCAATTCTCTCCTGAGATCGGAGCGTAAACCTTGGTGGAATGCAGAGAGGAGAGCTGGCGAATTCCATCCGCTCTGTGCCGCTAGCGTGCGAAACTGGAGGGCATACTCAGCAGCCGAGCGACGGCCTTGGCGCAGATGAAGCAGCAACTCTCCAGCGGAGCATCCCTCACGAGGGTGTTGAAAAACGAAGCGAAAGGCTGACAAAAAGCGGACATAGTCCCTCGCCTCGGCCCCCTGTTGGGACCAGACGGCGGTGGCCCAATCCAGGGCGTGTTGCGACAGGAGGGAGATCACCAGAGCAATGCGGGCAGCGTCTGAGTCGGGGGGTGAGTGGGTGAAGTACAGCTTGCACTGTAGCAGGAAACCCTCGCATGGATTCGGATCTCCGTCGTACTTGTCCGGCAGGGTGGCCTTGTAAGGCGAGTGTGAGGACGCGAGGAGGGCTGGAGGGTAGCGGAACTGAAGCAGAGTGGATCGCGGGAGCTGGGGACGGCGTCAGCTGTGACACGCGCTGGGTAAGCTCACTAACAGCGGAGACCAGAGTGCCGAGCGAGCGTTGGTTGTCAGCGAGGAGAGTGACGGCATGGGCAACCTCCTCCAGCTGAGCGCGGAGATCGAGGAACCGCTGTTCCAGGTCCGGTTCAGAACTAAATAGTGCTTACCTCTCAGTGATATTTCAGGCTTAATAAGGAGTTCTTAAAAGCCAATATTTCTCTTGGTTTGGGTGGATAAATTATACAAAATGCATTACTCAAATATGGCCATACCCTAAAATGAATTCTCCTTGAAGCAAATTATTTTTTTCATTAAAAACAAATAATATCAAGCACACAGAGCAAAACCCTAAGACAAAACCTTTTAGTCAACAGATCGTTCAGAAAGTGTTCACCTGTTACCCTGTCCCCCACTGTCAAACCCTGCAAACTGAAGCTGCTCATCAACCCTGAGAAACGAACCAACATCCTGTTTTACACTGGTGTGTCATCCTTCTCTGCAGACCCTTGAAACGGTCCATGGTTGAGGGCAAGGATGGATAAAATAAAAACAGGGCAATCCCCCTTTGTTTTATTTTTTTTAATAACCTGTATTTGCCGGTTAAATTATTAGAAATATTTTCTAAAACATTACGTTGTTAAGAATAAACAAATGATAATGGCTTCCCAGTTTGAATTATAAGTATATTTAAAAAGCAGGAACTTTTGCATTTTTGATGAAGTGGAAACAAAAGAGAGACTTCTACTTTTACTTAACTAGAACTTTTTTTGTCGCGTTCGGTGGGAAGGTATAGGACGTTTCATATAATTTTGAAAATACAGTGTGGTAATTTACATGAATAGTCATTTTCACTGTTAGTCAATTATATTACATTATTAAATTCAAAATGAAGTATATTAAGAAAGTACTTATATACAGTACAATAAAGTGAGAAAGCAATTAACAGTAAACATATGGTACTTAAGTAAAAGAAAAGTATTCGGTTTTAGTAAAATGGTGAAAAGTTAATGGAATGAATAAGTGGTTATAAAGATCTGAGAAGTTAAATACATAAGTACATAAGGGTTTTATTAAGTAAAGTAAAAAATTGATTTAATGAGACCTTATAATAATGTACCCTGCTATGAGTAATTACAGCAAAGTTTTGAAGTTTATGTCTTGATAAACAGTGCTTTTTTTTTTATTTTTTACTTTAGTTTCGCTGGGTAATTGTACTTTAACAACGTCTAAAGTAGTTATAGGAACTGGAATGCATGTAATAAACAAAAACACTGAAATAAAAAATCCAAACCCTGCCCTGTTGTGTTTTGTTTTTGTGCCATGGGCCTGGAAAACACTGGACTAAATGCATCGTGTCTCGTTGTAGTGTTAGACCATGTACTCAGACAAAGATCATGACACCACCAATAAGCCTTTGATTAATCATGTTCATTTTTTACTTTCCAAGGAATTTCAGTTTCTCAATAATACTCTCCACCCTCCCACCCACCCTCTAGCATATGTCAGAGACATTTTCTAGACAGACCTGAGGTGCCCTTGGGATAGATGGTTTTTTTGTTGCTGGTCCTGTGTCACATTTGGGTCGTATCGTATTAGCCCCTGAAGTTTTTCTTGGGTCAAAAAAACGCCCCTGTGCTTTGTAAATCCATAAGCCCGCATGTGATGGGGTGTAGTAAACCCGCTCGTACATCACCGCCAGGTGAGCGACATAGTGAAAGGAGATGGCGTAAAATCTGAACAGCAGTGGTCCCGTCCCCTTGTTAAAAAAAGCACAAAACATCTTTTCATATCGATACTAAATGAACTGAGATAGAACGCTGTAGTCACCTGACTGTAGAGAAGAAGGAACATGAACCAGGTTTTTCCTATTGAACACTTTGTCCCTAAAAACCACCCCATGCGCCAACATACACTTTTGTGGGGAGAGACTTGTAATTCACAAACCTCCTATTATTCAAGAGCCGCAAGTAACGAAACAACAACAAGACCCAACAACATGCAAACTGTGGCTGTATTAGAATAAATTCTAATTTCTTAAAAAAGACTTACTCCGTTTTGGTTGACTAGTAGCCTGGTAGTACCAGAATGTTTTGCCCATGGATGGCGGACCCAGGTGTTTTTTTTCTGGAGTGAAGGGATTACAAAAAACGTTTCTCTCTTCCTTCCCTCATCACCAGGGAATCCTTCTCCCTGCTTTCGACCTTCATGTTCCTTCAATGCACTGACCCATGTGCCAATGTCCCTCTGTGTTCGCTGGTGTGTGTGGCACTTGTCCCTGGAAAACCCTGAAAACCCTGCACAACACCCTGAATTGACCAACGAACACAACCAGTTATTTTTTTTTTTTCCCTGACCTCCCATCTATGGAGGATAGAAAACCGTTGTTGGAAATGGCATTTTTTTTTTTTGAAACAGAGAACCCTCCCTGAGTGCCCATGCCATCCTTACTTGAGGCGTATTCCGCCCCGCCGCTCATGTACCCCCTTCCTTGACTACGATCCCGAACCTGTGGCCTAAGTATAACGGGTTTTTTCTTGGTGGTCCGATCGGCGCAGGGAAGGCGGCGTAGGTTTTTTCGTCGACCCACACCCGAATGGTGTCGCGTCGGCCCTTGTGAGAACCCACCCGGCAACTCGTCGTAGTGATGGGTGTGAATGTACTGGAAGGGCTTCGGATTGTTTTCCCATAACAGCTGGTCCTCTGCCCGTCAGGATACGTTTTTCAGAACTGGATCCGACGGTTGGGAAGTCGCTGGACTCCGAGCTCATGTACAGGACCGTGTTGCAGTGATTGGCCCACGTCGCTCGGATGTGTTGGGTTTTCTTCTCCAAGTTTTGTGGTCGGGTCATGATCCAGCACAAGATGCGCACCTTTGAGCTCAGCTGCTTGGCATCCTCCTCTGGAAAGTTTGGCACCTCTTATAACATTTTGTGAACCCTGAAACACTTTACAACTCATAAAAAGTCACAACATACCTGTTTTCCTGATGGATGTCTTCATTCCAGTAGGAACAAGACGTCGTTCCTCATGAAAAATGGTTTTCAGAAATGCATGAGTGAGGAGAAACCCAATTAACGCTCCACAAATTAAGAGTTTAAGTGCCATCCTGAATGTGGGTTTAAAAAACTTCAGCGTCCTAAACCATGCCAGTGTGGAACACCTCCAAACTCCTCATCTGGTGGAGATAGTGGTGAATTTGAGATGAAGTGTTGCTTACAGTCTGAATCAGCTAGCAAAATAATCAGGGTTTGTCTTTGAAAAATGGGAACAGTTTAGGCCATGTCCCCAATCACTCTCAGACACACCTTCTGGAGCACAAATGACACCACCCAAATGTTCTACAAACTGACTGGGGAAAATGAATGCCCAGTGCAATTATCGTTATTGTTAATTGTTCAGTTCGTTGACGCGCACCGGGCTTCATGAAGTCTTTGTGTACTGATATCTGTTTGCACAAACATTATTAAGTCCATGAGTCATTCAACTGCTTTAAAACATGGCTATTATTTTAGACCTGGGCTCTAGAATTATTGGCACCCTTACTAAAGATGTGTAAAAATGTTATGGAGAATGCCTTTATGATAGAGATTTGCAGAAGATAAAAGTATTTTGAGGCTCGCCAAGTCTCCAAATTCTCCAAATCAGATGAGGCGTACATGCCAACAAATTGCTCTAAAGGCTTTCCTTTCATCCAACCACAAATACTCACACACGTAAAGTTGGCAAGTAAGCAAGTAATAAGTATATAGTTACTCAATTACTGTACTTGAATATCATTTATAGGTTTTTCTGTCACCTGACACGCTAAAAACTCCTCCACCGTGCCACTACTATCGATGCAGATCAAGTGATCCTTGGATCAGTTTTTGCTGGTTTTTTTTCATAGATGGTTCGATGGAAAAACTTTTGTTTCCCAGAAACTCTGCCTTATACAACTTTTTCTAATATGAAAACAGCAGACTTTTTTCCTTTAACTGTTACTGTACATGTACATAAAATAGTTGTTTATTAAAATGTCTCTTCTGCTATTATTTCACTATGCATTCTCACAAAGTGAACACTGTACACAAAGAGACTGCACTGACTGTACGGAACACCATTACCTTAAACCGACTACCCAATGTGTTAGCAACAAACATGGATTCAGTAAAAGCTTTGCTGCTACAAGCACCAACTGGCTTCAGTGCATCTCTGCAATCGTGGTTATCATGTTTAGTATAAATAAGCACAGGAGCAGTTAACACAGTTCGAAGGTCATTTAATCTGTGGCTGCATGACAAAGCACCTGACTAGCATTGTTAGTAAAGCAGAACTAAATAGTGCTTACCTCTCAGTGATATTTCAGGCTTAATATGGAGTTCTTAAAAGCCAATATTTCTCTTGGTTTGGGTGGATAAATTATACAAAATGCATTACTCAAATATGGCCATAGTCCATAAAATGAATTCTTGAAGCAGAATTATTTATTCATTAAAAACATAATAATCAAAGCAAGAGGCAAAACCTAAGGACAAACCTTTAGTCACAGATCGTCAGAGTGCTCACCATGTTAACCCTGTTCCACTGTTCCAAACTTTGCCAAGCTGAAAAGCTGCTCTCAATCACCCCTGAGAACCACAAACCATCCTGTTTTCCACTGTGTGTCATCCTTGCCAGAACACTGGAAACTGTTCTGGTTGAAGGGTAAGATGGATAAATAAAAAACAGAGAGCAATCGCCCTTTTTTTATTTTGTTTCAAATCAACCTTGTATTTGGCAGGTTTAATTAGAAAATATTCTAACATTACAGTTGTTTAAGAATAACCAAATATCATGCTTTCCATTTTGAATATATAAGTATATTTAAAAACCCAGGAAACTTTTTTTAACTTTATGCATTTTGACTTAAGTTGAATCAAAAGAGAGGAACTTCCTACTTTTTCACTTAACTAGACGTTTTTGGTACGTTCGGTGAAGTATAGGAGTTCAATATAATTTTTTGAAAATAAAGTGTGGTAAGTTACAGAATAAGTCTTTTCCCTTCCTAACTGTTAGTCACTAATTACATTAATTAAAATTTAAAATCCCAAAAATGAAGTTATATTAAAGAAAAGTATTATATACAAATACAATCAAGTGAGAAGCAAAATTACAGTAACATATGTACTTAAGTAAAGAAAGTAAATATCGGTTAGTAATGGCTGAAGTAACTGGAATGAATAGTAGTGGTCCAATAAAGTCATGAGAAAAACAAGTAAGAACATAAGGTATTTAAGTAAAGTAAAAAATTGATTTATTTAGACTTTAATAAAGTACCCCAGCAATATAAATAATTAAAGCCAAAGCTGAGTTTAAGTTGTCTTGATAAACAGTGGGGCTTTTTTACTTTAAGTTTTTTTGCCTGGTAGTTCGTACTTACAAACACAACGTCTAAAGAATATAGGACTGTAATGCATGTAATAACAAAAAAAAAACCACTGGAAGAATAAATCCAAACCATGCCCTTTGTGTTTTGTGTTGCATTGCTTGGAAAACCACTTGAACCTAAATGCAGTCGTGTCCTTCGTTTGTAAGTTAGCCTTACTCAGACAAGATCATGAACCCATAAAGCTTGAAAGTAATCAGTTTTCATTTTTTAACTTCCAGGAATCAGTTTTCGCAAACTCCATATACCCCTCCACCCCACCCTCTAACATATGTCAGAAAACATTTTTTATAAAGAGACACAGGCAGATGCTGGGAATGAGATGTTTTTTTGGTGCTGGTCTGTCACATTTTGGGGGTCGTAATCGTTTAGCTGGAGTTTTCCCTGGGTGGGAACCTGTACTTGTTGCATCATAAGCCCCCGCCAGGTGATGGGTGTAGTACTCCAAGCCCTTCCTACATTCACCGCAGTGAAACATAGTGAAAAGGAGAATGCCGTAATCTGAACAGCATCCCGGCCCCTGTTAAAGCACCAAAAAGGTTTTTCATCGATACTAAAAAATGAACTGAGATAGAAACGCCCGTAGTCACCTGACTGGGTCGAGAGAAGAACAATGACAACAGTCCATATGAAACTTCTTTTTGTCTAACCCCAATGCCCAACAGCTTGGTGGAGGAGGGACTTGTATTCACAACCGTCCTATTATCAAGAGCCAGGTAACGTAACAACAACAAGACCAACAACATGCACTGTGCTGTATTAGATATAATCTAATCTCTTACAGGACTTACTCGTTTGGTTGAATAGTAGCTGTAGTACCAGAATGGTTGTCCACTGGATGGACGGATCAGGTGTTGTTCTGGAGTGAAGGGATTAAACGTTTCCCTCTCCTTCTCATCCCTCGAATCCCCTGCTTCGACCTTCATGTTCTCCATGCACTGACCCAACTCCATGTCCTCAGTCGGGCTGCTGTGTGTGCACTGTCCTGAACTGAACCCCTGCACAAACCTGAATTGACAATGACAACCAGATTATTTCCTGACCTCCATCTATGGAGGAGTAGAAACCAGTTTGGAGAATGCATTTTCGACCAAACCTCCTGAGTGCCTCCTTGCTGAGGACGTATCCGGCCCCGCCGCTCATGTATCCCTGCTTAACTCCGATCTTGAACCTGTGGCCTAAGTAGACGGGTTTCTCGGTGTCGTATCGGCGCAGGAGGCGGCGTAGGTTGTCGACCACCACGAATGTGTCATCGTCGGCTTTGAGGAACCACTCGGCATCGTCTAAGTGATGGGTGTGAATGTACTGGAAGGCTCGGATTGTTTTCCAGTACAGCTGGTCTCTGCCCTCGGATATGTTCAGTCCGACGGTTGGGAAGTCGCTGGACTCCGAGCTCATGTACAGCACCATGTTGCAGCGATTGGCCCACGTTGCTCGAACGTGTTGGGTTTTCTTCTCCAAGTTTTGCGGTCGGGTCATGATCCAGCACAAGATGCGCACCTTTGAGCTCAGCTGCTTGGCATCCTCCTCTGGAAAGTTTGGCACCTCTTATAACATTTTGTGAACGCTGAAACACTTTATAACTCATAAAAAGTCACGACATACCTGTTTTCCTGATGGATGTCTTCATTCCAGTAGGAACAAGACGTCGTTCCTCATGAAAAATGGCTTTCAGAAATGCATGACTGAGGAGAAACCCAAGTAACGCTCCACAAATTAAGAGTTTCAGCGTCATTCTGAATGTGGGTTTAAAAAACTTCAGCGTCCTAAACCATTCCAGTGTGGAACTCCTCCAAACTCCTTACAGTCTGAATCAGCTAGCAAAAGAATCAGAGTTTGTCTTTGAAAAATGGGAACAGTTTAGGCCATGTCCCCAATCACTCTCAGATACACCTTCTGGAGCACAAATGACACCCCCCAAATGTTCTACAAACTGACTGCGGAAAATTAAACATTATTAAGTCCTTGAGTCATTTTACTACGTTAAACAGAAGCTATTATTTTAGACCTGGGCTCTAGAGTTATTGCCGCCCTTTCTAAAGATGTGTAAAAGTGTTATGGAGAATGCCTTTATGATAGAGATTTGCAGAAGATAAAAGTATTTTGAGGCTCACAAAGTCTCCAAATCAGATGAGGCGTACATGCCAACAAGTTGTTCTAAAGGCTTTCCTTTCATCCAACCACAAATACTCACTCACGTAAAGTTGGTAAGTAAGCAAGTAGTACAGTGGCGCTTGAAAGTTTGTTTCTATATTTCTGCATAAATATGACCTAACACATCATCAGATTTTCACACAAGTCCTAAAAGTAGGTAAAGAGAACCCATTAAACAAATGAGACAAAAATATTATCCTTTGTCATTAATTTAGTGAGGAAAATGATCCATCATTACATATTAATGAGTGGCAAAAGTATGTGAACCTCTAGGATTAGCAGTTAATTTGAAGGTGAAATTAGGTAGAATTAGAGAATTTTTCATCAATGGGATGGCAATCAGGTGTGAGTTGGCCCCCTGTTTTATTTAAAGAACAGGGATCTATCAAAGTCTGCTCTTCACAACACACGTTTGTGGAAGTGTATCATGGCACGAACAAAGGATATTTCTGAGGACCTCAGAAAAAGAGTTTTTGATGCTCATCAGGCTGGAAAAGGTTACAAAACCATCTCTAAAGAGTTTGGACTCCACCAATCCACAGTCGGACAGATTGTGTACAAATGGAGGAAATTCAAGACCATTGTTACCCTCCCCAGGAGTGGCCGACCAACAAATATCACTCCAAGGCGTGTAATAGCTGGCAAGATCACAAAGGAGTAATACCCCAGAGTAACTTCTAAGCAACTGAAAGCTTATACCAGATACTGAAAGCAAAGGTTCACATACTTTTGCTGCTCACTAATATGTAATATTGGATCATTTTCCTCAATAAATAAATGACCAAGTATAATATTTTTTGTCTCATTTGTTTAACTGGGTTCTCTGTATCTACTTTTAGGACTTGTGTGAAAATCTGATGATGTTTTAGGTCATAATTATGCAGAAATATAGAAAATTCTAAAGGGTTCACAAACTTTCAAGCAACACCGTAAGTTTATAGTTACTCAGTTATTGTACTTAAATAGCATTTAAAATTTTTTTTACTGCACCCAGGGACAGCGCTAAAAACTCCTCCACCGTGGCACCCTTGTCGATAGAGATCAAGTGATCCTTGGATCATTTTTCGCGGTTTTCTTTTTCGTAAAAGGTTTGATGGAAAACTTTTTTTTCAGAAACTGCCTTATACAACCTTTTCTAATATGAAAACAGCTGATTTTTTCCCTTTAACTGTTACTGTACATGTACATAAAAATATTAGTTTATTAAAATGTCTCTTCTGCTATTATTTCACTATGCATTCTCACAAGGTGAACACTGTACACAAAGAGATTGCACTGACTGTACGGAACACCATTACCTTACACCAACTACCCAATGTTTTAGCAAACATGGTTTTGCTGCTACAAGCACCAACTGGCTTCAGTGCATCTCTGCAATCGTGGTTATCATGTTTAGTATAAATAAGCACAGCAGCAGTTAACACAGTTCGAAGGTCATTTAATCTGTTACTCCATGACAAAGCACCTCTATTGTTAGTAAAGCAGAACTAAATAGTGCTTACCTCTCAGTGATATATCAGGTTTAATAAGGAGTTCTTAAATGCCAATATTTCTCTTGGTTTGGGTGGATAATTTATACGAAAATGCATTACTCAAATATGGCCATAGTCAATACAACGAAATGAAGAGCTAGAAGGATCACTAGCAGAAACTATCATCGTGATGGTACAGTCCCATGAATCAGTGTTAATGTCCGTTGATGCATGTTCCTTGGTGAAACCTGAAGCCTATTCATTCCTTACGGAAGCAGAAGGCTTGTTTTGTATAACCATAGTGATCAGGTAGAGTGAGAGCATGTGTACCTGAGACGCAGCTGTTTGCAGCAATAATATAATTACATACATATGGGCCTGCGAACTGATCAGATTCAAATGAGCAATTTCCTTTCAAAATGTGAAGTAAGGTCAACAGTAATCAGTACTCAAGTGAATGACGATGTTACTATATATGGTCAGATTATCACAAAACGTAACCCCACTTCTAGTTACCATCAGCAATCCACTGTTTAGTATCAACAGATTTTAATGTTCAGTTGATGTCATTTGACCACTACTAACTTGTAGTCACACATTTCCTGGTAACCGAGACCATTTTAATTTTTTTTCCAGTTGATCAATTCTGTTCTCACTTTATACTTGCTGTCTTTTAGGGTCCTCGAATTGTACCATGCAGTACACTCGTTTTCTGTGCACCCACTGTTTCCCCCAGCTCCCGCTCAATGGGAGTACCTCATTCATCTTTTCAACCATTATTATCCAACGTTTACCTTGTCGATGTTGTTTACATTTACATTATTCTGTCAATTATACCACTGCTAATCACTTCCAAGGTAAATAATGATGGTTAATTGGCACTGTGCTAAAAAACTGCACGATGTTTATTTGAAATTCGTAAAATAAAAATCGTCAAATGTGACGATTAGCATACCGGCGTCATTAGCATATGCTTGGTAAGGGTGTCTCACTGCTCTACAGCGCCCCTCAGCTTTCTATGGGAAAAACCGTCGGTCAAATGTGGTACTGCAACATGCCGTGCTTAAATACAGCTCGAGCACAAGAGAGTACGTTATCAAAGCGTCATTTAAACTTTCTTTACTCGTGTTCAAGCCTCAGTAAAACATGGCTGTGCTTGCCTAAAATCCCGACAGTACTGGAGGCTGTAGAAAAGCCATAAAGCTTTTGGTTATGTCTTGGAGTGCTTAGCAGAACTACAGGACACGCCATGCAAATGAACTACAAACACGCCCGTCTCTTATTACGGAATCTACCTTTACTGAAGCAAAACTAGCAACGATTAGTCCCGTATTGTCGTACACATCGTTTCACGCATTTACTACATCATCATCACTGTGGTGAGAATGACATACCAGTGCATAAAACCGAACCAGTTGGGTGGTGGTAGGGTTGGAAGGTCACTTAGTTTATTTAGTTTTTTACAGGCTTTTTACCAGACGACTGACTCTAGGCTCGGTTCCCCTCTTCATTCCTAAAGCATAGAAATGCACTTAGCAAATGTATTAATCCACAGGTTTACATTGACCTCCCAGCATGGCAGCCTGCTTGCAAACAACGTCAAACTGTGTAATATTTCCTTGGCTGAACTCTTTTAATAAGACCGATCAGATTTAAAGAAATGATTTGCTCTCAGTCTTATCATTCAGTTTATACAGTTCAAGTAACCCACAGGCTGAACTATTCTGTGTTGAGCAAACACGTGCAAATGACGCCAAACAATCTGGTAATTATGTTTAAGTAGTGTGTTAATGCGTAATAAAATGTGTTTTAAGTAGCCTTGCTGTCATGCAGTCATGTATTCAGTTTCCATCTGTTCCTCCTGGTGGTGTTTGCTTTACAGTCATTTACTGTATGAACATTTTCATTATTTTCCAGTTACTTCCTCCTGGGTTTATGATATGGTTCAGGAGTCTGTGTCTGCCCCACTATTGGTCAGGAGCCACTAAGGCACATCGATGTGTTGGACCATCACTTTTCAGCTGCATGGTTAGCTGAGTTTTCTGGGTCGAACCTGTACTTGTATCCATAAGCACGCAGGTGATAGGTGTAGTATTCCAGCTCGTACATCCTTTCAGGTGAAATATAGTGAAAGGAGATAGCGTAATCTGAACAGCAGTCCGGCCCCTGTTAAAGCACAGAGAGGTTCATTGTTAAACTTGTGTTAGCTGAGGTGAGACGGGTGTAGTCAGCTGACTTCAGAGAAGAAGGAACATGAAACAAGAAATGCTCAGATTTTATCTCTGATAATGTTGTAAATTTGGTTACGACAGGACTTTGCAGCTGCGAAATCGTTGATGACTTGACGTACCATTTCTGAAGTCTATTTGCTTCTTTCACGATGATAAAATAAACTTCCCTTCTCTATGTGAACTCGGTTGCTTTTAAATGTAGTAGAGTCGTGTCCTACAGGTGATCTGAACTATTGACATTTCATTGTCAAGCTCTGGAGTCTAACAGGGATAAGACTTGGGATGTGATCTTCACAAGGCCTAACCACCTGGAGGAAATGCAGATGAAAAAAAGTACAAATTCTGAACTAACACCAATGAGACCACTTTCAACTTTAATGTGAACTCTTCCAAAATTATAGAGAATGCCACACGCATATCAGAGTGACTGAGCAGGGTCATGCAGTGTTGAACAAACTGAGTCGGTGTTGGTGTTGCTTTGCATTACTTGCTCAGCATGCTAGGTTTCTGTTACGTATTTAGTGTTTATACAGTTAGGAACTGTTTATCATTAAGTATTCACTCCAGAGCTCAACAGGATTGCCAGAGATGGGACTTGAACTTGCAACCTTCTAATTATCAATGTCCAAGTGCTGTAGCATCCACTAGACCCTTTGATGGTGTGTGCTGTATACAAATGAATCTAATCTCTTACAGAACTTACTCGTTTGCTTGAATAGTAGCTGTAGTCCCAGTAATGTTGTCCTCTTAATGGACGGATCAGGTGTTTTTTTGGAGTGAAGGGATTAAACGTTTCCCTCTTCTTCTCATCCCTTGAATCCCCTGCTTCGACCTTCATGTTCTCCATGCACTGACCCAACTCCATGTCCTCAGTCGGGCTGCTGTGTGTGCACTGTCCTGAACTGAACCCCTGCACAAACCTGAATTGACAACGACAACCAGATTATTTCCTGACCTCCATCTATGGAGGAGTAGAAACCAGTTTGGAGAATGCATATTCGACCGAACCTCCTGAGCGCCTCCTTGCTGAGGACGTATCCGGCCCCGCCGCTCATGTACCCCTGCTTGTCTTCGACCCTGAACCTGTGGCCTAAGTAGACGGGTTTGCTGGTGTTGTATCGGCGCAGGAGGCGGCGTAGGTTGTCGACCACCACAAATGTGTCATCGTCGGCTTTGAGGAACCACTCGGCGTCGTCTAAGTGATGGGTGTGAATGTAGTACAAGGCTCGGATTGTTTTCCAGTACAGCTGGTCTCTGCCCTCAGATACGTTCAGTCCGACGGTGGGGAAGTCGCTGTCCTCTGAGCTCATGTACAGCACCGTGTCGCAGCGATTGGCCCAGGTCGCTCGGACATGTTGGGTTTTCTTCTCCAAGTTTTGGGGTTGGGTCATGATCCAGCACAAGATGCGCATCTTGGCTTCTTCTTCCCCTGGACATTTTGGCAACTTTATAAGATTTTGCTACTCCTGAAAGACTTAAGCTCATTAAAGGTTGCAACTTACCTGTTTTCCTGATGGATATGTTGATCCCAGTAGGAACATGATACCAACTATCAGTCGACACGGTGTTCAGAAAAATAAGACTGAAAACAAACCCAAGTAACAATCCATAAATGAAGCGTTTCAGCTTCATCCTGAATATGGGATTTAGAAAACATCGGCGTCTTAAGTCATTCCAGAGTGAAGCTCCAGAGATGTAACTCTTTGCAAATTTTATCCTCATCTGGTGGACACAATTGTTCATTTTTGATTATGAGATGTTTAAGGTTTGACTCAGACCTTGTAAAAATTATCATGGTTTTGTCTTTGACAAGTGTGAAAAGTCAGTCTCTGTAGGACACACCTTCTGGGCCAAATGTTCTCCAAAACGATTGGTGCTTGCGCATACACATATCACAGAATACTACTGTTCGCTACGCAGTCGGATTGGCCACAGGGCTTTAAAAGGTATTTTGATTCTAATATCTGTTCAATTAAACCTTGTCTTATGATACTGAGTTACAAAGAAGCATTTTTTTAGACCTGGGCTCCAGAATTATTGGCACCCTTGCGACAGCAGGGTAAAAAGGCTAGGGTACATAGCTTTGTGGTTAATTAGCTTAATGTCACATTGAGAATGAGTGAAATCTACAGTGCTTATAGAAAAGCATCATACCTATTTGAGTCACTTTTAACATACAGCTGGAAAACCCATTAAAGTCATGAAAGATGATCAACAAATGACAAACTAGAATATCAGGGTGAGAAAAGGGATCAGTCCCCTGAATTACTACTTCATAGATCCACCTTTTGCCTTAAGTGTTTGAAACATGTTTAAAACTTTTTGAAACTAAAACATTTGCCATAATAATCTGGCTTCATGCAAGGGTACAGCTCAGCACAGCATATGAGTGTGGCATGTTAGCGGTTAGAGTTGCATATAGTATTTGAATACGGCTCAGGATGTGGATACATTTGCATATAAACAAGCATGTGCTGTTAGACTGGCACAAACAACACGGACACAGCATGGACCCTAAAGTTTGCTGCTTTCTTAATAAACACGTAGTCATCATTTTCTCATTATAAAATCGGTTTTACATTCATGTCATCTATCTCCCACGCAGGGCAAAATAAGGATATTCAGCCATGAATTCAAATGATCCAGCCACAGATACCAGTAACTCAGCCAAAAAATAAAAAGCAAACATGTTCTTTATGAATTAACTTAAGAAAAAGTAACAAAAGTATCCCACATTAAAATATCTTAAAAGTAAGTTTTAAAAATAAGCTTTTCCATAAAGTTACTTGAGTGCATGTAATGCGTCAATACCCTCCTCTGAATGGGGTAAACGATGAAATAGTTGGTTCCCTGACTGGACTTGGGTTTTAAATATAAAGCCTAAATCTTTTAGAAACTAACAATTACTTATGTCACTATATTATGTTCATTATAAGCACTGTATATTGTTATGCCTCTTACGTCTTTTTATAATTATTATTATTGTTCTTCTTCCACACATTTCTGTGATTAATACGTCCCAATACTTTTGGCCAATACACATGCACCCGCACACGGCCAAATGCATTAGGACACTCCTCCGCACAAGACCAAAAGTATTGGGACATGCCCCCACACATGGCCGTAAGTATGAGGACATATCCCTGCACACGGCAAGAAATAATTGGGACACACCCTGCACGCAGGCAAAATGTATTAGGACACGCCCCCGCACAAGACCAAAAGTATTGGGACACGTCCCTGCACGCGGGCAAAACTATTGGGACATGCCCCCACTCGCGGCCAAAAGTATTGTGACACGCCCCCGCACATGACCAAAAGTATTGTGACATGCCCCCGCACACAGCCAAAAGTATTAGGACATGTCCCTGCTCACGGTAAGAAATAATTGGGACACACCCTGCAACTAGGCAAAAAGTATTAGGACACACCCCCGCACGCGGCCAAAACTATTAGGACACCCCCCCGCACGCAACCAAAACTATTAGGACACACCCCCGCACATGGCCAAAAGTATTGGGATGCCCCCGCACATTGCCAAAAGTATTAGGACACACCCCAAACATGGGCAAAAGTATTGTGACACGCCCCGCCACACAGCCAAAAGTATTGGGACATGTCCCCACAACATGGCCCTAAGTATTAGGACATGTACCTGCACCCGGCAATGGCCAAAAGTATTCTGCTCAGTGTTGCCTACTTGCTCAATTTATTGTTCACTCCGATTCCTCTCTCGTTAGTCCTCCCCCCGCCTTGCCCACAAGTAGAGGACACCATTGGGATGCCCCCGCACATTGCCAAAAGTATTAGGACACACCCCAAACATGGGCAAAAGTATTGTGACACGCCCCTCACACAGCCAAAGTATTGGGACATGTCCCCACACATGGCCATAAGTATTAGGACATGTCCCTGCACACGGCAAGAAATAATTGGGACACACCCTGCACGCAGGCAAAATGTATTAGGACACGCCCCCGCACAAGACCAAAAGTATTGGGACACGTCCCTGCACGCGGGCAAAACTATTGGGACATGCCCCCACTCGCGGCCAAAAGTATTGTGACACGCCCCTGCACATGACCAAAAGTATTGGGACATGCCCCCGCACACAGCCAAAAGTATTAGGACATGTCCCTGCTCACGGTAAGAAATAATTGGGACACACCCTGCAACTAGGCAAAAAGTATTAGGACACACCCCCGCACGCGGCCAAAACTATTAGGACACCCCCCGCACGCAACCAAAACTATTAGGACACACCCCCGCACATGGCCAAAAGTATTGGGACGCCCCCGCACATTGCCAAAAGTATTAGGACACACCCCAAACATGGGCAAAAGTATTGTGACACGCCCCTCACACAGCCAAAAGTATTGGGACACACCCCACACAGGGGCAAATGTATTGGGACACGCCCCCCACACAGCCAAAAGTATTGGGACACGCCCCTGCTTGCGGCCAAAAGTATTGGGACATGGCCCCGCACACAGCCAAAAGTATTAGAACAAGCTCCCACACGTGAGCAAAAGTATTGGAACACCACCTCCTACCACCCCCCAAACACCCCCCCCCCCCGCACGCGGGCAAAAGTTTTGGGGCATGCCCCACATGCGGCCAAAGGAATTGGGACACACCCCTACACTTGGGCAAAAGTATAGGGACATTCCCCCGCAGGAAGGTCAAAGTATTGGGACACGCACCAGCACGCGGGCAAAAGTATTGGGACACACCCCCATAGTGGCCAAAAGTATTGGGACATATTCTTTCTGTTTGCCACATTTCAAGCACTGTTGTAGTTCCTTCAGGAAATGCAGATCTAGTTCATTCTTTCTCTATTTCAAAGAATCGTCTCTTATTTCATTTAAGCTATCAATCTATTGGAATATTCTCGTTGTTAAGTTTGCTTGGAAGCTAAAGGATTAAAAATTTGACACAGCAGTTAGATGTTTGCTTTCCAGCATTGCTTGCCAATAAAGTCAAGCTATAGCTCTGATTGGGAAGATGAGTAGTAAGTACATAAATGAGTAAATAAGAAAATCTGCAAATAAGGTGTTTACTTAAAATATATGAAAAAAACAAAACTGAATAAATTTCAAACATTACAGAGTATCAAGCAAGCTATTAAATACAGTAATGTAAAAAGTACAGCAATTTAATTACACAAGTAATTAGGTAAACAACACGATTAGGCTAATAAATAGGACAAATCATTAAATTAATGAGTTATTAAGTACAGAAATGTAATCAGACGCGCACAAACACGGACTAACTAACCCACACTGGGCCACTTTGGAGGGTTTGGTTGACCTAATGCATGCCTTTGGAGAACCTAGAAGAAATCCACGGAGACATGAAGAGAATATGCAATCTCCACACATGAACTCTAGAGGTGTATTATATATTTTTTTATCTACTTGAAGATCAAAGAAGACCAAGGAGTGTGGACTGTCATGCACTTTCCTCCACAGTCACCTGACCTAAAGTCTGTCAAGCATTTATGGGGCACTTGAAGACGTGAAGAGTGGCACTAACGGAGTGAACTGACCTAATGACTGTAACAGGCATGAATCATTTTCACATTACTTCCAGGACTTCCATGCAGCCCATAAACCAACACACCTCTGCAGATACACAGGTGATGCAAGGGCACACTCTGGTAGCTGTACAGGAGAATTCGAAAGTCAGTACTTAACACAGTGCCTAAGCCTTCCCAAATCTCATCCATGCAAATCAAATCTAAAACTTCTCTTGCACTTCATGTCACATTTGGGTCGTATCGTTAACTGAGTTTTCTGGGTGGAACCTGTACTTGTATCCATAAGCCCGCAGGTGATGGGTGTAGTACTCCAGCTCGTACATCACCGCAGGTGAGACATAGTGAAAGGAGATGGCATAATCTGAACAGCAGTCCGGCCCCTGTTAAAGCACAAAAAGGTTTTTCATCGATACTAAATGAACTGAGGTTAGAACGCTGTAGTCACCTGACTGTAGAGAAGAAGGAACATGACACAGTTCATATGCTCAGATTTTAGCTTCTCTGATAATGCTGAAATTTGCAAATTTGATAACAGTACTTTACATCGTTAATGACATGACGTGCATTTCTGAAGGTTTTTTAGTTCCTTTACCATACTGAAATAAAATTTCCTGCATCATATTGTTCTAGAGAACCTTCTCAATGTGAACTCAGTCGCATTTACAGTGGTGCTTGAAACTTGTGAAGCCTTTGAAATTTTCTATATTTCTGCGTAAATGTGACCTAAAATCATCAGATTTCCACACAATTCCTAAAGGTAGATAAAGAGAAGCCAGTTAAACAAATGAGACATGGAGGAATTTTAGCCCATTCCTTCGTACAGAACAGCTTCAGCTCTGGGATGTTGGTGGGTTTCCTCACATTAGCTGCTCGCTTCAGGTCCTTCCACAACAATTTGATAGGTTTAAGGTCAGGACTTTGACTTGGCCATTCCAAAACATGAACTTTATTCTTCTTTAACCATTCTTTGGTAGAATGGCTTGTCTGCTTAGGGTCGTTATCTTGCTGCATGACCCACCTTCTCTTGAGATTCAGTTCATGGACAGATGTCCTGATATTTTCCTTTAGAATTTTCTGATATAATTCAGAGTTCATTGTTCCATCAATGATGGCAAGCTGTCCTGCCCAGATGCAGCAAAACAGGCCCAAACCATGATACTACCACCACCATGTTTCACGGATGGGAGAAGGTTCTTATGCTGGAATGCAGCGTTTTCCTTTCTCCTTTCTCTAACACTTTTCTTTTAAACCAAAAGGTCTCATCCGTTCACAAAACATTCTTCCAATAGCCTTCTGGCTCGTCCACATGAACTGCAGACGAGCAGCAATGCTCTTTTTGGAGAGCAGTGGCTTTCTCCTTGCAACCCTGCCATGCACAACATTGTTGTTCAGTGTTCTTCTGATGGTGGACTCATGAACATTTACATTAGCCAATGTGAGAGAGGACTTCAGTTGCTTAGAAGGAGAAGTTACCCTGGGATCCTTTGTGACCTCGCAACTATTTACACGCCTTGATCTTGGAGTGATTTGTTGATCGACCACTCCTGGAGGAGGGTAAACAATGGTCTTGAATTTCCTCCATTTGTTACACAATCTGTCTGACTGTGATGGTGGAGTCCAAACTATTTAGAGATGGTTTTGAACATTGTTACAGGACTGATGAGCATCAACAACCTCTTTTTATGAGGGGTCCTCAGAAATATCCTTTGTTCGTGCAATGATACACTTCCACAAACATGTATTGTGAAGAGCAGACTGATAGCTCACTGTTCTTTAAATAAAACAGGATCCGTGCCCACTCACACATGATTGTCATCAGATTGATTGAAAACACCTGATTCTAATTTCACCTTCAAATTAACTGCTAATCCTAGAGGTTCACATACTTTTGCCCCTCACTAATATGTAATATTGGATCATTTTCCTCACTAAATTAATTACCAAGTATAATATTTTTGTCTCATTTGTTTAACTGGGTTCTCTTTATCTACTTTTAGGACTTGTGTGAAAATCTGATGATGTGTTAGATCATATTTATGCAGAAATATGGAAAATTCTAAAATACTAAAGCAACTATTGACTATTAAAACTACAGCTGATCTGACCTATTAAAAGTTCATTGTCGAGCTCTAGAGTCCAACAGGATGGTCGACCTGGGATATGATCTCACAGCCTGCTACTTATCAATAGCCAAGTACCACACATACATTGTGCTGTATAAAAATTCGTCTAATCTCTTACAGGACTTACTCGTTTGGTTGAATAGTAGCTGTAGTGCCAGAATGGACTCCCACGGGATGGACGGATCAGGTGTTGTTCTGGAGTGAAGGGATTAAACGTTTCCCTCTCCTTCTCATCCCTGGAATCCCCTGCTTCGACCTTCATGTTCTCCATGCACTGACCCATGGCCATGTCCTCAGTCGGGCTGGTGTGTGTGCACTGTCCTGAACTGAACCCCTGCACAAACCTGAATTGACAACGACAACCAGATTATTTCCTGACCTCCATCTATGGAGGAGTAGAAACCAGTTTGGAGAATGCATTTTTGACTGAACCTCCTGAGGGCCTCCTTGCTGAGGACGTATCCGGCCCCGCCGCTCATGTACCCCTGCTTAACTCCGATCTTGAACCTGTGGCCTAAGTAGACGGGTTTGTCGGTGTCGTATCGGCGCAGGAGGCGGCGTAGGTTGTCGACCACCACGAATGTGTCATCGTCGGCTTTGAGGAACCACTCGGCATCGTCTAAGTGATGGGTGTGAATGTACTGGAAGGCTCGGATTGTTTTCCAGTACAGCTGGTCTCTGCCCTCGGATATGTTCAGTCCAATGGTGGGGAAGTCGCTGGACTCCGAGCTCATGTACAGGACCGTGTCGCAGTGATTGGCCCACGTTGCTCGGACGTGTTGGGTTTTCTTCTCCAAGTTATGGGGTTGGGTCATGATCCAGCACAAGATGCGCACCTTTGAGCTCAGCTGCTTGGCATCCTCCTCTGGAAGGTTTGGCAACTTTTATAGCATTTTGACAACCCTGAAACACTTTATAACTCATAAAAGGTTACAACATACCTGTTTTCCTGACGGATGTCTTGTTTGCAGTAGGAGCATGACATCGATCCTGAGTAAACTTGGTGCTCATATAGGTGAAGAAATAGCCAAATAACACTCCACAAATTAAAGGTTTCAGCGCCATCCTGAATGTGGTTGAAGAAAAGGTTTGAAAGTAGTCCTGAACCACTCCAGTCCAGAGCTGCAGGGACGTACTCTCCTCTCCGAAATTTTCCAGTCATCTAATTAACATAAGCATGAGTATGAGAAAAACTGCGACTGGAGTCTGAATCAGTGACCAATAGGCTTGTCAGTGGAATTGACAAACAAAGAGCTCAGGCTCAAATTCTGCGATGCACACCAATATGGGGCCAATTGTCATGTCAAAGGCGTGTCAGAACAAAACATTTCTTTCATCTAACCGCAGATATCCAAACACGACTGGGGCAGTTGAGTCCAAATAGACATTTTGACAATGAACTCTCCAGGTAGGGTTTGAGTATGGCACCATATATTCCAGCAGTTCAAGTCACTGCTGGGATGATCGCAAGCTTAAGTGAAACTCTCACACCTCTATGCAATCACTGCAGTGTGGAGCATCCACGGAAATGGCAGACATAGACATTCTGGACCTCTTTGATGCCACAAACAGCAGGATCTACCTCCGAACCTTCTCCTCAGCCGATGGGCATGTGTGTGAGAATGAGATAATGAGGAGTTTAAGGTTTGAATCATTTACCAATAACCCTGTCATTGGTTCTGACAACCTGGAAACACTCTTTAGAGGTACACCTTTCCCAAATATCTACAGTGGTGTGAAGAAGTGTTTGCCCCCTTCCTGATTTCCTATTTTTTTGCACGTTTGTCACACTTAAGTGTTTCGGAACATTAAACCAATTTAAATATGAGTCAAAGACAACACAAGTAAACACAAAATGCAGTTTTTAAATGAAGGTGTTTATTATTAAGGGAGAAAAAAACCCTGTGTGAAAAAGTGATTACCCCCCCTTGTTAAAACCTAACTAAACTATGGTTTATCACACCTGAGTTCACTGTCGCTAGCCACACCCAGGCCTGATTATTGTTCTCAATCAGGACATCACTTAAATAGGACCTGCCTGACAAAGTGAAGTACACCAAACGATCCTTAAAAGCTACACATCATGCCGACATCCAAAGAAATCCAGGAACAATTGAGAAAAACAGTAATTGAGATCTATCAGTCTGGAAAGGGTTATAAAGCCATTTCTAAAGCTTTGGGACTCCAGCGAACCACAGTGAGAGCCATTATCCACAAATGGTGAAGACATGGAACAAAGGTGAACCTTCCCAGGAGTGGCCGGCCGACCAAAATTACCCCAAGAGCGCAGCAATGACTCATCCAAGAGGTCACAAATGACCCCACAACAACATCCAAAGAACTGCAGGCCTCACTTGGCTCAGTTAAGGTCAGTGTTCATGCCTCCACCTGAGAAAGAGACTGAGCAAAAAATGGCCTGCATGGCAGAGTTCCAAGACGAAAACCACTGCTGAGCAAAAAGAACATTAAAGCTCGTCTCAATTTCTCCAGAACACATCTTGATGATCCCCAAGACTTTTGGGACAACATTCTGTGGACTGACGAGACAAGAGCTGAACTCTTTGGAAGGTGTGTGTCCCATTACATCTGGTGTAAAACTAACACAGCATTTCAAAAAAAGAACATTAAGAAAATTATAGCAACAGTACAATATGGTGGTGGTAATATGATGGTCTGGGGCTGTTTTGCCGCTTCAGGACCTGGAAGATTTGCTGTGATAAATGGAACTATGAATTCTGCTGTCTACCAAAAAATCCTGAAGGAGAATGTCCGGCCATCTGTTCGTGACCTCAAGCTGAAACGAACTTGGGTTCTGCAGCAGGACAATAATCCAAAACACACCAGCAAGTCCACCTCTGAATGGCTGAAGAAAAACAAAATGAAGACTTTTTGAGTGGCCTAGTCAAAGTCTGACCTGAATCCTATTGAGATGCTGTGGCATGACCCTAAAAAGGCTTGAAAACCCTCCAATGTGGCTGAATTATAACAATTCTACAAAGGTGAGTGGCCAAAATTCCTCCACAACGCTGTAAATGACTCACTGCAAGTTATCACAAACGCTTGGTTGCAGTTGTTGCTGCTAAGGGTGGCCCAACCAGTTATTAGGTTTAGGGGCCAATCACTTTTTCACACACGGCCATGTAGGTTTGGATTTTTTTGTCCCTTAACAATAAACACCTTTATTTAAAAACTGCATTTTGTGTTTACTTGTGTTGTGTTTGAGTAATATTTAAACTGGTTTGATGTTCCGAAACACTTACGTGTGACAAACGTGCAAAAAAATAGGAAATCAGGAAGGGGGGCAAAAGTTTTTCACACCACTGTGTAATTCATCGGTGAAGAAATCATAATAGCATGTTAAAGCTGTCATTCCATCTAACCATAACTATCCCAATACAACAGTAACCAATAATTAAATGAAACAAAACAGCCCAATATAAAACAACCGTTCTGACTGACAGTAAGGATACGATCGGCTTGGTGTATATTAAATTCAGTGAGAAACTCTAATAAATAATAAGTTCTATTTAATCAGCTCCTGTAACCAAGACGGGTCCCTAAAGCAGACCACAGCCACACAGGAGTTCAAAAATAGAATTTTAATCACAAATTTGCAACGTACAGTGCATCTTTTCAACTTTCTCCATGGGAATCACTTGTAAAAAATCAGATAGGAGTACATGATGATGTAGCCGGGGTCCCTGGTTGGATTGGGGTTCCGTCCCTCAAAGAGTCCATAGTACAGGATTGTGTTGGGGCCGGTCAAATCCAGCTGCAAGTCAGTCATGAAAAACCATCGTTAAACTTGGCAGCAGCATGTTAAGGGCCACAGGCAAGAAATTGTACACCCAATCTGTACTGTGGAGTGATATCAACTCTCCATGGGTCGACCTGCAGCCCATCACACCAACCGGCACGCCCGTACAGCCACGTCCCGTGCTCGTTTGGCACTGCTCCCTCTCCCACATGCACGGTGCAGCCCAGGGCCGATCCTAAAAGACAATTCCCCTTCTTTTTTTTTTTTTTTACTTTAGTATCTTTAGAAAGGTGAAGGCTACAGTATAGATTTGGATTAACCAAATGGAGCACTACTGGACTGTCAATGGCGTTGGACGGCTGGAAACCAGAGTCCTACTCACTGAGCCACTGCTTCCTACCCAGTTGTCCTACCCTCAGCGCTACTCGGAGTAGGACTGGATCACAGACTACCTCTGTTGCCCCCACATCACACTTCTGATCAGTAATCCAGTGCTGCAACTCTGCACTGCTGATAACTCACCGGCCGAGTCGAACGTAAGCGAGTTGTTGCGCTTGTCATTGACGAGGAAGAAGTGTGACGTCACACAAAATTCACCGCAGTTGTTATTGTCGCTGCCGTGGCCCGTGATGACGGCATACAGCTCCACCTGGACATAGGACATTACAAGGGAGTTTGGCCTCCTCATGTGTATACCTCGCTGAAAAACAAGCTCCCAGTAACTGTGACTGGTGGTTTTCTAAAGAACTATTTATTTCTGGGATTAGATAGCAGGGGTGTAACTTTTTCTGGAGTACACATATAGAATAAGTTGAGTAAGATTTTCAACAACAATTTCAGTTCCCTGCAATTTAAATAAATGACTAGAAACAGAGGTTTAGACTTGTAGCTACACCACCTCTTAAATAACCAGTGAAAATATTCCTTCTTTCATTCCAGACCAGTAACAATTCAAAATAGGTGTTGTTTTCTTGCCCAACAATGTATACTTGCGTACAGTTCCGCCCTCTGGTGATCAAAAAAATGAAAATTGCATTAGATCCCAGTGCTGGACCTTTACCTTTTTGGTAGAAGGTGGAACACTGAACGTGATCTGCTGGAACCTGGTGTTGTAGTCCTTGTCAAAGGTTCCTCCATTATACAGAGGGAGCAGGTTGAAGGCAAAAAGCTTCTCAGAGGAGTTGCCTGTACGAACATCAGGCTCAGGTTAGCAAGGACCAAACCTTTTGAAATGGCCACTTTTTCTGTCTGACAAAACTCATAAACATCTTTTCCAGCTTTAATGCACCTTTTTTCTTGCGACATTCAAATATCGAGGAGGAAAAAAAAAGCCAACGTTCATTAGAACCTTCATTAGAGTCCTGCTGGAACGGCTTTCCACCTGGTTCCTTGAGGAACTGTTCAAATTCAGTCTCAATAATGAATCATTACTTTCAAATTCATGTTCGTTTTCAGGTTCTAATGTGACTAAAGCTTCGACAGCAGGTTCTGCAAGTACTTCTCAGAGCACACGCTGTTAAATAAGTAAAGCTGTAATAATGGTAAGGAATAGCTGCGATCCTGACCTGAGTGGTTGCTGTGGCTGAAGCGCAGGTTGAGGGAAGCTATCCAGGGCATGGCCCATGGCACCGTCTTCATGGTCAGTTGACAGCGCCGTCCGTTCATGAGCGGGAGGAGGGGCGACACGTCTGTCAGCCAACGCCCTGTCCCTCTGCACCAATAGGAACAAGTGTAACAGGGAGTGAGACGATATTATGTGTGTAAAAACACTCGCATTACATCGCTGGGGCACTAAGCAGTTACACACTTTGCACATAGTGTGTTACATTAACAAATAATATTAAATAAAGCACACGAAACATTTAGTGCAGCACTGTGCCCTTACAATAGAGTTAATTATTACCCAGTTGTTTTCTGCCTTTCAGGACTGAGATTCGCTTTTCATTCAGACGTGAATTAGATATATAGAAGACGGATTTTTTTATTTCCAATTATAATCTGTTATACTTCTTAAGACCTCGTACGATAAAAGCGAACAGGCAATGGTCCGATGGATAGATTGGTCATTAAATGGCAATACAGTACCTGTCTATTGCATTTAACTTAATCTTTTTTTTTATTACAAATCGCACAATCGGGATAACAATTTGAATAAAAAAGTTTTGAAACAAAATACACAAATTTGATATCTGATTACTGAAATGTTTACTCGACTGCGTAGCGGAGTTTTAGATGTGGAGATAATCATGTTACTTTTTTCTTCCTAACCAACATTTTGAACGTTGCGTTAAAGCATTAATTCCAAAATAACTCCAAGAATCGTCCAGCTCTACTGCTAGATTCTGGTAATGTGTGATTTTACCATGAGGTTGAGGGCCATGATGCCACTGTTGGGCCCTCCAGCAAGGCTCTAACCTAAACCACTCAGGACCAGTTGCTAAAACGTACCATCACTTAATTCGCTACCTGCGGAAAGGCGGAAGGCGGTGATCCAGCGTCCCAGCTCCTGGTTACAGTATGGACTGGTGAGGTCGCAAGCAGATGAAACAGCTGCACCGTGTGATCCCAGTGAGCGCATGTTTCGTCCCCTGAGGGCCGGGACAGGACAGCGCGGCGTCCAGCTCCAGCACGTCGTAACATAAACAAGTCTGAAACAATACCGAACATTAGCACTGAGAAACTGGTCATACTAAGGTTCATGCAGCTTCTCAGGAGGTGAAACTGGCAGAAATTACGGGAAACACGTGGCAGTAAAAAGGTCTGATGGTACCGATTCGATGCCACAGGAATGACTAGAGTGAATGCCATGAGAAGGGGGGAATCCGAAGAAGAAGTTGGCACAACGCCAACCCACAGCCTGGGCTCCAGGTGCCCCCTGCAATCCTCACTTTATCCAGCACGCGGGCACTACAGTGGCAGGTTTATTAATACGCTCCAGCAAGTTCTCATTGAAAGTCAAAACCTGCCACAACAGAGTGCAACAAAGGTTTTGTACGGGCTCTCAAGGGAACCGTGGATTTCAACAAACAAACTCATTCAAGTAATCCATGTAGTGTTCCTTACAAAGCTCAAACCACGCATTGCAGACATTAAACATGAAAGACATGAAAGACACGAAGAGAAGCACAATGGACTGGAAACATTAAATGGCACCTGGAAGTCTCTGGTTTTTAAGCCTCTCCCGTTTAATAAAGGCTTATAAGTCACTCGGGTCATTAGAGATAGTTTGTTCAGACTGGATTTCACTTTCACCAAGACCGAGCCAGCCAGCCAAACAGCAGCAGCGGTATTTGACCTTCTGGTCCATAGTCCTGTACCTTAACCACTAGGCCACCACAGTCACCACATTTACAAAAGCTGTCCCCTAACACTAAAAGTTTCTCTTATAAGAA
Source organism: Ancistrus triradiatus (assembly GCA_025084515.1). Classification (NCBI taxonomy): domain Eukaryota; kingdom Metazoa; phylum Chordata; class Actinopteri; order Siluriformes; family Loricariidae; genus Ancistrus; species Ancistrus triradiatus. Next base: position 69,317 of record JAJAGP010000704.1, on the reverse strand, counting down.
AATGGCTCACTGGTTTAAATTCTGGCAGCACCAGGTGTTCACTGATTCAAACAATGGCGCACTGAGATCTTCAGTTTACAGAGTCAACACTGACTCACTGAATGAGAGAGCAACGGATCTCTGCTGGGAATGAGTGAGTCACCGATTCAAATCTCTTATCTGCCGAATAAACGAGGAAATATTGGTCACGAACAAACAATTCGCTGAGTAAACTCTGACGCCTTATGAGTGAAAGCAACCAACTTTCATACTGAAAAAATGACTCGCTGACTGACATATTAACTCGGTCAAAAAGAGGAACGAATCTTGGTCGTGACCGAATGATTCCCTGCTTCAAACTTGAATTCCGTGAACGCTAGGGGTGCAAATTGTTGAAATGACGGATGGACTAGTGTTTAAATTAATTCAGTGATTCACTGAAGGAGTGAAAAAGTGACTCACTGAAGGAGAGAGGAATGAATATCAGTCAAATCCAAATGATTCACTGACTCAACCACTGATCTAGTTCATGAACGAGGAAAAAAACTTGGTTCACACACCGTGAGAGATGAAAACGACTGGCTCAGTCCCCATTAAATCCACCCCTCATAGTGAAAGACTAAAACTATTAATAGAAAATGCTATTTTAGACTAATATTAACATCATTAAATGTATGAAATACTAGATGTCGTATCCACCTACCACTGAGCCTGCCAGCCAATGAAGCGGAAAGTAGGATAGAGGAACCATCCCATTTCAGCCAGTGCCCCCTGCTGGTCAATCGCAATGAAGAAGTTCGGTGATGGAGTGAGCTGGAAGGTCACGTTCACTGGCTTCCCCGCTCTGTCCGAGTACACAGAGAGGTGCCCAAACTTTTACACACGCCACATTCTGGTCAGTTATGTCTAAGTGCATTAGGATTTGCCTCACGATAGCGCCTGTGCTACAGCAGGTTCGATGTGCAGCATGGAAGCAGGGATGTTTAGGGAAGTATCACACTCCTCTCCGATGCAGTTCATGTCCTGGATAGGGTTGCCAGGTACGGCGTAAACCAGCACTCCTACAGCTTTAGAGTCAGCCATGGTTTTAATCTAGAAAGAAGGGGAAAACAACCATTAACAGGATACCATCGTGAATCAAAATGGATTTGACACCAACACTTTCTGAGGCTGACCAACAAGCAACCGTCTCTTTTAGTGGGTACCCTATTAACCTTAAACAATAAGGCTATCAGAGAGTTTTTCAATAAATTAAGAAGTCACACCTTGGTGAAAAATGAGCAGGTGCCTTCAGAAACCCAAGCCACGGCTCCGGCAACCTTGGGCGATGGTTGGCACCCGTTGTCAGCCCCGATCAGAACGTACTGTTGTTTCTCCCAGCGTCCATTCAGCCAGTCGTACCTGGCATTCAGGCGCTTAGAGATCACTGGTATTTTCCACTCTTAGAGTCACAGAGAAGAATATAACTGATATAGCAACGTACGAACTGGAATCGGTTTCATTCCTCTGTGGTGAAAGATACCTGGAGATGTGAAGACTGCTTGAGCCAGGCCGCAGTTGTGTCCGCCACATCCCCAAGAATAGAGCACTCTGGGAATCCAGTTCCCCAAAGCGTAGACGGGAATGGGAGAGAAATGAAGCCTGGACAAAATTTCTTTACCCCTGTAACGTGAAACAGACGCTAATATCACGCAAACTCTTTATACCTGTAGTTGGTTGAACATGGTGATTATTCCAAACTGCTGAGACATGCACTGCACACCAACACCAGACCCTAATGCCTACTGTGAAGCATCACGGTTTGGGCCGATTTAGAGTCTAGACTTTACCTATAATGTTATGTTTTTGGTACGTTTGGTACTCTTCCCCTCATCCACCGTCCAGTCAGTTTGTGCTTTATCCAATTCCCAACAGTTTTTGCGCCGCTTTAGGAAGCAGCACCTGAGAATCTGTTAGGCTTCTGTTCCTCAAACTCTCATTTCCCTTTTTCGAGTAAGGGTACTTTTCCAGGCTGATTAGGTCAGCCCAGACTTCTCTATAGCCCGCCACAGGTTCCCACTCCTCCTAGGGGATTCCCAGCTGTTTCCAAACGGTCAGATATAGTTCCTCAAGCAGATCCTGGGTCTGCCTTGGGTTCTCCATCCAAAGGGATGTGCCTCAAACAGTTCTACCAGGACCTGACCAAGTGGCATCCTTATGAGATGTCCAAACCACTTCACCTGGCTCGATGTCGAAACCAAACAAGCCTGTGTGGGAACCTCATTTCTGCCGCTTGCACCCACAATTTTTCTCACTATGCAAAGCAACTACTTCTACTTTCCAGTTGTGCATCTGGACCTTCTGTTTGTTTGTCTGTCCAAGTTGGATCCTGTTTGCTAACTTGTTGGATATATATAATTTTAATCAACGTTATACCACACCAAAATCACTGGAATGTCGGAGCAACCCAGAGTGCCCGGAGAAACCTGACACAGACATGGGAAGAACATGCAAACTCCATGCAATCAACAGCCTGGCCACCACAGTATACATTTTCATAGGTTTTCACCTCCAGCAAAGCCCACAAAGAAATGGTTTAAAAATTGGCTGCCTTGCACAGGGATCTGACCTCAACTCCATCTGACAAATTTGAGATGAACTGGAACCCCAACAGTGAGGCAGGCCACAATTTATGGCTTTCCCCTTGTACCCGTTTTAGTCTTACCTGTGTGAGGAGGCTGTGTAAACCTGCTCTCTCATCCACTGCACCTGCTGAGCGGCAGAATCGTCCAGAGACAGCACCAAGATCTCGGTGCTGGCTGGAAAAAACTCAACCAGGTCGGACAGGGATGTGTTGGAGGTCCACAGACACTCGAGGAAAGCTGATTTATTGGTGAAGGCGTGGATGATCAGGGCGGACTTGTTCTTTCCCTGCACAGGATAAACAAACTCTCCGTTCAGGGTTTGGACTTGGAACTCTGGAGCTGGATCTCCCGGATCGAAGCCCTCTAATCCAGCGCGAACTCCGTGCTTAAGCCTCGGGTGAAGCTCAGACGCGGGGTCGTTCACGGAGCTCCACAGTTTGGCGGTGGATAAACTCGCTTCTGCACTAAGAATCGCGGTAAAACCGCACAGCAGGAGATAAAGACGGCGTCTGGACCGAGACATGACGGGGTGTCACCGGTCAGCTCCCACAGCTAACCCGATCCGCCCAGTATGTTGTAAAGTGATACTGAAAGTAATGAAGGCGCTTGTTTGATTCGGTCACGTGACCAGAACCTCGGCCGTTATTAAAAAATCTGGAGTGGGTTGCCAGGTGCGCACAGATCCCACACATTGCGGGTTCATAGGGACTGTACCGCAATTATATCTGCTACAGGCTAATTTGGGTAACAATCCACACATAAGCACTGATGTATAATTATACACAGCAGTTGTTTGTAAACTCTCAACTCAATTTATATATTTTATAATGTCTAGACTCCGACTAAGAACCTATCTGACTCTTGATCTCACCTTGCGCAAGTTTCTTCGGTCTTTATATCCACGTATCACTAATACAGTCTATATTACTCTTTGCCCCAAAGGACTGTAACGAGCACATGAAACATTACAAGCATTTTTTTTCTTTAAAGCTTGCAATGAAGGACGTGCAACTCGCTGGATATACGCTTTTGGCGACATCTGCCGGTCAAACCCTCGTATTACACTTAAATTTACATTTGTTTCTGTGGAAGTACAAGGAATTGAAGCGAACGCTACGAAATAAACACCTATAACGGTTATTTTTCAGTTTTCATTGGCCAGACGATTTCTTACTTTGGGAATCCCCACCCGTACACACGCCCCTGCCTCAAATTCAAGTATCACTACTACAATATATTACCGTCTGCTCTAAAAGACTGTAAACACTTTTATATCGTGAATGTATTTTTATGCTCTATCTGCTATTTATTCCTACAAATTAAACCTTTTTTATTTCTTACACGATCTGTTCTTAACGCAGAAAGGTGGAGAAGGAAAGGTGGTGTGGACGTTGCAACTCACGGGCCATCATACAGTGTTGCTTGAAAGTTTGTCAACCCTTTAGAATTTTCTATTATTTCCCTGCATTAAATATGACGTAAAAACATCAGTTTCACACAAGTGATTAAAAGTAGATAAAGAGAACCCAGTTATAACTTGGGTCATTTATTTATTGAGAACAAATGATCCGAATATTACATATTTAGTGAGTGGCAAAAGTAATGTGACCCTTTGCTTTCAGTATCTGGTGTTGACCCCCCCTGTGCAGCAATAATCTCTAAACATTTCTTGTAAAACTGTTGATTCAGTCCTGCACACCGCGGCTTGGAGGAATTTTTTAGCCCATTCCTCCGTACAGAACAGCTGCTTCAGCTCTGGATGTTGGTGGGTTTTCCCTCACACATAACTGCTCACTTCACAGGTCCCGTTCCACAACATTTCCATTGGATTAAGGGTCAGGACTTTGACTTGGCGACATTCCAAAATGATGAACTTTATTCTTCCTTTTAAAATTAAAAAAAAAATAATTACCATTCCTTTGGGTAGATCGTTTTGTGTGCTTGGGTCGTTGTCCTTGCTGCATGACCCACCTTCTCCTGAGATTCAGTGTTCATGTACAGATGTCCTGACATTTTCCTTTAGAATTCTGGCTTTGATATCATTCAGAATTCAAATTGTTCTATCAATCATGGCAAGAAGCGTTGTCCTGGCCCAGATTCAGTATAGCAAAACAGGCCCCAAACACCATGATTGTTACCCCACCTACGTTTCACAGACACAATAAGGTTCTTATGCTGGAATGGTAGCAGTGTTTTCCCCATTTGTCTTTTTAAAAAACCAGAAAGTTTTATATTTTGGTCTCATCTGTCCACAAAAAACATTCTTCCAATTGGCCTTCTGGCTTGTTCCACATGATCTTTAGCAAACTGCAGACGAGCAGCAAATGTTCTTTTTGGAGAGCAGTGGCTTTCTCCTGGCAACCCTGCCATGCAACACCATTGTTGTTCAGTGTTCTTCTGATGGTGGATTTGTTTGTTTGTTGGGGACTCATTGAACATTAACAATTAGCCAACCTTGATGAGAGGCCCTTCAGTTTGCCTTAGAAGTTACCCTGGGGTCCTTTGTGTGCCTCGCCAACTATTACAACACGTCTTGTTTTGGAGTGATTTTCTTTGTTGGTCAAACCACTCCCTGGGGAGGGTAACAATGGTCTTGAATTTCCTTCCATTTGTACACAATCTGTCTGTCTTACTGTGGATGGTGGAGTCTAAACTTTTTTTTGAGATGGTTTTGTAACCTCTTCCATGCCTGATGAGGGGCATCAACAACTATTTTTCTGAGTCTGATGTCTCAGAAATCTCCTTTGTTCGTTGCCATGATTACACTTCCACAAACATCTGTTGTGAACAGCAGACTTTGATAGATCCCTGTCCATTAAATAAAACGTGTGTGCCCACTCAAACACCTGACTAATTTTCTCACCTTCAAAGTAACTTACTAAATTCCCAGAGGTTTCACATACTTTTTGCCACTCACTAATAAGTAATATTGGGTCATTTTCCTCAATAAATGACCACAGTTATAATATTTTTGTCTCATTTTTCTTCTTTAACTGGGCTCTCGATCTACTTTTAGGAGTTGGTGTGAAAATCAGAATGATGTTTCAGGTGCCATATTTATGCAGAAATACAGAGAACGTTCCTAAGGGTTCACAAAACTTTCAAAGCCAGACCACTGTACACGTTGATTTAACACTTTTGGCGACATCTGCTGGTCCGACCTCTGGTATTACAACTGCGTTTGCATTGACTTTGATGAAAAACAAGAAAAGGAAGTGGTGCAAGTCAGGAAATGTTTTTGCACCAGACTGAACATAGGGCTTAGTCACGCATTGCTTGTTGTTTCATGATGTTTAAGATCTGTATTTAAAGAATTGTTCGTCTAATCATTAAGAGATTGTTAAATGTAATTACAAGCCAACCTCACCGCCACTAAAGAAAAGGAAATCCGGAGGATCTTGTGCCTCGAGTTCCTCCAGGATGGGCCTCCAGAAGGATGGGGGATTACACCAGGGTGCTTGGGTGGTGCAAACGTACTTTGTCTGTGCCCTCTGGCCAGGTCAGGTGTGACAAAATCAATGCAAGTCCCATAAGCTCCAATTGCAGCAGTACGACAAAGAGGACAGGAAGTGGTTCGAATAAAATAAATATACTAATATATAGGCAGGGGGGCCGGACTATTCCCTCACTCCATTATTTATTAAGTGACTGTACAAAAACAAAAGCAAAAATAAAATTTCAAAAAATACCGAGGAATACATAACACAGGGAAAATATGCCGCACTTGAATACGTTAGGTCCTATTAGATAAGGTTTCCAGTACCGTTTTTACAGACTGACGGCCATCACCTCTCTCCCACGCTCCATCTCCACGTTACAAAACCGTCCCCGTCGAGTATTCAAACATCTGCGGAAAAACCCCCCCCAAAAAAAATAGTTTAACTGGCTCGGATATAATGCTGGTAATAGAAAAATAAACTAGCTGTAATATTGTTAATGACGTTATAGACGAATGTGGTCCAGGAAAATAGTGACAGCGCAAGAATTTTGGCAACACTCCCAATCATGTCTGGAATGAATGATTTCTCTTGCCTTTGACCACTATTTTAAGTACTTGGCAACAAGAACCACTGAAGAGTGCTCACAGAGTCACGTAACACCTGCGGTCCCAGTCTGTTACCGGGTATAGAATAACACACCAAACACACACTTCTGAGATTTTGGCTTGGTTTTTAAGTGGCCCCCACATCCTAGCTGTTCGGAGGCTGTGCTCAGAGAGATGACGCCGAGCCAGACGTGTGACTCAAAGATAACCTGGACCTGGGGGGAGGGGAGGGAGCATCAAGGGAAATGTGGTCTTACGATATAACAAGGTTTCAAAAGATCTTCCCCCTTCTTCTTCAAAGTCCTGCAGAGGGAGGGAGATAAAGTGTCACTCAATAGTCACACATATATATATACCATACATTATATATACATACACCAACACACACACATTATATATATATATATATGTATCGAAGGCCGTGTGTATATATATATAATATATATAATACATACATTATGTAATATGTATGTAATATAGATCTATATATATATAGATATATATAGATATAGATATATCTATATTATCTCATATATATATACGATATATATATATATATATACACACATATATATATATATATATATATATCTATATATATATCATATATAGTATATATATATCTATATAATATATATATAACACACATATATTATACACATATATATATATATATATATATATACCATACATCACACACACACACACACACGTGTATATGTATGTGTATATATATATATATAATATATATAATATATATATTATATATATATATATATATATAATATATATATAGATATATATATAATATATATACACACATACCATATATACACACATACACATACATACAATTACATACATACTACACAACACACTCTCTCCTCTGATGTCGTTTGCAATGTTCTCCCCATGTCTGTGTGGGTTTCCTTCCACGTGTAAGGTCAAAACGGCATCTCTAAAAGTGTCCCAAACCGTTCATCTTTGGGGACCGTGGTAGGTTAGGAAAACCCAGGCAGAACATGCGGAGAGAAAGAACATGGGTGCAAACCACACGCCAGGCCAGACGGCGCAAGTTCCGACGTAAAGAGTCCGAACGTAAAGACCTCTGGCGGGCTTCGCTTCGATATTTTTTTTTGCTGCTCGAGGATGCCCGCTGCTTTGCTGGGTCTCCCAGGTGGCCCTCTCTCCCTCCTCGAACTGCCTGGCGCCCGCCCTCTCCTTTCGTCGGCTCCTTGTGCTGCGCCTCCAGGTTTCTTCTTCATCTGCTCATGACGCCCGCTTGCAGCTGCTGCAAGAGAAGAGTAACGCTAGCACTCGCGCAAGGTTCGAGCGGGGGCAAACCGAGCGATTCGGAGAACAACGAAAGGCGTGCTTGCCCCTGTTGTACCTCTGCCTCGGAGTCCTTTCAGCTTCTTCTGGGATCTTCTCCTTGACCTTCATTTCAAACACCTGCTCCATCTCCATCTCCATCTGCTTCATCTTGCTCAGTGCTCTCCTCGCCTCTCCTCCTCCATCTGGGGCCCAGGGGGGCTCCGGAGGACGTTCCTGGGCGCGCGCGGGAATGGGGCGGATGGAGGGATACAAAAAAGAGGAGCGGCGTAACATGGAGCGGGTTTTAAACGATTTTAAACAGAAATTTTTTTTACAAAAGAGGAGCGGCGTCACATGGAGAGGGTTTAAAAGAAACCGACACCCGCGAGCAGAGCAGAGCAGCAGAAGAGCCCGGTAGCGGCACCACAGATAGATCAGGGTTGTATTAGGGAGAGCGAAACAAGCAGGAGAGACGGTGTTAGGCCTGCGGAGCTAGAGACAAGCCGTCGCTGCGTGGTGAAAGAAGAAGCTAAAGCCGGATTCGCCGATTGGAAAGGAGTCAGCAGACGCACGGAGCACCAACATGAAGGCGAATAAAGGAGCTTATCCTGGAATTCACAGGGCGGGGCTGCCTCCTTTTTTGCAATCAAAGTCGTTTGGAAACAGGAGTGTTTGAAGCATTGTATCGCTTATCTTAATACAAGAACTCGATCATCATTCCTGCAGCTGATCTGACATGCAAACAGGGACTTTCCACATGTGCATGGACATTTTTCCAATCGAAGAATTTCGACCAACGGCCGGCACGCCATTTCTAACCTTTCTTTGTTTATTTCAAGTCGCATCAGCTTCAATGGCTATTCATGACTGACTGGACCAATTTAGAGCGACTGATGAACCTTTTGAAATGCACGAGGAACCAGAGATCCTGTGGGGTAGCCTAGCGGTTAAGGTACTGGACTATGGACCACAAGGTCCAGGGTTCAAATCCCACCTCTGCCAAGCTGCCACTGTTGGGTCCTTGAGCAAGGCCCTTAACCCACAATTGCTTGGATTGTAAGACTGTACCAATTGTAAGTCGCTCTGGATAAGGGCGTCTGCTAAATGTTGTACATGTAAATGTAAGTAAACCCACGTTTGGGATTGACCCGGGGATCTCTGGAGCTTGCCCTTTCTAATACAAATACCCAATAAAAGAATAAGGGCATTATTAATATTCAAACTATAGCTGTGGTAAACTTGATCGTGTTATCTTGTCATTGATAATGCTGGATTATTAATTAGTAACAAATGTAGTTTGTTCAAGCTCTATCATACAGGGTGTCTATAAAGTAAGTCTCGCATTGGATCAACGTAATGGATCAAACCTGCTCCTCGTGCTCCATTTAGATCTGAAAACAGCCTGATTTATTAAAGTAGCTCTTTTTTCCAGACACCCCATACTGTCGCCCATTTCTTTAGCTGTCAAACGGAACCAAGGAAAAGAAAAAACACGTCTAATACGATAACTACACATCTAGTTCAAATTCTGAAACGTTCTATGGATCTCGCAGAATTCTATGAATAATTTCAAGCGCCCTGATCGAATTCTGAACGGCTTAAAGGATTCGATCTCACATCCTCTGACAGACCGAGGCGAACATTTGCATAGTGCACAGAGACGACTTCTCAAGCTGGCAGGAAAGGAGGAGGGGAAAAGAAAGCACGATCCACCAGGGGGCACCGTCACCAGTGCAGGACAGAAACCATGTACTGCGCAGGGCTTTTTGGAAGAAGGTATTTACAACAAAAAAAACCACACAAAGCACAACACTTACATGCCTTCGACCGAGTCGGCTCTACAAAACAGAAACACATCAACTTAGCGAATTTAATGTTATGGTAAAAGTGCGCCGATGGTTCGGCCATGAAAACGAAACCTGCGCCGCGAGAGGTGAAAAACAACTAGAACTAGACGAGTGAAACCACAGACCCGAGGCGCTGCGGTTTCCTGTCACAGGCTTCAGTTAGTGGCGAACACTGCTCGCAAGCCCGATTGGCTGCTGCCTACGCCGTTGTGAGAGTGTGTGCAAGCGCTAGGTGCAGGCGTTTTTGTGACTGCAGATCAGCAAGAGAGAACCGCTCACACTCCTGGCAGGTCGGGCGGATTCTCAGGTGTCATCAATGATTCCGGGACAGGTTAGGGACAGGAAATGGTGATGATGCAGTGCTGGTTTTTAATGAGACAGTGTGCAGGCTGTCTGGAGAAATGGGTACACAACCATGCTGAGTAATCAACTGGCGTTCAACCGAAGAAGCAAAGTACTGGACCCAAACCCCAAACCCAGAATGCTGTTCCTGTGAGGATTCCTGACTCGCCTGGGTCTCGCTTGTTCATATAAACCGTGTGTAACCAAAGCAAATCAGCCTTTTCACTACTAGAAGACAATACTACTTTCACACAGGTTGCTTCTTTCATACCCCGTCCTCGTTTGGGTCCTCGATTCGGTCCTTTCCACACTGGCCCTTTATTTAAAGCCCTTTTCAAAGGTATATCTTCCCTCAAACATCAATAGCTGAAAACCGAGCCAGTACCATGAAAAAGTATCGATATCTTATTTACTTCGAGATGCCCACGTGGCCGCCCGCAGAGACAAATCTGAAAAACCACAAACGTCAGACACGAACAGAGCAGCACTCACTTGGTGAGCTGGCCTTTGGCCTTGTTGTTCTCCATGCCGTTGCAGGTGACGGCGGCCAGCTTCCTGCTCCTGTAGTTCTCATAGTGGACGTTGTTGGTGACGTCCTTCAGGTCCTGCATGTGAGTCCTGGGAGAACAGAACGGACACGCCGACGCGTTTTTGTACTGGAACTGATCTGGTAATAATTACACTGGTAATAGTTTCACTGGTATTGTTCCTCTGACCACCTCATGTTCACTTGAGTATGGCGTACGATTACCCAACATGGCCTCACCCTACCTGATGAGCATGTTCCGCAGAATGGTGAAATCACAGTGCTCTCCATTCTCCACTGCCGAGCAAACATGCCAGAATCAGTACCAATCCAAGAGATATTTAAAGCTGAAACCCCTGCTCAAGCACAGGGCTAACGTGGAGTACCTTCTGCCACCCCCCATGGGTACTGCCTGCCTCTGATCTTCTTCCCGCTCACCTCGATGATGGTGTTGCTGCCGACAACAGCCAGGGGAAGCCGGTCCTTCAGAGATACGTGCACATTTCAAGACAGAGCGACTCATGCCAAGCCTTCAGTTTATAATAATAATAATAATGAGGTCTTTCTTCTTACTTGGATCTTTTTCACCAGCTTGTTGTCCTCCTCGTCGCCTATCTCTGCAAACTCGTAGATTTTGATTTTGTGCTCCTGGATTTCTCTCATGATCTGAGCAGGGAAAGCAGCAGAATAAAGACTTCGGTTCGTCCCATATTCTCAATCATCCGGAACCAACTATTCTGTTAAAGGGACTATTTTCATACAGTGATCACCGAGCCATGATGGCAGGCGGTACAACACACCCGACTGCGCGGCACCCGGCACTCCTGACTCGTACCTGCAGGGCAGTGCCGAGTGACTAAGCTACTCGAGTCATGGTGAAGAAATGCCGCGAGACAAGACGCCCGGCAGCAGTTTATACGTCCGTACGGTAGCTGGTACAGCCTTACAGCTACTAAAAGATCAAATGGACAGGTATTCAAGATCCTCAGAAAGACCAACCTGCCATTTCCACCGCCAAATGATCATCTGCTAACATTAAGACCCTAGTATTTAACCCTAAGCTTGTGTAGATCCCCTTCGTGCCGCCGAGGCTCCGACTCATAAGGTGTCCTGGCAGCAGATACTTAAAACTCTTGGGAGTTGTGAGCTGGGGCCTCCATAGGTCACACATATGCTGAGACCTGGGAACTCTGGATAGCCATTAGGGTCAGCCACGCAGCTTGCTCCTTACGTCTCTCGCCCCATAGATACCAAGAGACCTCGGCAGCAAATGGTCACGGGGTAGTCATTTGGCAACCAGGCTTACTTCTTCAGCGGTTATTCTAAACAGAATGGCGGACACCGCAGAAACGGAGCTTAGGAGCAACACCCTTTGGTTCTGGTATTAATCTGGAATGGAGACTACATGGAGCGCTCACGCAATTAAACGCAAACAGCATCATATGGTATCAATCATAAAAAACAATAGGCCTAACTCCTGTCACGCCTCAACGACAGAGCCATGTCAGGTTTCGATGGCGTCTCCACAAAGGTCTCAGCAGCAACTAAGCCAGCGCTCGGGGTTCTTATTCCAGCATTTTAGCTACCGTTCCTAATAATTCCACAGGTTTTCCCTGCGATTTGCGTCCTTATTGCTCCTCGGACCCGCTACTACCTACTGCTTACAGTGGACTTGAAGTCTGGACTGTGTGGATAAGGATCCAGCACCAGAGTCCACCATCTCTAATGCTTCAAACCGCCCATCTTCTCGCAGAACGAAGCTCTGCCGAACAGCTTGGTGCGTTTTCTGAAATGTCTACTGAAGCACCTGGGGCATACTTCTTGAAACCAGCGCACACGAGAGACTTTAATAAGCAAACCTGTTTCTTGAACTGCTGGCACTCTTCCGGAGTGAGGGTGTCAGCTTTGGCGATCAGCGGGATGATGTTAACCTTCTCGTGCAACCGTTTCATGAACTCGATGTCGAGTGGCTTGAGGCTGGATGAAGAAAGAGCAGATTAATGCGCTGGCCTCGACCACATCTGCAAACAAGGGCCCGAAGGCTTTTCTGACAGACTCTATTCCGCGGCTCTCAGCAATTTGGCTGGGGCTGAAACGAAAGTGACCCCTCCTCGCGGGTGCGCTATGGACTTCCTGCAAGTTCCCGGGTGTGATAACAGGCCATTATCCACGCCACCCTTCATACGAGGGTACAGATCGAGTTTTTAACGAGTTTCGGCTAAAACCACATGATGCACATGTGAAGGAACTGAAACGGGCCTGTTCTCACTACCCGTTGGCTTGAGATTAGCGTAGGGGCAAGTGATACGCACTCATTCATATCACAGTTGCTTTCACGAATCAGATTCTCTCTCCTGCACAGAGGTTATTTCCAACACAAAACCACCAGTGAATCGTACTGGAGGACTGCTCGCCATTTATGGGCCAGAAATATTAAACATTAAAAGGTGCACTAAACTTTCAAAGAAAGAAAAAGAACACAAAATGAAAAAGACCCAAGAAGAGGCTCTTACTAATGCACTCTGAAAGCCTGAGCATGCCATCGAAATCGCAGCAGCACATGCTTCATGGTCCGGGGCTTTCTGTGTTCGAGGTCTGGCTGCGATTAAGAATTTTCCATACGTCGGCTCATTATTTTGGAGGTTTTCTTCGGTTGACCCGGTTGGCTGTAGCACAGGCTACATAAACAGCTACGTATGCAGTAGCAGCAACAGACTGGAAGCTCTTATCTGTCAGTTATCTGTCAAAGGTTGTAAACAGTAGGAAATGGGTGGGTCGCTTTAAGAATTCCCATCGGCACGCGTGTGCCTTTGGCACTCGGCGCTCAGAGATCAAACAGACCAGCCCACGCGGCCATTTAGCCTGTAATCAGCAGCTTACCCGGCTTTGATACGCTCTGATAAGCCTCCGGGCTGATTTATCGCATTCCGCTTGATATTCTGCATTGCGCCTGCACGTTCTAAAAGCCAGCGAGCTGTTTGAGACGTAACCCGCGCTCACCCGTGCCCCGAGGGCGCGATGAAGTACAGGCAGCAGTGAACCCTGTTGTCCGGCATCTGCCTCCTGTTGACGCGCGACTCCGCGTTCAGGTAATCCTCGAACTTGCTGTCGATGTGGTCGATGACCGGCTGCCAGCTACGGGAAAGAAAAAGGCCGGCTCAAGCACAGGCTAAATACTTACCATTAAACAATCACTAAAGTGCAGTCTCAGGCAAAAACCACTACAGCCAATGGGATTTCTTATACGTCATGAGCAACAAGCATGAACACACCAGTTACTGTTGTCCACGGCGTCTCCGAACCCGGGGGTGTCCACCACAGTGAGCAGCAGCTGAACGCCCCCTTCCTTTAGAACCACCTTGGACTGCTCGATCTGCAACACAGAGCATTTACACACTAACCAATAACCTCCTCTTATATGAAAATCTGCTTACCATGACCATTTCCAGACACTACTTCGCATGGAGGCGTAACGTTGGCCTTAAGGGTGCTGGTGAACTGACAGAGCTCAGGAGGAACTGGGTCAAGTGACTATAGGTTTGTAGCTTAGTGGAACCACAGGAAATGGATCATCATATGAATAGTGCACAGTATCATATGTGGAACCTAGGAACCATTTTGTGCCTCAAAGTCAAGTGAGACAATACTAAACACTTTGTGAATCTATACTGAAATGAGCCTGACATCTCCTCCCGAGAGAGCAAGCAGTAACACGTAGCACGTGGCAGCGTACCATTACTGTGGTATGCTGCGAAACCAGAGCCATTGGACTAACACAGCTCGGAATTTAAACTCTCTACCCGCCGTCTCACGGAAAACAGCGATCCACGAGCAGTACCTGCACGGTCTTCTTGACTCTGTTCGACGGTCCCGGGTGTTCTGACGAGTACAGGTCCGTGAGGAAGAGTGAATTAATGAGCGTGGACTTGCCCAACCCCGACTCACCTGAAAATGAGAAAGGGAAACTTGAATATCGGACCGCATTTCTGTAAGAACAGCGATTATTAGGAATAGGGAAGCATTTTCGGATGTGGTAGCTTCGTCTATATTTAAAAGGGACTGTGGTAGCCTAGCGGTTAAAGTACTGGACTCTGGACCAGAAGGTCCAGGGTTCAAGTCCCACCTCTGCCAAGCTGCCACTGTTGGGTCCTTCAGCAAGACCCTTAACCCACAACTGCTTGGATTGTAAGACTATACCATTTGTAAGTCGCTCTGGATAAGGGCGTCTGCTAAATGCTGTAAATGTAAAAGGATCGTATGGAATTTATAGTTAAGGGCCATCTTTATATACTTACCGCTGCTGCAAAAAATATTATTTTTTGCTGCCATTTTGAGGTTGGGTATTTATATTTAACTTCTTTTATAGTTTTAACTGTGTTCACAAATTTCAAAAGTTCTAATTTTTTAGTGATTAAGCATTTATCAAGTAGCAATTTATTACTTCACTGGATTTGCCGAAATATTTTGCACACGATCTGATTCGATTCACAATCGTAAGTTCACGATTCAATTTCCTTATGCAAAACAATGCACATTTCCTTGAATACCTTTTCAAAACAAAAGAAAAACCTTCAAACAAGTCCCCCTCTTTGCTATTTCTGCAGAATAACAATTCAAAAAAGGGCATTTCTTACACTTACTGTGTATATGATTGCACCCTCTGGTGTTCAAAAATTGCAATCGCATCAGATGGTGTAATAAACATTTTTGCACTGCCATACGTCGTATCATGATACGTCCGTACACCCCTATGTCACACCATTCATCTCCAAAACTACCACGTTGTGAAACACCGTGACACGAAATGACATCCATGTACCCTGATCAAAGATTTTTGGCCACCTTTCGATGGCACATTCAATTTAACAACGTATACAAGCCCATGAATACCCACAACATCCTCAAACCTGGAACAATGTAGAGCTCCTGTACGCATTTATTCTCAATCATGTCAAATCACGTCATGGAAAAGGGAAGCTGACCGGATCTACCATCGTGTCCTGACCCCACTTAAGGCCTCGGCTCACAGTTTGTGCTGCTCTGCTGCTCGTGGATGCACAGATGGTGTGTTTGTTATAAAAAGGCCTTGAATGTGGCCCTGGAGACTCATTAATCAAATGACGCTCGAGCAGGGTTTGGCCCATGCCAGGGCACAGAAGAGTCCTTTATACCACTGATTGTTGCTGCCTTTGTGAGCGTTTCTGGTCCGGTGCCTCCTGGCAGGAACTGAGAATAACTAGATCCGTGTGAGAGGACTGAGCCACGGGCTTCAAAAGCGCTGAGTAAATCTTCGGAAAGGGCCAATTAGGAACGCGGGCATGGCGGGAAGCGACTGGTACA
This sequence comes from Ancistrus triradiatus, assembly GCA_025084515.1. Lineage (NCBI taxonomy): Eukaryota > Metazoa > Chordata > Actinopteri > Siluriformes > Loricariidae > Ancistrus > Ancistrus triradiatus. The sequence continues at coordinate 53,300 of JAJAGP010000704.1, read as the reverse complement.
GTAAGAGACGCCGCTCAGCACCAAGTTAATGCTGAATTACATAATCAAGTGCTTCTCCAGGGTTCTTTCCACTTCAGGTCCTCCAAGACGATCGCAAGAACCAAAGTCTCGCACCGGACCCCTATGGATAGCGCCGATTCATCGGAACGTCCTCCTGACTAGGCACCTCTTTCTGGCATAAATAAGAACGACGTTCTAGACTAAATATGCCATGTCACTGGCTTATTGTGCCATGGTGCAATACTGTGGCGTCCCACAAACTTCTCAGTTCTCCAACGCCAAATGTTCCGGCAGGTTTCAGTATCCACTGTGAGCCAGACCCATCGATTTCTTTTTCGCATGCATTCGAGCGTCACGCGAGACAGCCACAGCCATTTGCGGAACCAAGGTACCGCGACAGCCTGCGCTCGAGGCGTGCTCGGTGACACTGCCCTGAAGGTGTGTAGCAGGTACCAGTTTGCAACTTGTAACTAGGCGGCTTGACAAACAGGCTGTGCGCTGGGAGACTGACATACCTGGCATACCTGACTCGAGCCGTACAGCTGCGCAACACCACAATGCTGCACAACAAGGGCGGAGTGCCCGAGCCTCGGATTAATAACCGAGGCAGGAAAAACTGAACCTGACATTGGATTCTTGTGGTTTAGTCTACAGGGATCACATGAATTTCAGCAAGGAGTAACAGTTTGAGGTGCTCGTACAAGACCAAAGCCGAACAGAGGCTGCGCCTGCTTAGCAGACCGCGAGAGCAAATACACACCAAGTTTGTGTTATACACTTGCTGGAAATGAGCCAAATACGTGTGCCTAGAATAAGGGCAGAGCTGGGGGTTCATAGTCAAAGAGTCTTATGGTGATCAGAGACGTTGGGCTGCTGTCTTTCTGCCTCCCGTGGGGTTGCCAATGTCTCATGTAATCCCTCTTGGTGTGTTTCCTACCAGTTCTCCTCTTTCTAGCTATGCTGCTATAGCTAATGCTGCCGGGGTCTCATGCTACACTTGGCATCAGTGACTGAACATGGCATCAGTTGATTGTTTAATAGACACTGTGCTCTTAATCAATAAACTAAACTACATTTTTCTGTTTTCTCTCCGAGCTGTGTTTCGGCCAGTTCCAGCCCCACACATGATGTACATCTGCTGTAGCTCCACTCAAGCTGCTTCCGTCATCAGCTCCAGCCCCATCATACCCGGGCCACTTAATGCCGATGTGCATACTTCACATTTATTCGAAAACTTTGACTCCATGACTTTAGTTTCGCTCTTAGATTTATCATCTACGCCGCCCAAGGAGGTTGGGGTCCCTTTTTGAGTCTTGTCCTACTAAGGTTTTCTTCCTATAACTCAGGAGTTTTTCCTTGCCACTGTCGCCCTAGGCTTGCTCAATTTGGGATTGGGACGTAGTTATTAGGAGATAATCTAAACTTGTAAAGTTGCTTGAACAATGCTCCATTGTAAAAAGCGCTATATAAATAAATCTGACTTGACTTGACCACTGGTTTTAGGCACCAATGGCCATTCATGACAGGAACAATGGCGGGCCAATTCAGTGACCAATCCACCTAACGCAGATTTAGGGAGAACATGCAAATTCAGGCGACCGAGCTGACCACGGGCACCAGTATCGCCATCATTTTAAACATTTAGAGCATGGATAACAATCAAAACCTATCGTTCCTTCATGCCGCCACATCATTTCATGCTTCAGCTTTATTTACATTCTAGCCCAAGGTTAGTAAACACTATTACTATGTTTATTATTTGATTCAAAAGATAATACCGGGCTTACAGACGATACAACCATAACCTCGACCCGTTAGCTGCATATATACAAACTTGGAAAGATGATATACTTTCCGTACAACAATAAATCCGTACAAAAACACCATGCACTGACATGGAGAAACACTGGATATTTCTGTGCTGAGGGACTTCGCTCTACACTTTAAGGGTGGAAGAAGGACGGCACTCTAAAAACGCATGATGATTTCATCAGAACAATTCGTTCGACGCACATTGCTATGAATATAAATTTTACATTTACAGCATTTAGCAGAATTTTAACAATCCAAGCAATTGTGGGTTAAGGGCCTTGCTCAAGGAGCCAACAGTGGCAGCTTGGCAGATGCAGGATTTGAACCCTGGACCTTCTGGTCCATGGTCCTGTGCCTTAACCGCTAGGCTACCACAGTCCCCGTGGAGAATCCCAGCTCACTAAGGCCACCAAGGAAAAGCCAATCAAGCTGGACTTCTGAAAAATTCAAAGAAAGTCTGAAATCCTCTGCAAGCACGGTCTTAATTCAAAACAAAAAACAAACCTCCCCCCCAAAAACATGAACATGCCCGCCACTAGGCCGACGCTTAAAATAAATGGAACCCTGCAAACCACCACAAAGCCGAAAACTCCAATCTGTTTCATTCTATGGCGCTCTGGATGACAGGACACGGAAGGAATGAAGGAATGCGCTGAACACAAACATTTGATGAAACAGCTCTGTGTCCTGATCCCAAATAAAGACGTTCCGCTAATACAGAGGTGGAGAAATTTGCTGCAGGGGAAAGAATTCCCCGAGTCGCTCTCGCCGAGGAAGCTGCGCACAGCGAGGCGGCTTTAATACCGCGCTAACGTCCCGATTCGGTAATGAGCCAGATCGGACCTGACTGTTAGCCTCATCATGCAGACAATTACACCAGAACGAGCTGATTTACCAAGAACATTAAACAAGGATTAAGAAACGGAAAATTGAATGTGCTTGGTTTTGACCCCCAGCACATTTTGGAGGAGGTTTAACCACGGGGCCGCTGGTTTAAAAGGAAAACGAAATGTAGTCAGGAAATTTGAAGCATGCAGAGCCACAAATGAAGTATTTGTCGTTGCTACTGTAGATAAACAGTGATGGCCCAGCTCAGACGGAACCCGTCTAATTAAGGGAGCAAAACACTTTTCAAACAGCGCCTGACACTGACAACAAAGCTTCCTTTTGTTGCGTGACGTTCCCCGGGATTTTGAGATCCCTACCGAGACGTGACGTGACTCCCGAGCATTTTCAGGTCTACTTTTTCGAAAGGCACGATTTTTTTCAGCTTAGACAGGATGTGAAATCACTGCCTTTCAAGCATGGCTTCCTGTGTGGTTATCCTGACATCGCTGAAGTCGAATGTCAAGAATGCAGTCGCCCAGCTGGCCAACGTTCAAAACAAGACAGGAAATTCAGAGCGCCTGTCTCTTTTCACTCTTACGATAACAATTTCCATATCCGAACACTGATCCGATTCAGCTTTTATGTACTGCTTTTGTTTATTTAACCTTTAACTGAACCAGGCAAGTCAGCAAGAAAATTGATACCTCAGTGAGTCAAAACCGAGGCAAAAGAACATTCCTAAGAATGATCAGCAACAATTAAGCACTACCAAAACTTTTTTTTTAATTCATATTTAACCACATTATTCTAATTTAATGTAGAACCTTTTAGTGACATGAAATACTTTAAGCTCATAAAGCATTAAGAAACGTTCCTAAAAGGGGCTTTTACTCTGCCACGGGAAACCGATTTATCACCTAACAACTTAATTTCCTTAAAAGTCCATAAGGCGGCAAGCGATGCTTTCTTACCCACAACCATTAGTGTGAACTCGAAGCCACGTTTCACAGACTTCCTGTAAACTTGGTTGGGGAGGCTGGCGAAGCCGACGTATCCCTCGAGATTCTTCTGCTGCTGTGGAAAAAGAGACACGCCTCAAATAAGGGAAGGTGACTTAGTCACATGATTTGAAAAACTTAAAAAAACTCGCGATACTCACTGCTGCTGCTCGTTTAAATCCGTAGCGTGCAGACGATGGGAAATGAAGGCAGATGTGAGGGAAGGTCAGTGTCCAGGAGCAGTTTTCCCCACAGGCAACAAGAGAACGAGAGATGTGTTAGTCCAAGACAGATGCGCCGATTTTAAAGCGAGTCTGGGGAAGATGCCTCAGAGACGAGTCGAGACAATAACGATGATACATTTACATTTATGTCATTTAGCAGACGCCCTTATCCAGAGCGACTTACATTTGATACAGTTTTACAATCCAAGCAATTGTGGGTTAAGGGCCTTGCTCAAGGACCCAACAGTGGCAGCCTGGCAGAGATGGGATTTGAACCCTGGACCTTCTGGTCCACAGTCCAGTATCTTACCCGCTAGGCTACCACAGTCCACAGATACATGATAAGCAAAGGTTATCCCGGTCCTTCTTAAAGCAAATAGCATCGATTGTACTTGGCTAACATCAGTCAGTACTCATGATAAATAAATAGAACAGTTCTAGAGACTAATAGAACTATATTCTAGGCTTCAATCATAACACTGACGTGTTCCTCTCAGCCCTGGACCGATGACGATTCAAGATCGAGATGCAGGCAGTGGCGGACGAGGGAGAAGGATGCGACAAAGTACACAAGGTAAATCAGCAGCAACCGAGGCCCAAAGCCGGGACTCAGACTTTTGCTCTGTAGTCTACATTTGAGCCGAAGCACATAACCTTGGTCACAGATGTGCATTTCAGAGACTAAACCAAAAGGTAAAGGTAAACCAAAAGCAGGGCACGCAGCTGAAAAATAACCTATACTCAGGAAGGCGCTGCAAATTAGAACAGGCTCATACGATTCTAGTGCAGGAGCTCAAACTTCAGACCCCGAACAGCTATATAAACCAGAAAGCTGTGGACATTTCACTAAAAGCCACAGAGCACAGGGCGAGATCAAATCGCAGGAACCTGCATCAGATTTCTGAATGTCTCTCTAAAGCATTACTCACCCATGTGACCAAGGTATGATGACTTCTTTTTTTATTTTCACATCATGTCACACTCACAGCATGTAGGAAAAGGAAATTATTTAAGGGATCGATGCTCATTAGGGGACCTAAACATCTAGCTGTTGGGACTTTCACAGATGACACGTCAAACACAAATCCAGGTCAGGATGTGCAAAAAGACAAACTGATTAATGCACAGGCTGCTGGTTTCATATTGTTTTGCAGCCAAATGAGGAGCTCTGGGGAGAGGCCCTGGCGCCCCATGACCCTCATACATACATGTGCTTGTGTGCCCACAGCAGGGGGCGCCGCACTGTACGTTGTGACACAATCCTCCCTTTTCTATGACCCTAGCAGCTCTTCTGTCCATTCAACCACATGGAATGCTTGGTGTTTAGGAGACCCAGTCGTCTGGCCATAATGATTGCCTTGGCTCAGATCTTTACTCCTGAACATAGGAGGCATGATAGGCTGTGCCTGAGGGAGGGATGGTCAATAAGGGATCATCCTTCCATGCATAAAGTCATAGCCAAACCAGAGATGAGGTAGTACAGGAGTCTAACATACGCAAGCCCACTATCACAGGGACCCGGTTTTGAATCAATGCGATGCCTTCTGGCCAGGTCGGGCATCACATAGGTACCACAACCCAGAAACTACATAAGAAAAGCCAATCTTTTACATGATACTTAGCAATCTCGTTGTCAGCCAATGAAGCACGTCGAGCTTTTACTTCAAAAAGTACTGTGCGATATCTTATAAAAGACTACATTTAGTTTGATAAGTCGACCTAATCCACGCGCATAAACGTACCTTCTTTTTCACTTTCCTGCCAAATATAAATGCATATTTGCGTAAATCCCCAAATAAAAAGAAAAACAGCGTAATAAGAAGCATCATTTAAACCCGTTTTCTTTTTTCTCTTTAGCTTAGCTTAAACACAACTACAGCTAACTAGCATTAGCAGCGTTCCTACGCTTTCTTAACTCAAACAACCACTAGTGTTTTCATATTTTTTATTATTAGTTTAGTTATGTTTGTGTTTAGTAGTTTTTTCCCCGTTTTTATTTGCCTCGTTGTTTAACCAGTCGCTACTGAAACGGAGAAAAAAAAAATGCACAGGAAATGCCTGAAGTCGCGGTTTAACGTTCACCTACAAATCTTTAAAAAACGCTTTACTTATTAGGAATAAGAGCTAAATTCATAAACCACTCTCCGGCACCAAAATGCAGGTTTAATCTTCACTAATATGTGACAGTAAAGCGAAAAGGTTCTTACCCATAATATTGACGTTCAGAGCCGCTTCAAAACCCGATCCGACATTCCCCTACTAGCACTTCCGCAAAACCCTTACGCGCCTTACGTCACGCAAACACCACTGCACGGCTGACGCTTACGCAAAGCACGCAGCTTGTCTTGGTGAATAGCCATTTAAAGAATTTGAATCTTTAGAGTCGAATAACCGCGTAATACTTTACTAATTGGTATGCAAGATCAATACTCACTTTTAGTACGTGGTATGAAAGAACAACTCTAAACAAATAAATAACAATTACAACTTCTAAAGTTAGCGGAACAGAGAAAATAAAAAGATAAACATTTAAACAGGAACATCAATAAGAAACGAGATAGGTAACGAAGTCGAGTGTCTAAATAATGATATATAATGATAAGATAAATAATGATATATAATGATAAGATAAATAATGATAAGAGAAAAAGACAAAGACCAAAAGAACTAGGAACACAGAAAGAAGCAAACAAATATAGCAATGAAATTAATGAGTTTCTACTGAAAAATAAAACTACGTAAATAATTTAAGTAAAGGAGAATAAGACTTAGTAGGATACATGGCTACAACTACAGAAAACAAAGAATAAACAAGCAATAATAGGTCAATAAATAACTAGATGGAAACTTTATATACACACACATAACTAACTGCACATTTCTTTCTATCTTCCTTTCATTAAAAAGAGTAACAAGATAAAATCAATAGCTGAATAAATCACTGGGAACAAAATGTAAAGATTTAAATTTAAATCTAGTTACAGAAAATATACAAAGAACGAACAAAAAGAAACAGGCAAACAAAAATGAAATACAGTATATATGTAGAAATAGACAACACAGTAGAAAGAATGTAAATGAAATGTACAGGTAGGCTTATTTCAATAAATATGAAAAAAGGAAACGAGAATAATTGTCCAAATAAAACATTTTTAAATCTTAAAGATGACCACTAAATGTTTTTGTGATATTGTAACACGAACGTAGAGGGACTTTTAATATGAAACTGTTATTGGCTCGTACTAGAGACATTTCCGGTTATGCAGGTTTGGGCCGCATACCAAAAGGGTACTACAGAGCGTAGTGCTCTTTGTAGGGCGTAGCTTAAATAAACTTCAGCGAGTGTTTAAACAACTAAACACCAAACAAAGCAATATATAATAAGAACAACTGGATGAAAAGGCTAAAGAAACAGAAAGAATAAAACAAAGAAAAACAATAAAACGGTCTCAAAGAATAAACGAAACAAGTAGAACGGTTATTACTTCTAAAACTAAAATGCCATGTTTGCTAGGGCGAACAGTGAAAAATTTAACTCTAACCGAGCTATTTAATTTCTCCGAACTAATAAATGAAGTCAATAAGAAATAGGGCTCCTGCGTAGTGACTATGCAGCGGTTTGGAACACAGCCTCGGTGCTGTCTGACAGCATGTCGTAGCCGGAAGGTCATGATGTTTCAAAACACGTTCCTGCAGAAGCGTGGCTGACCGGACCGTGTGCCAGTTTTCTCTCTGTGTGTTTCATTAGCAGCTGAGCGAACTGCGCGTGAGCTGCTGCCATTAAGCCGGTAAGATGAGCTCCGGTTCGGGACAAGGTGCTGCAGCTCTGCCGGTGTCCGCGGACGCTCCGGTTCGGAGGGTTTCGGTGGTGGAGAACATGACGAGGCTCTTCAGCCATGTGAGGATCGAGAACCTGGCTGCAGGACTGAGTGGAGGTGTGGTGTCCACCCTGGTGCTGCACCCGCTGGACCTGGTTAAAGTCAGATTCGCAGGTACGGATCCACGACATGCTCTGCATACGTTTGTGTGACAGGGGACTGACTGTGGTGGTCTAGTGGTTAAGTAACTGGACTATGGACCAGAAGGTTCAGGGTTCAAATCCCACCTCTGCCAAGCTGCCACTGCTGGGTCCTTGAGCAAGGCCCTTAACCCACAATTGCTTGGATTGTAAGACTGTATCAATTGTAAGTCGCTCTGGGTAAGGGCGTCTAATAAATGACTTAAATGATTTTGTCTTTGACATCGGATACACAAATGCCCTGTGTCAAATGGTGCCCTACAACCTTGAATGACTCCCTTTGTATGCACGACTTCCTGGAGGGTGTGACAGTACAAGAACAGGTACTACAACCGAAGCCCTGTGTATGAAAAATAATTAATGAGCTTATTTATTCTCTTCGTTCTCCGTACAGTGAGTGACGGCTTGGATCTGCGGCCGAAGTATGACGGCATTTGGCACTGCATGAGGAGCATCTGGAAACAGGAAGGTCTTCGGGGCCTGTACCAAGGCGTTACCCCGAACGTCTGGGGTGCCGGTGCCTCATGGGGGCTTTATTTCTTCTTGTATGTGTAGATTTGTACCCGTCTGAGTCTCCCAGCTGAACGTCCTGCTTGACTCGTCCTTTATCTCGTTCCAGTTATAACGCCATTAAGGCGTACGCCAAGGAGGGCCGCCAGACTGAGCTGAGCGCCACCGAGCATCTGATATCGGCAGCGGAGGCAGGTCAGTCCTGCTCGTATCTGATTTACGCACGGCCGCGGGAGGTCAGCGTGTTTATCTAGAGTGAGCGCGCAGCTGATGATGAAAGGCTCCAGATTAAAGGAACGGCTCGACACCAAAACAGATCATTTAGTCGAGCCTAATGTGGCTAATAATGGAATTCGTTCCGAAAATGTTTCCCCTGATTATTGGAGATGCACCAGAATGTCGGTCAGAGATTTGAAAAATATGCCACTGTCAGTTTTGACGAAGGTTAATATCAGGCTGGGCTAGATAAGGCACAAACGCGGAGATGAAAACCAAGCCGGCACTCTGAAACTGCAGCAGACTACTAAAGATTGTTTTTGTTTACATTTTTCTACAAAGAAAATGATTATTAAATGACATTATTTTTAATTGGTACTCTTCAGAAATAAAAAAGGAAGATTCTCGCTTGGTTATTTATTGTATTGTGAAGCTACAATAGAGCATTTTGTTTACAATTTGAAACCTTTGTTTCTAGTCATTTGTTTTAAATGCAGGGAACCAAAGTTGGAAAACAACATTCAAGAAAATGTGCATTGTTTTGCATTATTGTATCAGAATAAAATATTGTAAGAAATTAGAATCGTGACCAGAGTGTATCCTTACATCCCAAGTAAATGCAAGTAAATAAAGTAAAAAAAACCTTTTCAAAATAACCAGGTCCAAACCTGTGCTGGACACTTTGCACACTTAGTTTTTCCCCCTCTATGATTCACTGCACCTAAAACCGAACACTGGAGGCGTACGAAAGCTCATGACGTTAATAAAGCTTAATGAACCCGAGCTTCTGACTCATTCATTTCACACACTGAGATCAGAGGTCGTTCGATGCTAAATGCCACCTCACACCATTATTGGCTCAGCCTGTTTGATGATGTCGTTGTCTTTTTTAAATGATCCGGCTGTTCTTTTGCAGGAGCGATGACCCTCTGCTTCACCAACCCCATCTGGGTGACCAAGACTCGCCTGGTCCTGCAGTACAGCACCGATCCCAGTCAGAAGCACTACAGGGGGATGGTGGACGCTCTGGTGAAGATCTACAGACACGAAGGGATAGCAGGACTCTATCGGGTAAGAGAGACGTTTCAGTCCGGACACCTCCTGATTAGCTTCACACTGAATCCTACAAATGGAGATCCTAAACTGTTACAAGCATGGGGTTTATATTTGACTTTAAGCTCATCTGAGTGTTGGAACGAGCAACTTCAGCGCAGTGCAGTGTGAGACGGCACAGAGCCCAGATTCCCTCAGTCAGGCATCAACGGAGAAGGAATTTGATGAGACCTGGAAAGTGTAGCGACTCTCACATAATGATGCATTTATTTGTCTCACAAAATCACATTTTTGTCCCCACTGAGAAGGGTTCTTGGAGAGGTTTCTCCGACAGCTGGAAGCACAGAAGAACCAGATCTAGTCAAAGCAAGAAAGTATTTATTTGCTTTAAAGTAAAAGTAAAGATCAGAACGTTCCGAACAATCCACAGTACGTTAATTAATTTGTTATTTTAGCAAGCAAAGTACCTGTTTGGTTCAGATATTATTGATGCGATTCCGTAACTGACCACCAGGTGCTGCTCATGCTGCAGGAGGAAAACCAGGAGGCCTGACGTAACCATATCGTTTTCAGCTCGTCCTGCCAGCCGGTCGGTTCTGATAGGATCGCTTATTGTCTGACTGGTCTGTTTTTGGTGCGCAGGGCTTCGTTCCGGGTCTGTTCGGGACGTCTCACGGCGCTCTACAGTTCATGGCGTACGAAGAGCTGAAGAGGGACTACAACAGATACAGGAAGATGCACGCAGACGCCAAACTGGCAAGTGCAAGAGCCCGAATTGCATTAAATCTATTTTCAAGATGTCGGTGATTCTTCACAGACCTGACAAGATCTCTCATTTCCCACTCTTATGTCCTGCAGAACCCAATAGAGTACATCAGTATGGCTGCCCTGTCCAAGATCTTTGCCGTGGCCACCACCTACCCCTACCAGGTGGTCCGGGCTCGACTGCAGGATCAGCACACCACCTACAGCGGCGTGACGGACGTCATCAGGAGGACGTGGAGGTGAGAGGAGTCTCGCACCGTGCCTTTTTTATGCATACTTTGAGTTCATGTCTGCTTTTATAAGATGGCTACGGAGAGCTTTTGGTAGCTCGATCATTTGCTGCCGCGTTTGTAACCGTGCATCGTCTTTCCCTGACTCTGGACAGAAACGAGGGATCTCGGGGCTTCTACAAGGGTGTGCTGGCCAACCTGCTCCGGGTCACGCCGGCCTGCTGCATCACCTTCGTGGTGTACGAGAACGTGTCCGGGTTCCTTCTGGGCCAGCAGAAATGAGACGGAGCCGAGGGAAGCAACACAGCAAGCTAGCCCACACTGTAGTGCTAGTGTAGGACGGAGCAGGGCCTCACGCTGGGCCTCGTTAAAAAGGCCGAGGATGGGTGATGGGTGGCGGGTGGAGGTTCCCATGACGCAGGCACGACATGGTGCTTGGCTACTGTTCCCTGTATAAGGTGCCAAACGGGAACTGGGGTTGCTTTGAGTGAGGCGCATTGGAGAGTGTGTGAGTGAGAGAGACAGACAGACAGAGACAGACGACAGGCAGTGTGAGTGTGTGTTCTGAGAAAGTGTTTTTGTGAGCGAGTGTGTGAGAGCAAATGTGTGTGTCTACCCCTGTGCGCGCGCGCAACATCGAGTGTGTGTGTTCTTGCGTGTGTATGTGTGTGTGTGCTTGTGAGTGTGTGGGTGTTTGCGTGCATCGAGTGTGTGTGTGCTGACGAGAGTGTGTGTTCGTGTGTTCTTGTGTGTGTGTGTGGGTGGGTGTGTGTGCGCACTTATTAGAGTGGGGGTGTTTGCCAGTGTGTGTGCCTTTGTGGGTGGGTGTGCTTACGAGAGTGAGTGAGTGTGTGTGTTCTTGCAAGTGTTCTGTGCATGCCTTTGGGTGGGTGGGTGGGTGTGCATGTGCTTATTAGAGTGGGGATGTGTGTGCGTGCGTGCGTGTGCACGTTTGGGTGTGTGTGTGTGTGTGCGCGCGTGTGCTTATTAGAGTGGGGGTGTGTGGGTGTGTTTGCCAGTGTGTTTGTGCCAGTGTATGTGTGCTTACGAGAGTGAGTGTGTGTGTGTGTGTTGCGAGTGTGTGTGCAGTTAATAGTGTGTATGTGTGTGTTTGCGTGAGTGTGTGTGTGTGTGTGCATGTGCCTTTGGGTGTGGGTGTGTGTGTGCGCCTACGAGAGAGAGTGAGAGAGAGAGAGATAGTGAGTGAGAGAGAGAGAGAGAGAGAGTGTGAGCGAGAGTGTGAGCGAGAGTGTGAGCGAGAGTGTGAGCGAGAGTGTGAGAGTGAGAGAGAGAGTGAGAGAGAGAGTGAGAGAGAGAGTGAGTGAGAGAGTGAGTGAGTGAGAGAGAGAGTGAGAGAGAGAGTGAGAGAGAGAGTGAGAGAGAGAGAGAGAGAGAGAGTGAGAGAGAGAGAGAGAGAGCCTTTACTATTTATTAAAGGACTTGAGATGAGGACTGAGATCAGGACACACATCTGTCACCATCGGCACGTGAGACATTAATAATTGGACGCTCTCTCTGCTCGGAGCTTCATTTGAACATATTTATTGTTTACATGTTGGCATTTAGAAGTGACTAACTTGTAAAAAAAAAAGTATAAAATGTATAAAACATCACGTCTACAGTACGTTCAAATGTCGTGTACATAATACAGTAAAAGTTTTGAGAGTTTTCTGAAAGGCCTAACTATGCGTGTACTTTGTTTATACGAATAACTTTAGTCTTCGGTAATGAAGACCAGTCTGTTGACTGCTGCTCCCTCACCAAGAGGGTCCTTATCAAAACCCGGTCCTATATACAGGCAGGGTTATGGTGGTCATGCTCAGCATCATGGATTTGGGGCTTCAAGGCCTGTGTGCTAACATAATATACAGCCAAAAGTTTGTGGACACCCAAAAGTTACATTCCAAAGCGTGGGTTTTAGTATGTGGTTCTTTGAGAAGCGTTCCGGTAGGTTTTGGAAGTGATGTAAGACAGCAAGCCCTGACTCCGTGTTGGCATTTCAATTCATCAGGGTCTGTGCCAAGTTCCCTCTCAAAGTTGGTGGGCCGTTAGCTTACGGACTTTGATTTATTTGGGCAGGGCTGAAGGTTGATGAATTGATTTGGTGGAGCTGGAACCCTTTCACAGAGTCACATGGCTCCCTGAGGTGTTTAGAGGAACCCCCTCTACTGCCACGTCACATTATGAATCTGTTCGTGTGGCTGACACAACAGAGGTCTCTTCTTAAGACGAGTGTCTACATACTTTGAGTTATATAACGTATTTCAGTGTCTATGGGGGTCATGAGGGTTCACAAACTTTTGGTTCACTAGATAAACGGGGATCATTTAAGGTAAGGTCAGGGTCGACCCTCTTGGCAGGTCATCAGTCACCACACCGACTCGCCCCCATGGTCGTGTCTTGAGATCATTTGGGAAGCTCTTCGATGATGATCCTGGAGACGGAGTTCCAGCCGGTGGAGGCGTCGCCATGTTGGTAGTCGCCACACATTCCGACCCAGATCGCCACGTCCACCAGGCCGGCCCGGATCCCCTCGCACAGACCTTCCACTGAGAACGTCAAAGATGGAAAACGTCACGGGTTTGTTCGGGCTAAACGCTCGCCTGCACCCTCTTCATGCTGGGATAGGCTCTGGACCTCACCCCCTGACCCATAGGCGTAAAATGAGAATAAAAAAATAGTTAAAGTGCATAACATCCAGCTGTTTAATAGACAAGCCCACTGCTGCAAGGACTAAAGTCCCAGTGGTGCCTTCCGACCGGGTCAGGCGTCACATCCAGCTGTTCCTGAGGGAGAGAAGGCCAGACGAGGGATCATCCCTGACAGTGTCCCCCAAACAGGGGTTAAAAATATTTTTTTTTTTTTTTTTTTAAAATAGGAAAAATCAAATCCAAAAAAGCATTTATTGATTAAAAATCAGATGATTTGAATCTCCGTTAGCGTCGACCCACGCCCGTTTCTCGGCGCTTCCGCCACAAGAGCCTTTGGCCAGCTCGAGTGCTTCCTGGTTGTTGATGAGCGTTCTGCCTTGAAAAATTAGCACTTGAGCTCTCGCGCCGTCGTGTTTTAATCTGTAACATGGTATTGTTTGGAGGGCTGTCTGTTTTCTCCACCACATCAGTCATTCATCCGGCATTCCATAGGGGATCCACAGTGATTACGATTGATTACTGTTATGATTGCAAAAACAAAGGCAATGGCCAATCATGCCCGCACTCGACAAAACCCCCCACTCCGACCGAGAGGGGCTGGCTGGGCGTTTAAAGAGGTTTCGGTGCTTCTTTCCAAAAATAATATAAAACGTCGTCGCTGACAATGCCCAGGGCTTTTCCCTAAAAACAGGATTGCCCAGAACAAGAGAGTTGTATTTGCTTTTCTGGGATTTTTTTAAAAGGAACAGTTTTAGCGGAGTTTGAAGGCGGAGAATCAAATACATCAAGCCAATTCCCCCATTCAGGTGTGCGCGCGACCCCCTGGCAAAGGCGGAGGGTCACCAGGACAGCGAGTGCCTCTAAAAACATCACATGGCTTTCGGGCTGCTTTTTTCCCTGGGACTTCTGTGGTACCCCCCAAGGCCACATGGGTGGGAAGCTTGCCATCATGTCCTGGTGTGCAATCCCCGATATGTGGGAAAACCGCTCCAGGAATGATCCCTTCATTTGACTTTTCCCCCACATGAGAGGCATGCATCTCTGTGTGGCACCCAGCCAAGCTGGCGCCACCCCCGACCAGGAGGGGTTCTCCAAATGCACGCCTAGTCCTCCAAAGCATCCCTGCCCGCCCCCCACCAGCTGATGTGGACCATCACCCCAGAGATTACTCCAGAAATTTTCAGGCCCCTGTCTCCATGGGGTGGGAAGCATGTAGGCAGCTGGTACGGTCTGGTGGCACCCCTGAGAATGTTTTGTTTTCCCCTGGTCAATTAGAAGCTGTGAGACTAGAAATTGAACTTCTCTAGAGGATGGGGGGAAAAGGGGCTCAGACTTTTGAAGAGATGCCATTTTCCAGTTAGAGTAGTGTTAAGCAGACTCTTATCCCAGAACATCCCAGGAGCCTTTTGCTCCAGGGGCCCTCCTATTCAGGGTACGCCAACTCCTGCACCCTGTGTTTAGGGACCCCAGGCTAGGATTCGAAACCCCCCACCAACACTGATCATTTGGAACTGGGGGAGGCTTACACATTTGGCGTGGGAGCCTGGGTGTGTCTAATAAAGCAAAGCCATAACCCCCATGTTCCTGTGGAGCTTCGTGTCCCCCGACTCCTAAAAATGTTGGGGTTTGAACTCGCACCCCTTTGGTTAATAGTCCAGAGCCTTACCTGCTAATACCCTTTGCAACGAAAACACCAGGCTGGCTGAAAACACTGCGCTTGCTCACCTGACGTGGTGCGGTGGATGTTTATGGTGGAGTTTGAACTCGGGGCTCCCCTGGTCCAGATAGACGGATAGACTCAAATGGGGCCCCCCCCCCCCAAGGGCCCAGAAAACATTCTGCACCATTGAAGGGAAAGGAAGTACCAGCGGCTGACAGCAGGCCATCTTGCACTTGAGCCGGAGAGAAGCCGCTTGAATGAGAGCACCACGCAGCGCGAAGCTGTCCGAACGGAGCTTGGTGAAAAGGGTGCACTCCTGACAAAGAAAAAGGGGTCGGAATTGTTTAGGTCGGGAAAGTGAGGCGGGGTAGAGGGCAAAAACCAGGCGTAATAATTTGGTTTAATTTGGTTAAAACTGGTGACTCTAAATGGGAGCAGCCTGAACCCTGGAACAAGGAAACAAGGGGGCTGGGGTTCAACGCAGGTGTTTAGGCTCCGGGGAACCTTTTCCCAGTGACCCTGATTTGAATAACTGGTTGGGACCTAAAAACAGGGATGTGAATTCGCTGTCAAAGGCATCAATCTGTGAGGAGCTTTACAAACTTCTGCAAAACGTCTCTAGTTTGGGGGCAAAATTAGGAAATGGCCCTGCAAGATCCCGAACTAGCCCCCAGTTTTGCCCATTCGTTTCAGCTCGCGTGAGACTCACTGTGATTTTGCCCAGGTCGATTGCCATAGTTGAGAGAATTCCAGGCACACTGCTTGTAGTTGGGGGGGACCCACGGCTCATCGAATCGTCTCAGTCACACACACTCTCCCTTCTTCTCTCCCTTGGCACCGTCTCGCCCCGGGACGCCAGGCGTCCCCGGGGATGCCGTTCACGCCAGGATTTCCTTCTCTTGCCCGGGATGCCTGGGTGGACCCCTGCATACAGCTGGAGTACTGCGACAGAAGACATGAACGTGCAGAGTGCACTCTTTACCCCGGCATTTTCCATCTTTTCTTCTTCTAAAACCCACTCTAAAAAAAAAACACGCTGCATCGCTCTAATAAGACCTTCAGTTCCATTAATTGCTCTGTTTGCCGTCGTAATCGCGGCCATATAAAAAAAAAACACAAAACTATTACCTCATTATGCCATTACAGTGCTGCACTGAGCACTCCAAAAAGGGAAAACACTATTAAGTATAAAAAACAAAAGTCTGGTCTACACCAGCACGACTGTAAATCTGGAGGAGAGACAATCAAAAACCTGTGTTTATTTCTTGCTAACATATAAAGAGGGGTGCTCTGTGCAGAAAGGAAGGAAAAAGAAGAAGAAAACGAGCGCTTTCCTCAAGATTTACTCCACTATTCTGACTCTTATTGTATAGAGGCTTTAACAAGGGGGACCGCCCACCAGGGTCTGTTTATGTTTAAATAAGTACTTTTCCATTTTCTCCATAGACAAAAAACAAAACAAAAAAAACAAAAAAAAAAAAAAAAAACAGGAAAGACCAAGACTTCAAGATGAAGGAAGGAACTACATAACCCATAATGCATTCCGTTTTCAGAGTCATTGTTCCATGTGAAATTTCAATTATGTCTACCCAAAGCGACAGAAATATTGGCCTTTAAAAAGCCCCCATCCAAAGTGAAAAGGTAAGTGGTGCTTGTTCCTGCTCTGCCATGCACTTACGCATTAAATGACCTTTAAGCCGGGGTAATCATACTAAACATGGCAACCGCAATGTACTTCTACACTCCTCGGCAACAGAAAAGGGCCAAACCGAAAATGGCATTCTTAGATTTTTTGTTGTTGGCTTAATATTTCGCAGTTTTAATTTTGTCCCTTTTGTTTGCACCACAGTGTACTTTGATACTTAAGTCAAAAGAAATGTAACTGACCTTAACAGTCCTACTCGTGTTAAAAGTCATTTAAAAGTAATCCATGTGAAAAACTCAACTCAAAGCCAACTTTCAGATTGGACTTTTTGGACTTTTACTCAAGTACTTAATTTACCCAACACTTCATAATGGACGATCAATAATCCCTGAGCATCAGACGATCAGGTTCGTGCAGATGAATTTGCATTCTTCCCGCAGAATAGAAACGGGGCGAGACTTTCTTCCCAACGTCTCCGATTTGCATTCGGACACCTGGGGAAAGTCTCGTAATAGCAAACGAAGCCTAATGTCATTTCAGAGGCGGTGCGGAATAGAAATGCAGAATCTAGCCTACATTTGGACTTCTTTCAACTGGACACAATGCCCTTGAAGATTCAACTTCCTGAGAAGCGTCTGCGTCGCTGAATGTAGGTTAGCTATTCCTGCTGTTCGGTTCAGGGCTGTTCTGAGCGACTCTGCATCATTTAAGCACGCAGACCCGAGCGGGATCTCCTTTCCACCCCTACAGCTGTTTACACAGATGCTGGCATGTCTTCCTACTCGGATGGAGCACGACGGCAAACATGCCGTAACGACGTGCCACCCACCTCCTGTACGAAAGACAAACACTACTCGAGTCGCCTGACATCCGAACCAAAGCTGTCGCGTTGAACAAATTTCACGCGCTGGAAATGCGCCCCGCCGTAGCTGCGGCTCTGAGATAGTTCTGCGTTTTTAGCACCAGGGTCCTTAACGGGAACGGAAGCATGCACGCAGTGTGGGTTTCTCATTTTGTTGGAGCCACTCGGGGTGTGGAGGCAGCAGAGATGAAACGGCAGTGTGATATTGCTCACAACAGCACTACACACAGTGCTACGCTAACTACTATGCTAATTCGACAAGCATTACCGGGACCGTCCTTTTGAAGAAAAGAAGACAGTGGTGGGTTTATTCAAATGCTAATAAAATATATTCCACCCAAACATGCGCAATACCGGTGAAAGCTTAAGGAAGGAGTCTGAACTGCTACAACTACCATTATGACACAGTAATGCACCTTTTCCCGAAGAAGTTTTTAAACAACAACAACAAAAAGTTTAGTTCCCGGCAGTTTAATGCAATGAGTGGAAATAGGTTTAAAACGAAATAAAATGCTCTGTTGTAGCTTCACTATTTACGGAATAACCGAGTGAAAACTTTCCTTTCTATTCCTCAAGAATAACCATTTAAATCAACGTGTATTTTCCTTGTATAAAAACTTGAACCAAAAGAAATTAGGATTTTTAAATGACTACGGAGGCACGGCCTAATTTGCGCTCTCTAGTGTTCAAAGGATGCAACTGCATTCGATGAATTGAAGCCATGCCATCAAAACCTTCCCGTTCAGCACACGAAATCCTACAGTGACTCGAATGTCTCTTAATACTATATTATCTCTAATTAATTAGTTTAGCTTCTATTTATGTACACGCATTAATTACATAACGTAGTATAATTCTTACATGTATCATCTAAGCCACCCAAGTAGATCGGGTCCCCTTTTTGAGGCTTCCAAGGTTTTAGGGATTTTCCTTGCCACTGTCACCCTTGCTCAATTTGGGATTAATAAATAATAGAAGATAAAAAAATTGTAAAGCTGCTTTGAGAATGCTCTTAAACGGCACTATAGAAATAAGCAAATCTGACATGACATCGGGGGTGATTGACAGTTATCGCGAGAACATCGAATTGTGAACAACTGAGGAAGAGTTTATTATTCATTTTGACTCGCCTTCTGGGCTGAAGCAGCTCTATCTCCAGTACGCCACTGTTTACTTGCCCTTATACACTAACGCCGAACTGTAGCCTGACCTCAGATTTAAGGCAGTAGGTGAATGTGAGACCCTGTGGCCTGCCTTCATGCTGCTGCACCCGCGTTCCCTCCTGCCTGAGTAATTCAGTGCCTTGTTGGCATGCCTGTGGGCACGGCGCCGTGGAAATAAGGGTCTTTAACCGAACCATAAATCTTCCCGCTATCGGCCGGAGCTGGAGCACAGGGTTCAAAGGATTCATATTTATTATGGGCCCCAAGCGCACACTTCAGAGCTGCTGCTGGCATCGGTGTATTGACAGAGCGGGTCCGGGCGTCGGCGCGAAACAGAGCGGCGGATACACGCGCAGATAAACAAACGGGTTCGATCGGACTGGGTGGACCGAGGTCGTCGGCAGGCAGCCACCTACAGGAAGGCAGGAAGAAAAATGCGCTCAGGTGTGGCAGCCCCTGTGCGCGAGCCTGCCGCCCTGCAAGCGGGCGAATATCGAATCAGTTCAAACAGATGAGTGCTCCGTTAGCCGCGAGACTTTTCATTACAATGACAAATCGGCTGCGATATTTAAGTAATAGGACCATTTACAATGCTGAAGGGAAGGCGAGGCTTTTTTTAGATGATGAACTGTGGACGGTTCGGGAAGCTCACGCCCTCGGTCCTTTTCCTCTCGGGGTAAAGGGGGCGACTCCAGTGGCACGAGGTAAACCATGCCAGGATGTGTCGCGTAACTTCCAGAGGCAGGTCTGGCGGCCTTTTAAAAACTCGTTTGCAGGGGCCAAAGCCATCAATTTCAGTTCGTTTACTGCTTTCTATTTCCACTCGCTGTCAAAACGTCGGGGCACAAGCCGAGGCTTTTTAAGATAACATATTGCAGCTGCTTGCAACAGTCGGAGTATTTAACCATCAACTGATGATCAAGCGCTTTTGACAGAGAAGGAGCGGTAAAACGGATGGGGTTCGGTCCCTGACCGGACGCTTTCTTTGGGCGAAGGAAATGAGGTGCGTCGTACCAGGCACGGTGAAGATGCTGCGGGACGATAAAAGGGTCGAGCTGATGATCATGCATCAAACCGCGGTAGTAAAAGTGCCAAACAGCATGGAATAGAAGTGCAAGGTGACTCCGGTGATAAAGACTCAGAGGGGTGACTGTAAAGCATATTTACATTTTGTAGTGTGTTGGTTGTCTGGTGCAGTCCACTACAATTTACTGATGACAAATCTGACCAGAAGGTCCCTGGTGCAATTTCCAGCCCTGCCAAGCTGCCACTGTTGGTCCCTTACACAAGCGCATTGCTGGCATTGAGGGTTGTCAGGGTGACTCTGAGAAATGCTTTAAAATTGATAAAAAGGTGCTAAGGTGCCATTTCGCTGCCATAGCACGAAGCCATGGGGGAGCGTCTGTAAACCCAACGGGTGCCCCAATCAAATGTTGCAATGCCCCACTGAAAAAATCAATTTGGTCCTGGATTGCTGAGCAGCACTACCTGACACATCACACAAATTCACTACAGGCACTACATTTCCCATAATGCCTCAGCGTCTTTCAAACGTTGGAGCGGCTATAGCGTTCAATAACAGCCAGTTTCTTTTGGTCTTTCTAATGCAGTAATGGACATCTGCAAATATTTAAAAGGAAGTCAAGCAAACGTATTTATTAGACCACTAAAGCAAAGGCACCACCCTTATAATATAATATAAAGGCCCCTCTAATATTCTGACTGCCCCAGAACTCCCACTAGTCTAGAAACGCCCCTGGTAAACCCTGATTTGTTTAATTTAGCCCCATCTTTAGTACATACCAATATGTCTGTTTGGAAAGATATCTACAAAGATGATCCAAAAGCCAGCTGCTGGAAATGCCAGTCCCTGAGGACCTACTTTTGAATCCTGGTTGGATTCAATGGGTTTTAATCAAATCCTTAAAAACTGCTGACTCCAGCAGCTGGCTCTTACCTCAGTTCCACATGAGCTGCTGTTAGAAAAGAAAGGAAATTACGTAATATATAACCACGTTACAATATGACCATGACCCAAAGTGGGGCGTGATGGCGTGGGATGGATCATAACATGTATACGACTGCACTATTTTATACTAAGAAATCATCCACATGCTGCAGCTTTAAGGTGCAAAAATAAACCCAATCGCTGTCTATTAGGGAATAGACTTTTACCAATTATAGCAACGCTGCATCCAATTTGGGAGAGAATCCCAGTATGGTGATTACATATGGCACTCGAACGCTGTGGTTACATTGTCTTTGCTAAAACCTCAGACAATTCCATTTATATTCACTTAACTGTGGTGGCGTAATGACGGCTGCTTCTATAATTGTGCACAGTTTATGGAAAACGCGTCAGAGACATGGGAGACCCAGCCTTTTAGAGCCAGTATCAAAAGAAGCGAGATCCTTCAAGACTGTAAGAGATTGAAGGCTACAAAATGGTGTGGGCTGTGAGTGAGCTTTGTTGAAGATAAGGTCAACGGACAATGGCCAGGCTGGTTTGAACTGATAGAAAGGCTACAGAATAAATCCAGCCTTGAAGCGTATGGGCGACAAAGGGGACGTTCTACCCACTGTTGGTGTAGTGTTCCTCATAAAATGATCACTTTATTATACAGAGATCACTAAATAATAGGGGTGTTTAAATACTTTTGCCTCATAGTGCTATATGGGATGATATAAAACGTTTAACATCGTAACATCACCAGTATACTGTATTAATTAACCATAATATTAATCAAGCGTAAGGCATCTGTGGTTTCTTTTTATACTTATCTAAACAAACGAAGTCTACATTGTTATAATATAGGTGTAATATTAATGGAAATGACAAGGAGAGATGCAAATGATGAACAGTTCTGCTTAGATGCTTTTATGTAGTGTTAAGAGTCTCCCTCTTCAGTTCTAACACTGAATATTAATTAAACAAGGCTTAAATAAAAGTCAATAAAACTTACTTTTTCATTGTACTCGGCGTCCTTCTGTCTTATCCCTCTGTTTTTCACTCTTTCTGCTCCCTCAGAGGGAAAAGTTAAGCAGAGAAAGAGCAGAGCACTCACCGAGAGTTGCGCCATGTTCAGTATGAGAGAGAGAGAGAGAGAGAGAGAGAGAGAGAGAGTCTGAGCGGATAAACGGGAACGCGCTTCAGCTGGGACACAATAACGGGAGCGCGCTTCCAATTAAGCGTGCTTTTACTAGAGCAAATTAGAAAACGCGCTTAAACATGATTAACAAAACTACTTGTTATTCTCACATTAAGGTATATCGAACATCTTAAATTTCATATATATTTAAAGGTATATGCCATATATTCTGTAATCAAGGGTGCTTGAAAGTTTGTGAACCATTAGAATACGTCACATTTTCGCACAAGCTCTAAAGACAGACAGAATCCATGTAAACAAATGAGACAAAAATATTATACTTGGTCAATTATATATTCATGAACATGATGCAATATTACATATCTAAGTGTCAAAACTATGTCAACCTTTGCTTTGCTTTCTGTAGCCATCTGGTATGTATGACACCCCATATGCAAGAATATCCGGAACTAAATGTTTGATCATCCTCCTGGTTTGGAGGAATTTGAGCCCATTCCACTCTAGGATGATGGTGGGTCTCCTCGCATGAAGGTCCTTCCTCTATTTCTTTGACATGGCCATTCCAAAACATCACCTTTATTCTATTTCTCCATACAGTGGTAGGACGACATGATGTTGGGTCCCTCAACCGACGCATGAGACATTCATTAACTAGAACGTTTCCACTGGAACAAAGTAACGTCATGGGAAAAGCTACTGGCAGTAATGCACTGGGAAAGCCTTCACGCATGAGCATGGACTGGAGAAATGTGGCATTAAATTATATGACTTCATGTCTGAAAAATGTTTCCAGGACCTCATGATACGATTTGAAATAAAAAGAAAGGTGTGTTTAAGGAGGCATGATCTTTAAGGACAGATCGATTTTCCAGGATGGAAACCAATCCTAGAGAATTCTGTGAATCTTCTCCAGGGCTCAGCCTTTTCAGGACTGTGCTCATGGTACGAGTCCCATTTTGTCTTATTGTAGGTTAATATACTCAGGTCATCAGAAATGAGTTTGTAGCCTTTTCCAGCTTCAAGCAGCTGCACAAATTCGTTTTCACCAAGATGTGTGAATCTCATTAACTGGACCACTTGACCTACAGAATCTATGGCAGAGATTTGGTCTTTGAACTTACTATAAAGTCTACAAGAGCAATAATCCAAATGTATCAGGATTCTTATTCATTAAAAAAAAACAGATTTCTGTGCACCTCTGTACCTCTGGCTGTGAGTAAAGCTGCGTTAGTGTGTTGGACCTGTTTCGATCTGCCATGACTGGCTCATAACTCCTTCTGACCTGCGTTCGCGTAGCGTTTTACATTAATTGAACCTTAATTTAATACCAAAGCTAACGGCCTGGGAGATAATGTCCGCTGCAGACAGGCTACAAACAGAAAACCATTGATCTGCAGAACAAGAACAAGGCGGCTATTTAATAGTCAGTTTTTTTCTGCCTCTGATTTCCTGCTGCTGCCAGAGAGCCGAGACACTGTACGCACTGTAAGCAGCTCAGTCGCTCCTCTGTTCACGTCTGGAAATGCCAGTGAATGAGGCCTTTCTCCTCACGCCGTCCTCACCCGCACCACTCCACCAACGTTTGGGTGGCTTTGTGGCCTGGGTTCAGGTCAAACACACGTTACGACTGGCAGGAAGCTCGGATCTGGAAAGGAATCAGGAGCACTGCTCGGATTAATTGAGTTCCACAGCGCTCTGCTCTTCAGCGAGATTAGTTGCCTTAAGCAAGCTAATTAGTCTGTATGGTGTTGGGATCTTTATTAAGCATATTATTGTCTGTCTGGTATGTATCTGTTTGGCAATTCACCTATCCGCATTCATATCTATATAACTAATTATACAAGGCATCTATCTATCTGATATAAAGTATATTGGCAAAAGTTTGTGGACGCCCCTTGTGATGATTGAGCTCTGCCATTTCAACAACTCGCAACACATTCATAATATATTTTCTGGATTCTCCATACTCCACAAAATTCTCACACAGTGGCTGTGAGAATGAGTAGACTGAATATTTATTTACACACATTTATAGGTGTCCTTCAACAAAGCCCACAGAGAACTGGCTTGCCAACTTGGACAAAAACCTGACACGAAATGCATGGGATGCCAAAAGTGAGCCAGGTTCTGTTTGGGTATCCACAAACTTTTCCATCTAGGAGACCTCCAGTGGGTCAGCTGTACGCCCTCACTTTTCCCACACGCAGCATGTCTGTTTCTATGGTGCTAAATGTTTCAGCTGACTGAAATGGCCTGAAATCTGCGACGGTATTATCCAGGGACACCGCCGCCAGCATTTCCCACCCTGCTTTCGGCTGAATTTGCAGGCCGGGAAAGAGCTGCGTGTTCCCAAAGGTCCTATACAGCCAGGAGACTATTACTGTACGACTACTGCTCTCACAACCTCCTGAAACATCACCCCCGGTAAAAATGAAATATTGCGTTTAATATGCGACGACGTACCTGCAATGCAGAGATCTGCATTAGAGCAACAAAGCAGCGGTCGATTAACTGTGAAGCATATATGAGGCATAAAGGAAACAAGCTCACGGTTTGGATCTAGTGCCTCAGGGAACAAGGCTGCCTTTTGTCTTCAGAGCCTTTCCTTAAGCACCATCCCGCTGTACATTTCAGCTTTCATCTGCTCGGCGCTGGACCATGTGGAAGAGCTGACGTGGGGTTCAGGGCTGCTCTCTCGATGAGAAAAACATATCAGTCAGCACACGAGACGGTATCACCTTTCTCCAGGGCTCGCAGGTCTAGTCTGGGGCTCTGCTAATGCAGTTACATCATGTTTTTACCTTTGGCTCGTGGCTGCATGTGGCTTCCAGATGGCAGCGCTATCAGAAATATGATTATAAAGCCCATGATACTCGCTACTGGTGGAGGAAATTGGGTTCTGCTGCCTGCTGGGTTATAAAATCTATTATTTTAGGTGTTGGCGGGCCTAATTTTGTGCCCCAATTTTGTGTACATATGTCCATCTATCTGTCTGGCCACCCTGCAATTAATCCATCCAGCTATTCGTGTACGTGTCTGACCATCCTGTCATTCACCCTAGCCATTTGTTCCTTAGTTCATCCATCCAAGTTCCATTTAACCACATGCCTGTATGTTCAACCCTCCACCCATCTGTCTGTCTATTCATCTAAGTGTCTCACCATCTTTAAAACTCATTTATCTAGCCACTTCTCCATTCATCCATCCATCCATCTCTGGCCATATGGTAGTATCTTTTTATCCACCCATCTATCCATCCATTTTTGGACATCTATCATTATATCTTTATAAACCCCATCCATCCGTCGATCAGTCTGGCCATGCTGCCGTTCATCCATCCAGATATTTGTGTACGTGTCTTACCATCCTGCCATTCATCCATTCATCTATTCATATCATCATCATTGCCACTCATCTATCTAGCCATCTCCCCATTCTTCCATCCATCCATTCATCTCTGGCTATATGGTATTATCTTTTTATCCACCCCTCTATCTATCCACTATACCTCTATCAATCCCATCCTGCCATTCATCCGTATGTCCATCCACCTAACCATCCATCTATCAGACACTTTTCCATCTGTCTAACCCATACATCCATTAATCTGTCTGGCCACCCTGCCATTCATCCATCCAGTTATTAATGTACGTGTCTGAACATCCTGTCATTCATCCTAGCCATCTGTCCCTTAGTTCATCCATCCACCCATATAACCACATGCCTATATTTTCAACCACCCATCCATCTGTACATATATGTGTCTCCATCTTTGTCACTCATCTATCTAGCCATGTTCAACTCGTCCATCCATATGGCCATATGGTAGTATCTTTTTATCCACCCACCTATTCATCCATCATTTATCACTTATCATTATGTTTTTATCAAATCCATCCACCCATCTACCTGTCTGGTCATCCTCCATTAATCTACCCAACTATCTATAATCCAGCCATCCATTTATGTATGTACGCACTATGTATCTCCCTGCCATTCCTCCAGCTAGCCATCTGTCTCTTTGTCGAACCATCCCTCGCATCCACCCATCGATTATTGGCCATCTGTCAATAGTTTTATCCACCCATCCATCTCTTTCCATCTATCAGTATATCGTGATCATACGTATCAATCTAGCCATTCATCCATCTATCAATAACTTTGATCTATCCGTTCACCCATCCTTTGATTATTTCACAGTTTGGTATCAATCCTACTTTAGACGATAGAAATTAAACTGGCTACAGTATATATTGCTCTCGTCTCAAAAGGGAAACTGATCAATGATTTTACTGATCTCACTATTACAAAATCATAGAGCTATCTGGAGAAATGTTAAAACAATGTCATCAAACTAATGTTTTAAATGCAAGTCTCCTAAATACCTATTCACCTCGATCCCGAAGAGAAAACCAAACCATATCCTTCCTCCACGTGTGCACCGCTTACAGTGCCATCATTGTCAGTTCCACGTTAGTCCTCCAGAGGGCAATGGCACCTCAGGGATCTGGGGGTCTTCTGTGAAGCCGGCCACCTCTGGTATGATGTTGAGAAAATTTGGAACTCGAACGTTTCGGAGGGCATGACGCAGAGCAGGAAGCTAAGTGTGTCATCCACAACAAACCTGGCACTGTGCTCTGGAGCTAAGCCTGGAGCTCAGTGGGCTTCTTCCACAAAAGCTGTGAATCCAAATACAGGTGGATCATGGAAACTGTGAATCCAAATACAGGTGGATTTTGTCATGCTGTCCCTCTGGTGACTGGCAAACGTTCAGAGGAATGTCCCTCTAGGCATTTCTGCGGCAAACGCAGGCTCGATGCGTGATATTAAATGCATGGATCGACGTCCTTCTCTCCATCTATCCATTTATCAGCCAACCCAATCCTGCATCCAGCGAATAATCAGATTTCTTCTCGTGTGGCTATAAATAACGCTGTTTTTAATGACGGTTTTCCAGCACTGAGGTGGTAGCATCACTATTTCTTATACTATTTGCTATTTCTTTAAGAGATTTTTAGTTGGAAAAGTGTTCTGGGTTTTAGCAGTTTTGACTTTTCAAGCTTTAACTTTAAACGTGTAATGTTTTTAATGCTTTTACATAATGCTGAATGTTTTTAGTTGAGCTCATCAAATGGAAACTAAGCTTTCATCTGGTTAAGCTTCATCTGAAATCATTTGAATGACCTCATGATTGGGGAAAAAAAACAGGTCCTGATTGTATTTTGTGAAGATATGTAGTTTTTATCGTATTATGTCTCCTAGATTATGCCAATTTCAAAATCACTACACTACAGGCACTCGCCGGTTTCTGTCCAACGGATCAAACGTCTGTTCGCTTTCATTTTTATAGGAAATAAAAATCTGTCTTATATACATCTAATAGATGTCTGAATGACAGAAGAAAACTAGTGAGAGCAAGACAGAAAAAAGTGAATCGCAGGCAGAAAACAATGTGGTGTTTTCAAGTTTTAGGGACGATACAAAGATAAGATTACTGTATTGTACAGTACAGAACTGGTACTAAAGGTTTTCAGGGTTTTATGTAATTACTGTTCCAAATGCACCGCTGTGTGCAAAGCATCTAAACTACTATGTTACAATGGTAATTCTACCAACCAAAGTGGTTTCTCCAAAAAAACAGCAGAGAACCAGAATGACCCTTTCTTTTAAAATGAGATGACGGTAGATAAGGTAGACACACACACACACACCCACACCACACACACACACACACACACAAACACACACACACACACACACACACACAGAGACACACGTTGGCACAAAGCAGCTCAGACAAAAAGCCGAGTCAAACCCCCAAATGAGCAGCCTGAGCTGACACTGGCAAGGAGAAAGTCGATGAGATGCATAGAGCAGAGGAAGGAAACCTTAAAAGGAAACCAGACCCAATGGAGACCAGTGAAACAACAGGATTAAGCTCGTAGGGCTCAATTTCAAGATTGGCTAACCACAGCTTTTGATTCAATAGGGAAGACATCCCATGCCTAAAACGCACCCCCCCCCCCCTCCCTCCCCAGACGCCCCCCCCGAGAGCAGGGTGAGTGGTCTCTCTGGGAGAGACGGCTGAGGTGGTGGGGATTAGAGCTGCAGGGTAATCAGCTTGCAGAAGGGATTCACTGAGTGATGTCATGGACACATTTTCAGTATCATGGGGCAAATATGTGAGTGCCGTTCCTCCAGGCAGAATGCAGACGTTGTGCAGATGTAAGTTGTTAAGCTTGTGGTAATGAATACGATTTGTCAAAGAAGCCTTATCAAAGTGGCCCACTGGTTATATATCTCCGTGGAGACCTGAAAATCGGCGCTTCTCCTGACCAATGAGGCAGCATTACCAGTGTTAGTGTGTTCCTCCAAGCAAGCTCATTTCTGTCCACAGAATTCATACAAAGGCACTCACCGGCCAGTTAGAGCTAGATGTGGTTGGTAGACTGGGGAATTGGGTAGGAACAAATTGGACAGAAAATGATGTGTCCATCAATGGAAGCCTGCCCTCTGTGCATTCTGTGATTTTTCAATCTGCCCTGTCAGAGCCGAACCCCATGAAGGAATCTTGAGCAGGATTTAACCTGGGTGATTGCAGTTCAGAGGCCGTGGCTTTTTTCCTGATAACGTCCGCTGTCACTCACCAGGAGAGCCGTGTCGGGATGTGCAATTACAAGATGTGCGGACCAACCACAGCCTAACCACAGACCCGATCCCCCTCAGTTCCATACAGCGGGAGTCTTATTTACATGTCAATTCCTGCACGCTGCAGGCAGGATGATGGAACGAATCTGTGCTCCACATAAAGCGACGGCACCCACGCAAGTTCCGCGTCGTTCTAGGGTGAGCACCACTCTTTGGACGAGCGTCAGCTTTTTTTTGTAACCGGATCAGGCTGCAGGTCTCATCCGCCAAAAATGTCAAGCCTCGGGATTATGCGGCGGTGCTGTCGATCAGCGGGTAACATTTCACGTCAGGGCTCGAATGTGCTAAATGTCAAGCGCTGATCCAATGACAGCCTTCTGCTGTAAATCTAAAAGGAAGCTTGTCTATAAAAAAAGTCACACAGAAAGAAATCGAACAGCAGCCGCTGGGGCGAAGTCGTCCCCCGATCGGCGCTCCATCACGGAACAGTTTGTTTGTCTCAGTGTTTGTGAATTGCCTTCAGACGCTGAGCTTCATTAACTTCATAATTACAGCCGAGGCGAAGCGGGACGAGCAAACAGTCACGAGTCTGAAACCATATTACCAGAGCGGGCAAAGTCACTTTAGAGAGACCAGACTACAAACACAAAATGTGCTCACAATTAGAAAACCAGAAAAACAGATCAACATCAGAGGCTACTTTTAATCCAGTTAAGTTACCCGGTTCAGATTCTTCTTCTCATACAGTCCTGTGCAAAAGTCTTAGGCCACGATCGATTTTAGCAATATCTATTAATATTATGTATTATACAGTATATAGTGTACACACTGATTGGCCAGTTGCATTCATTTCCCCCCAAGATCTAGTATGGATGATGGGAGATCTAGACCAGTGTGCAAAGTCTTCTCTAGCACATCCCAAAGATTCTCAATGGGGTTCAAGTCTGGACTCTGTGTTGGACAATCCATGTGTGATAATGATGCCTCATGCTCCTTGAACCACTCTTTCAAATTCTGACCCTTCTGAGACAGAACATCTTTTCCACGACCACATGGTTGTTTAACCAATGAGAAGCTTCCAATGAGAATCATCAGCAATGAAGTAATTATCCGACGAGAGGCTCTTTTTTTAACTATTGAACTATTTGCTTAGTTAGGGATGCAGGTGGTGGCCAGGAAAAAATGTCACCGCCCGGATCTAACTAAGCAAATAGGTCAATATACAGTCGTATGAAAAAGTTTGGGGCACCCCTGATAATTTTCATGGTTTTTCTTTATAATTCATTGGTTGTCCAGCTCAGCAAATTTTCAGGTAAAATATATCATATAGCAGATGCTAACACCGTGATATTTGAGAAGTGAAATTAAGTTTATAGGTTTTACAGAAAGTGTGCAGTAATTATTCAAACAAAATTAGGCAGGTGCATTAAATTTGGGCACCCTTGTCATTTGAAATACCTTTAGCACTAATTATTAGAAAACAAAATTTGTTTTGTAAGCTCATTGACCCTTGATCTACATACACAAAGTGGAATCCACAACTATGAGAAAGTGTTAAGGTGGCCCAATTGGAAAAGTTTTTCTCCTCTTTGCATCTTCTCTTGAAGAGTGGCAACATGGGAGCCTCAAAACAACTCTCAAATGCCTGAAAAACAAAGGTTGTTCAACATCATGGGTTCAGAGGAAAAGGGAAAAGCTCTACTCCGAGATTTCAGCTGTCAGTTTCCACTGTGAGGGAACATAGTGAGGCAATGGAAGACCACAGGCACAGTTTCTAGTTAAGGAACTCCCAAAGTGGCCAGACCAAGAAAAATCTCAGATAGGCAGAGGCGAAGGAATGGTGGAGAACAGTCATAGTCAAGCCACAGACCACCTCCAAAGACCTACAACCGCATCTTGCTGCACTGCAGATGGTGTCACTGTTCATCGTTCAACTTATACAAGCGCACTTTGCACAAGGAGAGGCTGTATGGGAGGAGTAATGCAGAAAGTAGAGCCTTTTTTTCTGCAGACACACCACAAACAGTCAGTCACTTGAGGTGTGCTACAAGCACATTTGGACAATCCAGCAATCTTCATTTTGGAATAAAAGTGCTGTGTACTGATTGATGAAAACTAAAATTGAGTTATTTGGGATCATAACAAGGAGCGGAAAAGAGAACACAGAATCCCAAGACAAACACTTGTACCCCACAGTAAAATTTGGTGCTGGTTCCATCATGCTGTGTGGGACTGTTGTGGCCAGTGCACGGTACTAGGAATCTTGTTAAAGTTGAGGGTCGCATGGATTCCAGTTAATATCTCCAGATTCTTGAGGAGAACAATGTTCAAGAATCAGTGACAATAAAAGTTGCACCGAGGCCAACGACCCCAAACCCTGCTCCAAAATCTACTAAGGCATTCATGCAGAGGAACCAGTTTACAACGTTCTGGAATGGCCAGCTCTCGGTCCCCAGACATGAATATTACTGAAAATGTGGGCTGTCCATGCTCGGAAACCATCAAACCTGACTGAACTGGAGATGTTTCTAAAGAAGAATGGTCCAAAGCACCTTCAACCAGAATCCAGACTGGAAGCTGTAGGAAGCGTTTAGCGGCTGTTATTTCTACAAAAGGAGGATCTACTAAATATTGATGTCATTTTTCTGTTGGGGAGCCCAAATTTATGCACCTGCCTAATTTTGTTTGAATAATTACTGCACACTTTCTGAAAATCCTATAAACTTCATTTCACTTCTCAAATATCACTGTGTTCATCTGCTATATGATATATTTAACTCAAGTTGCTGATCTGAACAACCAATGATTTATAAAATTTAAACTAAAATCATGAAAATTATCAGGGGTGCCCAAACTTTTTCATACGACTGTAGAGAGAATATGCACATCTAGAACTTCCGCGGCTCTGGGGAAAGTACAGAGCTACGCGAGAAAAGCGGATTTCAACCCAATCACTTTTTAAACGACTTTCCACAAACACTTGGTAAGGATTAGCATCGAGCGTAACCGTGCCAGTACAGAACCTCATACAAAACAAACCTTTGTTGTCGCTTTCATTTCCAGATAAACTACAAAAGAATCTAATTAGCCCTCTGGTTCCAGAGTATTAAAATAACCTCCCGTAATCGTGATTAAATATCTCGAACCGCCGCACCGTCTGGAAAGTAATTGCACAGCGGTGTCCCAGTTCCTGTTATTATACATAGCGTCTTATGAGCTGCGTTCTCACATTACAAACGCCTTCTCATACAGAACAGTTCAAATCGACCCGGTCACGTCGTTCAGCTCTATCGGCTGGTTTGTGGAAGTGACTCACTTCTGAGGTCGTTCAGGTTTCATCTTTTCCTTTAGGTACCGGAGGATTGTGTTGTCTTGAACACTTAGATTCATACCACAACTGACCCCGAAAGAATCACAGTGCGACCATAATTGCATAGCGGGTGCTCAGTGCTTAGCAATAGCTTGCGTTGGAAATGACTGTTTTCACAGCACACTACGATACTCCTTAATGGTTCACATGCGTAAACACCAGTTATAAGGAGGAGGCACTTGGCTCACTTTTAAGGGTTGTGATCTTAACCAGTTGCGAGGATGAAAAAAAAAGCCAAGTACTCTACGGTGGATCGGCGCCCTGTCTAGGGTTGGTTCCCGACTGGGCCGAGTCTGAATTGGAATGGGCAGATACCGAATCTTTATAATCTGACTCTAAACTCTGCCTTTGATGCCTTAGTATAGAGACTATGAACAGGTAAGAATACAGCTCTGTACAATCCAAAGCCATGTCTTTTTCTTTTTTTATCCGTCTATCCTTTTCGCTCAAGTATCCCTTGGAGTACCTCAAGTACCTCGAACAGTAGTAGACCAATTGAGAAACAACGCTCTAGACAAAGGCACCGACCCTTAGTAACTGATTCAAAGTCTTTTTTTTAACAAGCATAAGTTTCTTTTAATCCAAAGTAAAAGAAGCAACTATTAGAGTCTGTCTGAAAACCTAGTGAGCTGCCTACATAGACGGCATGTTACGTGATCGTCCGGATTCTTAGATACCTCAGAAATGCCGCCTGGGCAAATTTTAAGGAAGCGTCAAAGCTCTTCCTTGGCACACCAAATGAGAGCGCCGAAGTCATTTTCAGACGCAAGTTATTCTAATTCTTGGCGCAAAAACGATTAAAATTTCTTGGATAAATATCCGTCAGAACGTTGCCCTAGGTTTTCAGACAGACTTTGATGACATTCTTTCACAGTAAGCAAGAATTCTTAAGCTCGGTTTTGCCCGACTGATTATTTATAGTCCACTAACTATTGAAGTCTACAGCTATGAGCAAAACTTCACCTGGAGGGGTTTCTGAGTGGCACAGCTGTCAAATGCGCTAGCCTAGCTCCTAGAGTTTGAGTCCGCCTCTGGCCGGGCCCGGCGCTGCACAAACACAATTACATTTTAGGCCTTTGGCAGGCACTCTTATCCGGGGCGACTTACAACTGATACAAACTTACAGGGCTAAGGATCTAAGGCTCAACGGTGGCAGCTTGGCAGCGCCGCGGCTTCAAACTTCAACCTCCCTCCACACAGATGGCACGGAAAGCTGACGGATCCAGTGCAGGTGGTACATTCCTCTGTGCAGGCATGCTCTCCTGATGGCGGTATGAAGGCACTCGCTGGCCTACAGCCCTCCCTCAGCAGGAGTCGGCACGAGACGGCGGCGAGGCAGAGCCCGTACGCCCGAGGCGAGACACGTTTCCGGCTTTGCTCAGAGTCGATGGACTCGTCACGAGGCAGGCAAGCCCTTGCAAGCCGTTGCACGAGGCATCAGAGGGACACAAACATCTCACGGCACGTCGGCTCCAATCTCGTGCCTTCACCCACGAGCACGTTTCATCTTCCGCACGCCCCCCTTCCTTAAGGAGGTGGCTGTCATTTTTTTGGAAGAGGCTCCATGATCGATGATCCTCCTTCACGATGGCTTGTTTTTGGTGCCGGTGTTAAACTCCAGCCTCAGCCGCTCGCTTATCAATCATTCCGCGCTCAATTTAATCAGCTTGCTTCGCAGGAACCTCTGGAGCTTCAAGTATCGCGTCCTCGCGCCACCCTTCATCAATAATGGATTGCATCTCGGTGCTGAGTGTTCCTCTGAAGTAACAACTTCCAGCTCGAAGCGCTTCATCCTCCGCTTTCATGTCGTCCATGGCTTGCAACACCTTGCAGCGCGTCCGAAATTCCTGCGCTCGGTCGGTGGGTTCTCGGGGCGGAACGTCCAGGATAATAACCATGGCTATTGGTGTAACACACGAAGGCCTCCAAGAAATCTGCTACAGAGCAGGAATCATTAAAAAGCAGTTCATAAGCTTTATTCATAAATGGCATTTACAAATGGATATTTACAATACGTAACCCTTTAATTTGTTTCGTTTTGTTCTCTTTTTTTTACAAAGTGGCGTTTCTCACAAAAATAGATCTCTTGTTGAAAAACTTTAAATATCTGTACATTTCTTTTACAAAGCAGGTGGACCTACCAGAAGGAGCCAATAGTCAAACGGAAACCTAAAATCCACTCCATTCACAGAAATCTATCCGGAATCACTAAATGGCACAAAGAAACACGTCTGAATAGGAAACAAAGTGAACGTGAACCCAGCAGCGGTGCTACACCGGATCAAACTTGGCAGGCATGTGCAAAAAGTGACCTTGAAACTTCTTCACTTGTAGATTCGCAGATAAATAAATAGCTTCTTCTTTTTCCCATAAAATAAACATCTGAGTGTATTTTACACAGCTCTGTTATCAGTTCTAATGTAGACATGGAAATGTCGGAGCTCTACGTAAAGAGTTCCTCGAAAAGACGAGCAGGAGGTCGACCCGAACGTCGTGAAATTGGACTCGGGTGGAGAAACTGGTTTGAAGTAAAATAAACAAATAAAACACTCTGCAGGGGAACGTGCTGCAGACCCTTTCCCATATAAACAATGCAGAAGATCCAGAACCACATTCAATCTGGTGTTTTCGATTCCCAATTTGGACCTCTTCGACAATTCATCCGTCTATCTATCCATCCCTTCCCTGGTTCAGTCTCTCTGCTGCTAATACATTTCAAATTCATTCATCCACCATTCCCCGATCTATCCATCTATCCTTTCACCCATTTATCCATCTTTCTACCTACTCATGCATTCATCCATTCAAATATCTGTCCTTCCATACTCATTTATTAACCCAGCATTCACTCGTCCATCCCACTACCTATCAATTCTTCCATTTATTCATTTATCCATCCACCCATGTGTCCATATTTCTATCATTTACTTGTCCATGCATTCATTCATTAATCAAGTAACCTAATTCATCGATCGGTCTGTCTATCAGTCCATGCTTGCGTCCATTGTTCTATCCATTTATCTTCCCATCATGCATTCATTCCACATTCATCTATCTGTTCATTTATCCACCCATTGATCCATCCAATCGTTCATCCATCTGTCTAATCAGCACCCATTCATTTATTAGCACATTCATTTATCTGTCTATCCACTGATCCACTCATTCTTTCATGCATTCGGGGTCGTGGCGAATTTGCTGCCTATCCCATGCTCCCTGGAGATGGTTCTAGTCCGAACGCACAGCGTCGCTCACTCATTCACTCACTCACTCATTCACAGCCATGACCAGTTGAATCCACCTACCGGGTTTTTGGGGAGGTTCAGGTCTGATCTGCGAGCGGTACGACGAAATCAGTCTGCACAGGATGATACTGACATTGTGCAGCATTCCGGTAAAGGCTCAGGAAAAGTGTTGAGGTTTTACACAACGCATCACCAGATTCACAACGCACCCGAGCTTTAATAAAAAATCACCAACACTCTTAGAGTGAGTTACACAAGCCGAAAAACACTCCACTCGAAACGTGAAGCAGTCCCTCCCACGCATGGGTATTGGCTCCTCGAACTGTGCTTGTCTCTTTCCCCCAAAAAACTGTGCAGCCGGCGAAACACAGCACGGACCATCGGGAATGAACGGAAAATCAGAAACGAGTCTAGTTCTTAAGGTAAGCAGATCCGGTCAAACCATGGTGCAGACGGTGTTGAGGCTGGGGTCGAAGCGAACCACCTTGCCCTCGATGCTTTTGGTGTTGGTGTTGTACATGGGATTCTCGAACGTGGCCTGGCCGTTGCTGTTCTCGTGTGCCGAACAGCCTGTGAACTCGGCTTTATCCGTCCTCCTGCAATCGCAGAGAACGCCATGTTCATTACGTATCAACACCGGAACGCACTGCCCAGTAAAACCACATACGACAAGAGCTACACATGTAAGACGGTATCCGAAAGCATTTAGGAATCTTACAAATCCTAAAATGCTAAGACGTTTGACCATAAACCCTAAGCTCAGGCTAAAAATGGAATTTGACATAAATCCAAATGAGACAAAAAAGACATTTTGACATAAAATCCAAATTGAAGATAAAAAAATACATGACATCAAATGTAAGCACTTTGAAACAGTATTTCGCAACATTTTTTTGGCATTTTCTGCAACAGGTTTTCGTAATTATGAGCTGATTTGTGTGCATTTTTTCTTATTGTTTAATTAAATGCAGGCATTCAAGATTAAGTTCCTCTAGATGTCATGTTAAAATTCTAGACAATCCATTGTTTTTTTGCCTAACATGCTAAATCCACTTAGGGTGACCTCACCTCTGTTTGTAGAGATAAAATCCAAACCCTGCAAAAATGAGAGCGAAGAAAGGCACGAGAATGGCCACGGCCACCGAGCTGCTGTTGGTTCCTGGTGGAGCCTCGGAGCTTCTCGTGGTCTCGGTGATGTTCTGACCTGCGTGAGAGGAAGCAAGGACTTTATGAGTCTTCCGGTCAGTTCTCACTCAGACTGGGTACAAAGAGCCTGAGACGTTAACATGAACTGTACAATCCATTATATTATTACATATAATTCAATATACATTTGCATAAAGTCACCACTGCATGTAACCCGGAACAGATCTTTCACAGGGCGGCTATTAAAGACATTTCCATGATAGAGAGCTTGATATGAGCGTATGCAGCGCCATTACGCTGACGCTGTGATTATAATGGCCGAGCTAATGGTAGCTGGGAGCCCGTCCATTCTTCTTAATCACAGTGTAATGACAAGGAGAAATGAAAAACTCAATGATACATGACATAACATCCAGCAGCAACATGCGCAAGGTCACACGTGTCCACGCCAACACTAGCAGTCCGAAGTTTTGGAACACTTTGCGTTTCTAATGTACCATTGCAGGTTAATTACTCCAAGCTGAAATTGGAGGATGGCAGATAAATGGAAGGGTATTCAACCAATCTCCCTAAATCGCAAAAATTTACGGATGAATGAACGATTAACTCCGATGAGTGCTTTATTAAAGGCTTACACAGCAAGACAAAATTACGTTTATGATGAGTCAACTCCGAGATCAGAAGAAATGCAGGTCAGATTCTGAGATAATAAAAAGACACCAGGACAAAATCTAAGCTGAACACCAACCTCGATGAGGCAAATGTTTTGATAGTAAACCTACATTTTAGGATTAAAAGTGTCATTTCAGATAATTAATCCAAATTCTGAGATTAAATATTCAAGTCGAATGGGGATGATAAAGACATGCTCTAATAAAATCTAAACTGAAGATTAAAAGTGTATGAGATAAAATGTAAGAAGTGTGACGTCAGTAAAAATGTAGAGCTATTAAAATCTGAGACAAGTCAAAACCATTCCACATTTTTTATTTATGTGGCAGCACGTTTTTGTAGTCATGGGCTGTAGTCTGGATATCTGTGGATACATGTGAAGATGAAAATGACACACTTTGAGACAATCAACCCATTTTTGTAGGCTAACAATTTAATTTGACATATGTAATAATTCTGAGATAAAAATAAAACGTCAGATTTTGAGATGAATGGAGACATTTTGTGATAAAATCAAAATTGAAGATAATATATATGAGATAAAATGTAAGCGGTTTGATAATAAACCCAAATATCAGGACATATTTCAATTTTTTTGAGATACCAAGTCCAAATTCTGAGATGAACAAAAAAAATCAAGCCAAATTTTGAGACAATAAAGATGTTTTGAGATCAAATCTAAATTGAAGATCTCAAATATATGAGAGAAAATGTAAGATGTTTGATACAAGATAAGTGAGAAGTTTTTCGCGACAGATTTTCATCACATTTTGAGATAAATATTAAAAGCCCAAATTTTGAGCCAGTCAAAGCTGAGATAAAGCATTAGGTGGCAATAAGTAAACGTTAAGAGAGAATAACATGGAATGTTTGGAAAATTATGAAAACTATGACGAGTTTGAACCAAGAAAATGAGCTAAAATTTGGGATTTTGTGCTAAAAACGTTTGAGATCATAGAGCTTGGCACCTTGTCTCTGTAGGCCGAACTGTCCATAGTCTCGGCCCTGGATGTAGCCCTGGAACATGTACGGCCCTCCCTCGTGCTCAGCTGAGACCTTAAGAACAAAACAAGAAGGCATTTTTTGAGCAGTGGGAAGCAGCACTGGGGCTGAAGCACAGTACTGAAGCCTCACTTGGTCCTTAGAGTGGAGGCTCGAGCTGCATACATTAATGCAGACTGTAAATCCTCGGCGCAGCAGGGATCATGTCGAAAACATAATAAAGCAGATAAATATTGTACTCAAAGCAAAAAAATCACTGGCACCATCATTTATCCACGTACAAAGCATCTTTCTGGGGAAAACTCCGAAAATGTACGCCTTTCGCGCAAACTGCCGGCATTTAATATGTCGGCTGTTATTAAATTGCATCCCGACGCCTCCGTGTGTAACGTTAATTCAGAATCGGAACCTGTTCCCAGAAGATGGCGATATAAAATCGCGCCGCTGTTCTACGCGCGGAGATCCGCGACGCAATTTGTTTCCGCCAGCCGTTCTGCTTAAACGCTCCGAACACGAGCTTCTCCAGCAGTACACGTTGTGTTTTTGTCACAAACAAGTCAGTGACAGACCGCTTGCCATTTAACCAGCCGCCTCAAACACACACACACACACAAACACACACATAACCTCACACACACAGTCACAGTCTATTAGACTTGGCTCCCCCAAGGCAAGCCATCAAACACTCGCTCAGATGAGCTCGCAGGTCCTGTCCAACCATTCTTCATTTTTCCAGACGTGTTTATGACTGACACGGTTTGGCACAAGGTAGCGCAGCATTGTGGTCAATTTCCTCCAGACTCAAACAGTTCCCCCCTCGGAGAGCGCGGCTCATCAACCCGACGTCACCCCTGCTAGGGTAAGACGTGGCTTTATAGCAGAGGTGTTTAGGAGTTCTTGAACAACTCTATTTTGATTCTGCACACCTCTTAGGCGATCGTACAGCTTTTACTTGCAAGGAAACAATGGTAAAGGCTCTCAGTGGTCTAATGTTAAAGCAAGGCCCCGGGTTCAAGTCCCACTTAGGGTACAGTCACTTTTATAACAGGGAAGCCGGTCAAGACCGGCGACTTCTGCTGCGTTTTTATCCTCGATTAGACCTGAGGTTTGGCGATAGGCCCCCTAATAGAATGTCAGCCTTATACAGTCGTATGAAAAAGTTTGGGGGCACCCCTGATAATTTTTCATGATTTTTCTTTATAATCATTGGTTGGTCCAGCTCAGTAATTTCGGTAAATATATCATATGCAGATGAACAACCGTGATATTTGAGAAGTGAAATTAAGTTTTACTAGGTTTTACAGAAAGTGTGCAGTAATATCAAACAAAATTAGGCAGGTGCATAAAATTTGGGCACCCCTTGTCATTTGAATTACATTTAGCACTAATTATTGGAAAACAAAATTTGTTTTTGTAAGCTCACTGACCCTTGATCTACATACACAAGTGAATCCAAACTATGAGAAAGTGTTAAGGGTGGCCAATTGGAAGTTTTTTCTTCTCCTCTTTTTATCTTCTCTGAAAAGTGGCAAAATTGGAGCCTCAAAACAACTCTCAAATGGCCTGAAAACAAAGGTTATTCAACATCATGGTTCAGGGGAAGGATACAAAAAGCTATCTCAGAGATTTCAGCTGTCAGTTTCCACTGTGAGGAACAGTGAGGCAATGGAAGACCACAGGCACAGTTCTAGTTAAGGAACTCCCGAAGTGGCAGACCAAGAAAAATCTCAGATAGGCAGATGCAAAGGATGGTGAGAACAGTCATAGTCAAGCCACAGACCAGGTCCAAACACCTACAACCTCATCTTGCTGCAGATGGTGTCACTGTGCATCGTTCAACTATTCAGAGCAGTTTGCACAAGGAGAGGCTGTATGGGAGAGTAATGCAGAAGAAGCCTTTTCTGCAGACACGCCACAAACAGAGTCACTTGAGGTGTGCTACAGCACATTTGGACAATCCAGCTTCATTTTGGAATAAAGTGCAGTGTACTGATGAAACTAAAATGGAGTTATTTGGACATAACAATAAGCGATATGCATGGTGGAAAAAGAACACAGCATTCCCAAGACAAACACTTGCTACCCACAGTAAAATTTGGTGGTGGTTCCATCATGCTGTGGGGCTGTGTGGCCAGTGCAGGTACAGGCAATCTTGAGGGTCGCATGGATTCCAGTTAATATCAGCAGACTCTTGAGAACAATGTTCAAGAATCAGTGACAAAGTTGAACTTGCACCGAGGCCAACGACCCCAAACCCTGCTCAAAATCTACCAAGGCATTCATGCAGAGGAACCAGTACAACGTTCTGGAATGGCCATCTCAGTCCCCAGACATGAATATTACTGAAAATCTGTGTTGTGATTTAAAGTGGGCTGTCCATGCTCGGAAACCATCAAACCTGACTGAACTGGAGATGTTTTCTATAGAAGAATGGTCCAAAGCACCTTCAACCAGAACCCAGACTGAAAGCTGTAGGAAGCGTTTAGAGGCTGTTATTTCTACAAAAGGTGGATCTACTAGATATTGATGGAATTTTTCTGTTGGGGTGCCCAAATTTATGCACCTGCCTAATTTTGTTTGAATAATTACTGCACACTTTCTGTAAATCCTATAAACTTCATTTCACTTCTCAAATATCACTGTGTTCATCTGCTATATGATATATTTAACTCAAGTTGCTGATCTGAACAACCAATGATTTATAAACTAAAATCATGAAAAATTATCAGGGGTGCCCAAACATTTTCATACGACTGTAGGTAGTGCAGATATTTTCAGCCAAGTTTGTTCATAGTCAGATGCTTCGTTATTGATAATCTATTTTGGGACGATTTTGGGATGATCTATTGGGACTATGGTAGCCTAGTGGTTAAGGTACTGGACATCTGGAGCAGAAGGTCCCAGGGTTCAAATCCCACCTCTTCCAAGCTGCCACTGTTGGGGTCCTTGAACAAGACCCTTTAACCCCACAATTGCTTTGGATTGTAAGACTGTAACCAATTGTAATCCGCTCTGGATAAGGGCGTCTGCTAAATGCTGTTATGTAAATGTACCATGTGTTCCAAATTATTATGCAAAGAATATTTCTTAGATTTTCCCAAAATTACCTATATGATTGCAGTCATTGTAATTTTCCAGTCATCAACTATTAGAGTACAATTGAAAGGTTTTTGAACAAACTGCCAATGATAACAGTCTATTTAAAAAAAAATAAAACACTCAAAATGCACTCAAAATGCATGTTCCAAATTATTATGCACAGCAGAGTTTTCAACCTTTTCATTTTTATAAAGACCAAAAAAAGGGTCACTTGTGAAATTATAAGCATTAGCAGGTTATTACAAACAGAAATCAAACAGTTTTCAAGTCAAAACTTTATTCTAGGTGATGTTACATTTGCACATAGGACCCCTTGTCCGATAGGAGCTTCTGAACTCTCTCGTCCATTGAATTTGTCAGGTTTTGGATGGTATCTGCTTCAATTGTTTTGCATGAGGACAGAATACCCTCCCAGAGCTGTTGCTTAGATGTGAACTGCCTCCCACCATCATAGACACTCCTTTTGATGATGCTCCAGAGGTTCTCAATGGGGTTGAGGTCAGGGGAGCATGGGGGCCACCACCATAAGTTTTTGTCCCCCCTTTTATGCCCATAGCAGCCAGAGATGCAGATGTGTTATTTGCAGCATGAGAGGTGCATTATCATGCATGAAAATGATCTTTCTGCGGAATGCACGTTCTTCTTCTTGAACCATGGCAGGAAGTGCTGTTTGAGAAACATCCACATACATTATGAGGTCATCTTTACCCCTTCAGGGATCCTTAAGGGGGGCCGACCAATCTCTCTCCCCATGATTCCAGCCCAAAACATTACTCCACCTCCTCCTTGTTGGCGCCGTAAGCCTTGTTTGGTCCTGGGGTGTCCATCACAACCAGCCATCCCTCCACTCCATCCATCTGGACCATCGAGTGTTGCACGGCACTCATTGGTGAACAAAACCAGTTTTGAAGTCAGTCTTCATGTGTTGTTTGGGTCACTGGAGCCGTTCTGCTTGTGTGCAGTGGATAGAGGAGGTCGACAGGAATGGCTTACGCACAGCTGCAAACCTCTGAAGGACCCTGCATCTTGTTGTTCAAGGGACGTTGGAGGCACAGCAGCTTCCAAAACTTGTCTGCTGCTATGACAAGGCATTTTTGCAGCTGCTCTTTTAACCTGACGTAATTGCCTGTTGGGAGAGTCCTCTATTTTCCCATTATCAGCCCGCACACGTGTGTGCTCTGAATCAGCTACATTACTTCTTGATTGTGCGATGATCACAATGAAGTTGTCTTGGCAATGTTGATTGTAGTCATGCCTTGACCTAAACACTCCACAATTTGTTGCTTCTCAGCACCGACACATCCTTTTTCTTTCCCATTTTGGCTGAAAATGTAGGCTGCTTAATAATGTGGGACAGCCTTCTTAAGTAGTCTTGCCTTTAATTGGACACACCTGCCAAACTAATTAGCACAGGTGTCTGCAATTGCTTTCAGTGATGTAAAGAGCCCTGACACACATCACCATCAATGAGTTTAACTGACAAACAAAAAAATTCTTACCTTATCACTCCTAAACCCTTTTTGCATAATAATTTGGAACACAGTGTAAATGTATTTTACAGCTTATTGGTCCGTTCATTATATAACGCTGGCTCTAATAGATGGGCATTATCCAGGGCACAGCAAACACCTTTAAGCTCCTTTCCGGGACATTAATCCTCCAGTTTTATCTGCTTCACGTACGCGTTGTTTGTCACCGACTCGTGTGTCACACAATAACAACAACTATAGCTACAGCAGAGAGGAACAATACCGAGACAGCACGTGCACATAAAAATGACGGATGGTGCACGGAGGACTGTGAACTAGCGGCTCGGCGGTCCGCAGCTACGCTTCTCTATGAACTTGTCAGGCTCGGCGTCTTGTTTTCTCCGGTTTATTTCGGATTACAGCGTCCTGTTATCTGACCCCAGCTGTGAATTATTACTTCCATTGTTGGGGCAAACCAAACAATTACATCCCTCAGGGCTCTCCGCTGTCCTGAGCCGGGTCGCTGGAAGCTGAGTCAGCAGGACCGGTGGCGAGATGGCACAGGGAACCATTAGCGTCGGCGTGCTAACGGCGGGAACGCTAATAGATAGGTCAATAATTCTCCACACTCTAATCCCTCCTGTTATCTGAAAGTCCCACCTGGTTTCTCTGATGGAAATCGACGCGTATCTACAGTGACCTGGAGGGACTAACCTGGGTAAGGTTTGGCTTTAATAGTAAAGGATTGCGAATACATTCTGTACGGGACAATAATTCTGGCACATTATCTATTTCTATGATGCAGCATAATATATGTATATATTATACACACACTCTTTATTATGGGGGTGTAACGATACGCTCTCGTCATGATTCGGTTCGATTTTCTGACGATTATTGATTTTTTTATTATACAAAACAAAGCACATTTTCTTGTATAGGCTTTCACACAAAAAGGAGCCCCCTGCTATTCAAAGAAATGACTAGAAACATGAGGTTTAAAATTGTAAACAAAATGCTCTGTTGTAGCTTCAGCGTATGACATTTCTTTTTTATTTCTGAAGAAAAACAATTCAAAATAATGTGTACTTTTCTTGTAAAGAATTAAACCGAATCTTTAGTCCCCAGCAATTAAATGAAGTTGGAAGGATTCTCACTGAGAACAGGATACGCATCTGTGAGTCCCCCTGGTGTTTAAAAATAGAACTGCAATCGATGGTGGTATAATCATGAACACACAATCTATTGTCCCACCCACCAATAGACATTAATTTTTGCATTGCCTGGTGTACACCTTTACACCCCTAATAAACCTATATATATCTCAAAGTCCTACACTGATGTCATTTTCAAGCAACTAAAGGCCCGTCTCGCACTGACTAATGCTAACGTTCATGAGTCTGCCATCAGGAGCACACTGAACCTCAATGGTGTGTGAGGCAAGGAAAACACTGCATTCCACCATAGCAACCTTATCCCATCTGTGAAACATGCTGGTGGTGGTATCACGGTTTGGGCCTGTTTTGCTGCATCTGGGCCAGAATGGCTTGACATCATTGATTTAACAACACCAACACTTTCTAAAGAAAAAAGTCACGTCATCTGTCTGTGAACAGACCACACCAAGCATGCACTCGTTCTACCAAAGGGGTCCGGTATGCCCACCCTGCCTGAGACCCTGGGTTGCATCATGGCAAGGCAAAAATCAGAGAGAAAAAGCCTGCCACCCTCTGCTGGCGGGTCAAAGCATTACATTTTGAAGCTGATTCGTGGCTGTTTTGGGGCTTCTTAAGGAAAACCCAAAGAAACAAAGTACATAACGAATGCTTACAAAGCCGTCCATGGTCCAGGTCTCCTCTGTGATCTTGGCGTGGGTTCCGTGTACCAGGGCCCTCGTGTGATAGAGCCGCAGCG
Organism: Ancistrus triradiatus; assembly: GCA_025084515.1. Taxonomy (NCBI): domain Eukaryota; kingdom Metazoa; phylum Chordata; class Actinopteri; order Siluriformes; family Loricariidae; genus Ancistrus; species Ancistrus triradiatus. The sequence continues at coordinate 8,990 of JAJAGP010000704.1, read as the reverse complement.
TCAGTCGCGCCTCGCTGCCCTTATAAACTCCTGCGTCAGAAAAAGAATCGGTACGCATGGATGAATTTCTCCGCAGAAATGAACACATTAACACTGACATTCCATACATCATCAATTATTAAAAGTCCTATAAAAGGTCTATTATCACCTCTAATTTTACACAGGGTCACATTTGATATATATACGTATCTAACATATTTCACACACAGTTCCAGAGTCAACAAGGCGCATCCGGATTGGGTGGTGACGTAAGAGTGAGTGCCACGGCACGCAGGCTGGTATTACAGCTTCATACCTGTCAGCAGGAGCTCGGTGTTCCTGTCGGTGAGGGTGGCGTTCACTCTCCCGCTGCTTGTGTTAAAGTTAGTGATTGTCAGAGTCACAGGCTGCTTGGCCGCCTTGTATTCGAGCGAGCCCTTCCAGACGTAGGCCGGGGCGAACACGTCGTCGGGAACTGCAATCGAGAACATTTAAGCTGTCAAGCACGCAGGGGGGCGCGGCATACATAGAGCCATTTTCACCCACAGCATCTGCCATAATTAGCCCTTCCCGGTGGCGCTAACGGTTCTTAAATGGGGAGCGAGGCAAACGCCGTCCCGGCGGTCTTTAAAACAATGGGAAGCACGCGCGTACGTCCTATATAAGTACAGCCCTCAATGCTCTAAATGCATATTAGGCCATGGCAGCGTCACACATTCCACCGAGCCGGTCTCACCGCTTGCTTTCGGATTCGGCGTCCCTTCGACAGTCACCGTGACTTTCTCTGCAGGTTTGGAGCCGACTGAAAGGAAGAGAACGAAGGGTATAAGTGGTTATAAATTACACGTCTGATCGCCCTCCGGCTGAAACGCATCACGCGGCGCTTTAAAATCCCGACCACAAGCAGGTTCAAGCAGGAAGCGAATTGAATATCAAAGGGATCTCAACAACCAAACAGCATGCTCATGGATGTAACTGTGTGTGTGTGTGTGTGTGTTGTATTAGTTACACATGTCCATTCAAGGATAGGAACATCCTTATTTATGATCCTGAGCTATTTATGGTTACTGAGCTCACTATGTGAACAGAAAAGCCCATAAACAAACAATAAACAGACTGTGTGTGGGGTGTTTATATTACGTTGTGGGGACCTAATGTCCCCAAGAGGCTGGAAAGATCTGGTTTGTTGTGGCATATGCCAGACTTGTAGAGTTACAGGTTAAGGATAGGATTAGTGTAATGGCTCTGACTTGGTTTATGGGTAAGGGTTAGGGTAAATGTCAGCCGTCTCCTACTTCTGCACACGGGAACTTTCCCACTCCAGGATCCGTCTGGTCTACACACTCTGTGTTCGGAGCCCCCGGTGAGCATGTAGGCAGGCTGGCAGGAGTAGACCAGTGTGTATCCAAGCGATGGAACGTCCATTCCCACTACATTGGCATGTGGTGGGCTGCGTGGCTGCTTGCAGGAATGGGCTGCACACACACACACACACACACAGAGGTACGGGTCAGGCCCCCAACAAGACGAATGTCCTTGAGTTAGAGTTAAATCTGACACCATAAACAGTTCACTTCCAGGAAACTCTGCACCCCAAGCCTTTTGCTGATTACGCTCCTATAAGTGCAGCCCATCTGATTTCCATAACAAACACACCCTTCACAATGACTGAACCTTAAGTAAGGCGAACAAATTCATTAACGCCTGTATTGACTGATGTTCGTTTGACTAATCACTGAATACCTGCATTAAGCACCGTTCATTCCTTCCATTTAAAAATCCACTTATATCAACTTTAATTGAATGACTTGTTTATACTGCTGATAATTAGTGAGTACATTTCGGAACCCCTCACTCAGCACCACTAATGAATTTCTGCAAATAAGCCAGCAATATTAATAGAGGCATAGGCTGATAAACAGACTCGCGCAAAACCTTTGACGCGCCGACTTCTGCACATTAACGAGTCCATTTTGAAAAGGCGAGCGTGAAAGCTTATGTACATGCTAACTATGATGCTCAAGCCTCAACGCCGCTGTGGATTTATTTGCTGTTATTGATGGAATAAAGATCACCCAAGGTTTGTTAAAGCTGAATAATACTGCTCCATTACTATAAAGCAGGACTGTTTATTATACTTCCGGGACGAGCTGAATGAAACATAGCTGGAGGCTTTAAGCAGAAACGAGATGCATAAAGATAATAAATGGCACATCCTTGTAGCCAGAAGGTTGTTTGTCTCTGGAAGTGGGGAAGGAGTAATGGACTTACGGGTGCACTCAGGCTGGGAGCCGCTCCAGGTGAGGTCGTCCTGGCACGTCCGCGTGGTGGAGCCCAGCAGCAGGTTCCCGCTCTGACAGTGAAAGCGCACCGTGCTGCCCACCTGAGATATGATACACACCTTTAAAATCTGGCAGCTCAACCTGGCCAGAGGCTCTCGAAACACACACACACACACACAGAGGCGCAGGCTCGCAACAATTTGCCTTTAGCCAGTGCAAAACACTCCAATCAAAGCCGGAAGATGTTCAAAGCCAACAGCATTTCAAAGACTGTCAATGGGGAGAGATTTTCAAAGCAAAACTAAGTTGACCGGCATCAACTGCCTGACTGACCTTTTTAAGCAAGTCGTGGAAATTAAGAAAAGACAAATCTAGGGTTATAGAAAGAGCTCCAAGATGGGTTCTGCTTTATTTTATAACTTGCTCTCAAAGAATCAAAGTTCCAGAGAGCTGCATTAGGTTCTGTATATATATGTAATTTTCAATGAGATACAGGCTGTTGCACAGATTCATTCCACCTTCATACAAATATTGAAAAACTCTGTGTTAAACATATTGAAAGGTTAATCCAGTGCTTATGTAGGTCAGATCACACTCATGCAGAATGACATGCCATTTAATTCCAAAGAGGGTATGAATTAGTAGAGTTTAGAATCAGAATGAAATCATGAAAAGCTACAGGAACATGTAATTTAAGATCATAAACTGGAGGAACATGGACTTTAGGACCATCACTAAACTCTGGTAATAATCAACTGATGGAAACAGTTCCCGAGGGCCTTTGGACAATAAGATGGAGGAACACAGTGTTTTGGACTGTAAGCTTGAGGAACATGGAGTTTAATACTAGAGGATGGAGGAAAATGGACTTTAGGACCATAAGCTGGAGGAACATGGAGTTTAAGTTTAAAATGGAGAAAAACTGAGTTCATGGCTATAAGATGAAGGAAAATGGAGTTTATGACTATAAGATGGAGAAAAACTGAGTTTAGGACTATAAGATGGAGAAAAATGTAGTTTAAGACCATAAAATGGAGAAAAACTGAGTTTAGAACTATAAGATGGAGGAACATAGCATTTACAACCATAAGATGGAAGAAAATGGACATTAGGACCATAAGCTGAAGGAACATGGAGTTTAAGACCATAAAATGGAGACAAACTGAGTTTAGGGCTATGAGATGGAGGAACATGAAGTTTAAGACCATAAAATGGAGAAAAACTGAATTTAGGACTATAAGATGGAGAACAATGTAGTTTAAGACCATAAAATGGAAAAAAAACTGAGTTTAGGACTATAAGATGGAGGAACATAGCATTTACAACCATAAGATGGAAGAAAATGGACGTTAGGACCATTAGCTGAAGGAACATGGAGTTTAAGACCATAAAATGGAGACAAGCTGAGTTTAGGGCTATGAGATGGAGGAACATGAAGTTTAAGACCATAAAATACAGAAATACTGAATTTAGGTTTATAATATGAAAGAAAATGGAGTTTAAGACCATAAAATGGATAAAAACTGAGCTTAGGACTTTAAGATGGAGGAACATAGACTTTAAGAACATAAGATGGAAGAAAATAAACATTAGGACCATAAGTTTGGAGGAACATGGAGTTTAAGACCATAATATCGAGGAACATTGAGTTTAGGACCACAATATGGAGGAATATGGAGTTTAGGACCAAAAGCTGATGGATGATGGCAGCTTTAGATGGGTTGCTAAATTCCTAAATGTCTCTCGCACTGGAAATGGATCGGCTTACTACATGAAAAAGCTCTTTGGCTTTCAGAATATAAGGATTGATTACATTACCCACACCGTGGCCGTGACGTTGGCAAGAAAACAAAGCTGGCATAAGCAACGCTCCACTAGCCACCAAATAAAGAGGGCCAGCTTTCCGCGTTGCCCTTCAAAACTTCTTCTAACAAGCCGCAAAACAGATCGGCCCGCCTCGTTTGTCGCCATTAGCGGGGCGCGGCAGGCGGCGGCGTCTTTTTCCTTTAGCGGCGCGTTAATCTAGGTGCCTGCTCTCATCAAGCCGCTGGAGGCAAGACCTGCCAGCCAGAGACACAGGAAATAATGACTTTCCATTCCGGGGTAATAGGAGCACCTGATGCGTCTTTTTTTTTTTGAACCTGGGTCCTTTGAGGGTAAAACCGGAGCGAGTTAATGCGGCGAGATCTGAAAGAGTGACAAGTCCCGGCAGACAATGAGAGCAGACCGAGACGAGACGGTCAGGTGCATCTTTAAAGGGCCGGAAGTGCCTCAGACGCCATTGGGCTGAACGAAGCTGACAAAAAGTCAATTGCGGGTTCGAAGAAGGGGCGGTCGGGAGAATATCACAATACACACACACACGCACACACACACGGACCCGCATCGAATGAAATCATAAACGCTTCTGCTGCTTCGAGTAGCATTAATCATTTTACAAAATCGTTACGCTCGGCACAATGGCGAAATAACAGCGAGCAAAATGTGATCTGTGAATCTGTGATGAATGAATGAATATGTAATTGCCAACCAGAGTATGAAGAGTATAGAGCAAAGAACAAAGGCCTGTAATTACACTAATTACCTAAAGGATTAGCGCCAGTCATTCAGTATAAACAAACTGCTCCATCTAAAAGCATCCAGCCACATCCACTGTCACGTCCACCTTCATGGTGGCGTGACTCGAAAACATCGTCTCGTACCTTGAAGCCCGTGCTGGCATTCAGAGAGCCGTACTCAGGTGTTCCTGGGTTTTCACACGACGTCCTGGTTGGTTCTAAAGAAAGAGAAGAGCAGCCATCATCATTTGCATCATCGCCCTCATGATATTCCTCCTCCTCATCACCATTACCTATACACCGGGGCTGCGAGCCGCTCCACGTCCCGTCAGCCTGGCACACACGAGTGGACGAGCCCACCAGCACATAGGGCACGCTGCAGCTGTACACCACCTCGGACTTAAAGATGAAGCTCTGGCCCTCTCTCTTGGCGTGGGCGGGGACGCCTGGGTCGCCACAGAACTTGGCTGGAAATAGAAAGATCTGATTTTGACACGAGCGACCATTCAGTTCCGGCTTCACAACCCTAGCAACCGGAAGCGTGTGAGTACAAACACTTCATGTTGCCATTGTTGGGTCCTCAGCCTCAGGAGTATTGAAGCGTACAGTCATATGGGTCTACCAGCAGTGCCAAAAATCCCAGTGGACAGTGATGGACAGTGTGTGAATAAAAATCGCTTCACTTCAAAAGTCAACTCAGGTCCTTCTAGACGCACCACCTTAAACGTCCATCCATCCATCCATCTGACAAAGCCAATAGTACCCAGCCGAGTCCCAAACATAGGCCCTTGACGATGACGCGTTGGCATATTAGAGCCGCCCGAGAACCACCGACTGATATGTTGATTGATGATTCATTAACGACTCACTGACTTGTTTCTGATCTAGGCTATTGATTTCTGGATGGAGTGATTCGCCGGACACCTCATCAAACGACTCACTGAGTAAATATGACTTGTTTCGGACTCCACAAATGATCCATGACTTATTTCATGATCTAACGGGGTAGCGGACTGTAAGATTACAGAGCTGGTACGTTCATATCGATCGACTTATGGCTTGATTGATTCATTAACATCTCACGAGGGCTCTACAGTGTATCATTGAGCGTTCGAATTTTGAAGGCATCTCAGGGGGAAAACTCACGATGCCAAGTGAGTGCTCCATCATGGTGCATTGGGAAAACCACACGACACAATTGTCGCTACCCTCCCGCCATATTTCTTCTTCTTTTTCCCCAAAATGAAATTCGAGCTCTTGACACAGAGGAGATGACACGCATGATGCTCGACGCCCTCACAGAGCGGGACTTCCAGGGAGTGTTCCTGACAGCGGTACTTCAAAAGGGTAAGGTGACCACATTTCCATCCGGTATGATTTTGCTGTCCAGGCGCTCAAGCATTATGCAAATGCAGAGTGTGCTTGCTCACACGATGTATAAAAACCCGTGTTCTCTGCAGTAGTGTGCGATGGGCGAGCGCGTCAATGCGAGGGCGAGGAGAGGCGAGGAGAACCGGCGTTGCTCATTCCACACATGCTTGGCGGCTGTCAGGGGCCAAATCTTCCTACGCCGGCGACGTGCCTACTGTATGTTACCTCGGCTCTAATCTGGCCTTCACTCTGCATGTAAACAGCTCCGGGCCGAGCCGGGTCACGCATAATAAAGGGTTCGGGAGAAGGTCCGGAATCCTCGATGAATTATACGCCACCGAGGCAGAATCTTAATTTCATAATGAAGTCTCAGTACTGCCGCGGCGTTTGTGCAGCTAGATGTGTTGGCGTGATTAAACAGGTCCATTCCGGCCGCTCGTTCTCCTTTGAAATATTCACGCTCAGAGCTGAGTTTGCGCTCAGCGGCACTCGAAATACCTGAGCTCTGCGCGTTACTGTACCGCTAATCCGCTGGCTGAGGCAAATCCGTTTGCTGGAGGGAATCGCAGTCTGAGCCTTCTCAGCGCTAAATGAGTGACGGAACTCGTACTTTCAGCATGATGCCATTTTTTAAGCCCTCGTTTGATGCGTTCAGCTTCTGGCACCACACCGGGTTGCACCCCCCTACCGCGTATTTTCGCAAAAGAATTGCAAATTGAGGTTTGTACAGCCAAAGCACGTCACTCCGAGGAGACGGATAGCGTGCAGGGTCAGGGAGGGCACCGGGGCCAGAACAGATCCGCTGAGTAAGGCTTCGGGAAAAGTTTCTCCCGGGCTGAAGGACGCCTGGAGCTCAGCAATATGCTGATGCACCACCGCACAGGACTCGTGCTCGCGCCCGGCATAACCAAGGACAAATAATGAGCGAGTACATCGAGTAACACGTTTCCGTACAGTCCCAGAACCTTACATGACCTCGAGCTGCGAAACATCAGAGCGATACAGGCCATTTCTGCTCATCTGATTCCTGCAGTGTGACCAGGGAAGCTTTTAAAAATTAATAAGGCACTGCTTCAGCGAGGACGCTAATTGCAGGACGGGAGATAAGGGGCGAGCGGCGCGCAGCGAACGACATGCCACCGAAGTCCATGATAACAGAGGAGGAGAGAAGAAACTGTGCTACAGATGGAGGCAAAAGCAGTTCAGAATGAACGAACAGCGAAGAACGTCAGAGGCTTAGCTACAGGCTGGAGAGACAATGAGCTAGCTGAGCTGCTTCCTAACTGGGATTTCCTACTCCGAAATGCACCATCACTGGGATTTCCTACATTTACAGGCTTCCTAACAGGGACGCCCAAGTCTGAGATGATTTATAACTAGGATTCAGACTATGAAATGCTTTTTAATTAGGATTTAGTACTATAGGATGCTTCATAACTGGGCTTTAATACTCCAAGATGCTTAATGACCAGGATTTAACAATGTGAGGCGCTTCATAATTTGTATTTAATACTCTACAGTGCTTCATATCTGGTATTTAATATTCAGAGGTGCTTCATAACTGGGATTTAACATTCTGAGGTGCTTCATAACTGGGATTTAATATTCTGAGGTGCTTCATAACTGGGATTTAATATTCAGAGGTGCTTCATAACTGGGCTTTAACATTCTGAGGTGCTTCATAACTGGGATTTAATATTCAGAGGTGCTTCATAACTGGGATTTAACATTCTGAGGTGCTTCATAACTGAGATTTAACATTCAGAGGTGCTTCGTAAATGGGATGTAACACTCTAAGATGCTTCATAACTGAGATTGCTTCATTACTGGGGTTTAATATTCAGAGGTGCTTGATAACTGGGATTTAACACTCTGAGGTGCTTCATAATATATATTTAATACTCCACAGTGCTTCATAATTTGTATTTAATACTCTACAGTGCTTCATAACTGGGATTTAATATTCAGAGGTGCTTCAAAACTGGGGTTTAAAACTATGAGATGCTTCCTAAGTGGGATATAATATTCACAGTTGCTTCATAACTGGGATTTAACACTGAGGTACTTCATTACTGGGATTTACAACTATGAGGTGCTTCATAACTTGGATTTACCACTCTGAGGTGCTTCATAATTTGTATTTAATACTCTGGAGTGCTTCATAACTGGGATTTAATACTCTAAGATTCTTAATAATTGTGATTTCATACACAGAAAACCTTCATAACTGAGATTTAATACTCCAAGATGCTTAATGACTAGGATTTAACACTCTGAGGTACTTCATAATTTGTATTTAATACTACACAGTGCTTCATATCTGGTATTTAATACTTTGAGGTGTTTCATAATTTGAATTTAATACTCTGTGATGCTTCATAACTTTGGTTTAATACTATAAGATGCTCCATAACTGAGATTTAACACTCTGAGGTGCTTCATAATTGGGATTTAATACTATAAGATGCTTTATGACTGAGATTTAACACTCTGAGGTGCTTCATAATTGGGATTTAATACTATGAGATGCTTCGTAACTGAGATTTAACACTCTGTGGTGCTTCATAATTGGGATTTAATACTATGAGATGCTTCGTAACTGAGGTTTAACACTGTGTGGTGCTTCATAATTGGGATTTAGTACTATGAGATGCTTCGTAACTGAAATGTAACACCCTGAGGTGCTTCATAATTGGGATTTAATACTATAAGATGATTTGTAACTGAGATTTAACACTCTGTGGTGCTTCATAATTGGGATTTAATACTATGAGATGCTTCGTAACTGAGATTTAACACT